>CM053029.1:563082817-563135317 GCA_028564925.1 Lithobates sylvaticus | reverse complement strand
TGTATTGTTAAGCATAAGCTTGAAATGTCCAGTTTGACTTCTTTTTCCCATTTGTACAATATATTTAACTGTTCTCATAAGCTGACTTCCTAGTAATTATCTGAGCTAGCCAGCACGTGTTATTAGTTTTAAATGATTTTTTTCTTCCCTCACCAGGCCTCAGTAACAGAATAGAGGTGTAATTGTGCTAAAGAGTTAGCAGGGGAGAGCAGCTTTTGCACACATTTAAGTCTGAGGTCCTTAGACAGGGAGGCAGTATAAAGAAGTTCATTTACATAAGCAGCATGTGTCTGAAAGAGAAAGAAAGATATCAGGGGTTGCAAAATTTAATCTAGACTTGAAGGAAAATAAGGCCAGAAAGAGGAGGGGTGAAAAAAAAACCTGATAGTGAAAGGGGTTTAGCTAAGTAACACCCTGGAGAGATTAAATTGTCCAGAAAGTTTCTCCCCATGATTTTACGAAATGGGCAATGGGGTGTACAGAGGGGGTGGGATGGCAACACCTCCCTAAGTGCATGAATGGGAATCAGGCAAAGAAAGAGATCTTTATTAGTTAGGAGCAAAATCCACCAGCGGTTAGGAAATTAAAATTAAGCTTACAAAATTTGCTGTATGGAGGTCACTGGTTTGAGGATCATTTCAAAGTTAAAGCCTAGTACTCTTTGTGTGATTTAGTAGTAGAAGTAGTATGATTTATAAGAGGAGAATTCTTAGAGCAGATCGTTAGCAAATCATGAATGGATAATGCCAATGGGAAGACTGTGTAGCTCCTATGTCTTGATTGATTTAAACTAATGTTACATATGGGCTTCTTTCACCGATCTGACTACAGTAAATTTGAACGCCACATAAAGAGATAAACGGAAGACGCACTCCATGGTAAAAGTTTACAGTAAATCTGGTTAATTATAATTTCTTATAGACTAAGTAGCTCATTACTATGCACTTCCTACTAAATCAAATCTATAAAGGTAGAAGATAGACACTCTTGCACTTGCATTGGAAGGGTTTAATATACTCTGAAAAATCTATGAATCCAGGTTGATTTTCCTCAATGTGAAAATCTGGCAAATCTCAAGTGACAGAGATTCATTATTCTGTAAGGTAAAAAAAAGAAAATCCAGAGTCCAATGAAATCCAATGAGAGCACAAAAAAATGTGCAAGGTAATTTTAAATTGATACCTCGGACTCTTGGATGTTTATTTGCCACTATCCTTGGCTTATATGTGTGTGGATTCTCAACTCTGGGTCCTTTCCCTTTTTCCTGAGGGTGGTCCTCATTTTGTAGAGTGCTGTCGAACCAAAGCCCAGTGACAATTTCCGTGACCCTTAAGCTGGCCATAGACTGTTAGAAACTTGGTTGGTTCAGAGGGCCCGGCCAAGATTTAGACCATGTAAGGGCAGGCTGTTTGTACCCAAGTTGATCGAACAACTTGGGTACAAACAGCCTGCCCTTACATGGTCCAAATCACGGCCAGGCCCTCTGAACTACACTGTTCGAATCTTGGCTGGTTCAGAGGGCCCGGCCGAGATTTGGATCATGTAAGGGCAGGCTGTTTGTACCCAAGTTGATCGATCAACTTGGGTACAAACAGCCTGCCCTTACATGGTCCAAATTTCGGCCGGGCCCTCTGAACTACACTGTTCGAATCTTGGCTGGTTCAGAGGTCTCGGCCGAGATTTGGACCATGTAAGGGTAGGCTGTTTGTACCCAAGTTGTTTCGATCAACTTGGGAACAGCCAGCCTGTCAGATTTTTTTATGCAATTATTGCGAGTGGCTATAGGGCAGGCCATGTAAGGGCAGGCTGTTTGTACCCAAGTTGATCGATCAACTTGGGTACAAACAGCCTGCCCTTACATGGTCCAAATCTCACCCGGGCCCTATGAACTACACTGTTCGAATCTCGGCTGGTTCAGAGGTCTCGGCCGAGATTTGGACCATGTAAGGGCAGGCTGTTTGTACCCAAGTTGTTTCGATCAACTTGGGAACAACCAGCCTGTCAGATTTTTTTATGCAATTATTTTTTTATGCAATTAACACTGTGTGTTCCCCCAGCCAGGACGCCCCCCCCCCCCCCACTGGGAAAACACAATAGCTCTGCAGGAGGGATTCCCCCATCCAAACTGACTGTGTTGGTAGGGGAATTGAGCGGTTTTCTTTCCGGCAACCCATAGTTTCCGGAAAGAAAATCGCAGCATCTATGGCCAACTTTATAAAAATCGAAATCCTGCACCTTTATTTGTGTTTATAAATGATCAGATGAACAGGAACGTTTATTGACTCCTTTCAGGTTTTGCACCAGGCTCCTTTCCGTTTTACCATTGACCAGAATGAATGAGTGATCCTCTTTGAGAGATAGGACTATAGTGTCGGTTTCCAAAAACAGACCACTTTTAATTAATGAAAGTGCCCTCTATACAATAAAATAACATTATAACATATACAATAGAAAATGCCACACCTTTATTTAAACAGTAAATATGATTTGATGTGCATATCTAATGATTCAATAAAATTGCACTGTTCTCAGTTTGATATAAAATGGAATGCTGTGTTATTGTTCAGGCATCGCCTCTATTCTTAAGGAGAGGCTGTTCACGGAAGCGATGTGTTTCCTCTTTAGAAAGCACAACTTAAATAATGTGGTGCATACCAGAATCTTTGTGTAGGGTCTGTAGTGTTATTAAAGCTTCCACTCACACATAGTGATCTTTTCTTAAACTCTGTAGGGTGATTGACTAAAGGCTGACTAGCCCAGCAAGCCTGTGCTTAACTCAAACTCTCAGTCACTTTAAGAGGTAATTCGTCCTCTTAGATGGGTATTTAATCTTTGTCTCTGCAGGTTATCAGAAGTCCCATAGATCAGCCTTTATACATGCATTGCTTATGTTTCTAATTCACATACAGTATATGATTGTTTGTTGCAGATTTAAAGTTTAAAACCTATAGCAACTACATCTTAGCTGTCATTTATTTTTGAATCCAGCATGGAAGAAAATTAAATGCTGTTTGGTTTCTATGTGATTGTACACATTGAAGTACACACTGGGGTTGATTTACTAAAACTGGAGAGTGCAAAATCTGGTGCAGCTGTGCATGGTAACCAATCAGCTTCTAAATTCAGCTTGTTCAATTAAGCTTTGACAAAAAAAACTTGAAGCTGATTGGTGAGCTGCACTATATTTTGCAATCTCCAGTTTTAGTAGATCAATACCATTGAATATGTCTATGTGTGTTAAGCCTGATACACACTACAGTTGGGTTGAATGAAAAAAAAAAATGGCAGCTCCAGTTGGATACACTGTATTAACCATGCAAGGTTAGTCCAGCGATCTTCCCCGGCTGAGCTGTTATGTTCTGACAGGGTGACTGCCCCCCCGCTACAACACTCCGATCAGAGCTTTCTGCCATTGGCTGAGAGCACTGATTGGGAGACGGTTGGCTGCTGGTTTTCCAGCATGCTCATCCAACAGAAGCTTGCCAAACGGCCGGCTTCTGTCGGACAAACCAACATACACATGGGCAGAATGTCGGCCATTTTTTTTTGAACCGGCAAATGTCTCTTGACATTCTGCCTGTGTGTACGGGGCTTTAGTCTGCTCCAACTTTAGACAATTACACTGAATCATAAATGTCAGTCATTTAATGTGAGTATCCTTTGCTTAAACAGTTATTATTGTACATTATTGCTTATTTTATTGTAAGGCATTCTGTCAGTTAATGGGAAGACCATTAGTTCATTATTCCTTTACTATTCTTCCATATCTATATATCTATATATCTATCTATCTATATATATATATATATATATATATATATATATATATAGACATATATATGTACAGTATCTCACAAAAGTGAGTACATCTCTCACATTTGTGTAAATATTTTATTACATCTTTTCATGTGACAACACTGAAGAAATCACCCTTTGCTAAAATGTAAAGTAGTGAGTGTACAGCTTGTATAACAGTGTAAATTTGCCATCCACTCAAAATAACTCAACACACAGCCATTAATGTCTAAGCCACTGGCAACAAAAGTGAGTACACCCCTAAGTGAAAATGTCCAAATTGGGCTCAAAGTGTCAATATTTTGTGTGGCCACCATTTTTTCCAGCACTACCTTAACCCTCTTGGGCATGGAGTTCACCAGAGCTTCACAGGTTACCACTGGAGTCCTCTTCCACTCCTCCATGACGACATCACGGAGTTGGTGGATGTTAGAGACCTTGTGCGCCTCCACCTTCGAGGCTGCCCCACAGATTCTCAATAGGGTTTAGGTCTGGAGACATGCCTGGCCAGTCAATCACCTTTAACCTCAGCTTCTTTAGTCTGCTTGTCTTTAGCAAACTGTTTGCGGGCTTTCTTGTGCGTCATCTTTAGAAGAGGCTTCCTTCTGGGATGACAGCCATGAAGACCAATATGATGCAGCGTGCGGCGTATGGTCTGAGCACTGACAGGCTGACCCCCCACCCCTTCAACCTTTGCAGTAATGCTGGCAGCACTCATACATATATTTTTGAAAGACATCCTCTGGATATGACGCAGAGCATGTGCACCCAACCTCTTTGGTCAACCATGGTGAGGCCTGTTCTGAGTGGAACATGCCCTGTTAAACTGCTGTATGGTCTTGGCCACTGTGCTGCAGCTCAGTTTCAGGATCTTGGCAATCTTCTTATAGCCTAGGTCATTTTTATGTAGAGCAACAAATTTTTTTTTCAGATCCTTAGAAAGTTCTTTACCATGAGGTGTCATGTTGAACTTCCAGTGACCAGTATGAGCGAGTGAGAGCGATAACACCAAATTTAACACACCTGCTCCCCATTCACACCTGAGAACTTGTAACACTAACGAGTCACATGACACCGGGGAGGGAAAATGTCTCATTGGGCCCAATTGGGACATTTTCACTTAGGGGTGTACTCACTTTTGTTGCCATTGTTTTAGACATTAATGGCTGTGTGTTGAGTTAATTTGAGGGGACAGAAAATTGACCCTTGTTATACAAGCTGTACACTCACTACTATACATTGTAGAAAAGTGTAATTTCTTCAGTGTTGTCACGTGAAAATGTATAATAAAATATACAAGTTACTGTATATATACATATATATATATATATATATATATATATATATATATATATATATATATATAAAACTCATTTAAGTTGAAGCAGTGACATATTTAACAGCTAGTTGTAATTTTACATAGACAGTGGCTTTATGATTGGAGATTCTCATATATTAGCTCACTATATTGCTTATACTAACAGAAGTGTAGGGCAAAATAGGCTTAATGATACATATAGCACTCCTCATTCCTCATCTGTTTGACTACCAACATTTGCAAAAATATGAGGGCTGTACTAAAAGTAATGCAAAAGTGGGCTTAGACAATTTTATGAACTTACATAGGCATATTGGTAGAGTAACCCTTCCTCTATAGTAACTCTTCTTCTTTTTCATTGCAGGTAAATATTGGATTCCAAGCAGAAGCAAAGTGCTGTCATTCAGTTCTTGACAAAGGAGCGGTGCAGGCTGTCCAACATCCACAGAAGGCTACAGAATGTTTACGGAGATGACACCACTGACAGGAGCCACCAATGACAAGACATTGCTCCTGTCAATGGTGTCATCTCCTAAACATCCACCCCTCCTCTCATCAAGAACTCTATTACGACCCATTGCTTCTGCTTGTAATCCATTATTTACCTGCAATGAAAAGGAAAAAGAAGAGTTACTATAGAGGAAGAGTTACCCTGCCAACATGTGAAATCTGAATTACCTATGGAGGTTAAAGTGGTGTATCCCTTAAAAAAAAAAAATTAAAAGTCAGCAGCTACAAAATACTGCAGCTGCTGACTTTTAATAATCGGACACTTACCTGTTCCAGGGTCCAGCGATGTGGGGGGTCGAAGCTCCGCTAGCCCCCCGATCCTCTCGGTGGCGCCGGCATTGCAAATGTGGGCACCCGGCTGGGACACATGACAGGTCCCAGATAACTGGGGAGCCCTCCCTGCGCCGAGGGGAAGTGATGTCACCAGCCGAGACTACGCAGGAGGTATTTAGAGGCATTTAGAGGTATGTAAAAAAAAAAGTTTTTTCCAATTCTTTTTTTTTTCTTTTTTTTAGGATTTTTAAGCCTTTTTTTTTAGGGGGAAACACCACTTTAATGTAAAAGATATGCCAACTTTTGCATCACTTTTGGTACAGCCCTCGTATACATTTTCTATGTATCTTGTTTGCTGTTAAGAGCCTTTTCAAACTTCTGGAATGATTTCTTGTGGGGGTCTAAATTTTACATAAGCTAGGTGAACTTGAATTCACTTCACATAACCAAGTGACTAACAACTTTTATAATCCTGTCTTGGGGAAAATCTGTTGGTTAGGTTGAACATTTTTAGCTGGTAGACCATTGCTGTGTGTCAACCTACAAGTAGGTAAAGTAGTGCAGTTTGTAAATTCATAGGGTACCATGGCAGAATAAAGGAGGCCATAAGCCTTAACCTTAACCTTAGGAACTGTTTGAATACAGTTTGAATACAGCTTAGATGTATTTTATATATATATATATATATATATATATATATATATATATATATATATATATATATATATATATATATATATATAAATAGTAGCACAATGTACATACAATTGAATTGGTATATATATAATTAAGTTGACTTAAAAAAATTACATCTATCATCCTGAACACAGTTATACTGAAAATTATTGTTAAATGCTATTTCCTAATGCTAATTTATGAAACAGTGACCTGAAACAACTAAACTTCTCTCAGGTTAGAGCAGACATTGCTATTGAACTTTACACGTTGTTCATGTGCCTGTGACTTAATAGTATGTGTGTTGCTCTGTGGTATCTGGTATATGTCAACTGTTAGTGATCTCCCCTTGTCCAGGATATGTGTATGACTATATTATGGGAAACACAAAGAGGTGATTAAGGGAAGGATAGAAAACTCTAATTCCCGAGGGTGGGAAGTCTGTAAAAAAAAATACAAGGACAAGACTCCAGTGGCATCTGGTCAATATTGGCTGTAGGGGGTCCAGTGTTGATGTTTAAATCCAGCCAAAGTTAACTCGAAGATTAAAACATCACAAAGTGGTTTGTATAGGCAGTTTGACATGCAGGGTAATCCTGGTGTCCCAGGGCCTTCACATCCTAAAGACGCACTCTCTGTCCAAAAGACAATCTCAGACTTTGGAGATGATGATAAAATTCTCAGAGGGGAGAGGATTTATCCAGGGATAATACTTATCCATGGTGAGGAAGTGATATCCATGAAATCTCCACCAGATAATACTAGTCCAGAGGCACCTTCTCTGCCCTGTTCTTTTAATCGATCTCAGTAGTGGACTGTATAGGAAGACTGAAGCTGTTCTCTTCCCAGGCTCCATTTACAAAGGGTGAGCTTACACTGGCAGGAGCAGTGAGCAGTGAACAATGTTCCCTCCAATGAGTCAAAGGCTTCATATAATAGGTAGAGAGAAATTCTTCTATTACACAACATTCTGCACACACATTATTGGACATGAATAAACTTTAATATACTGGTTACCCATTCCGTTGTTCTTTGTTGTAAAAATCACAAAATCCCACTTCATCAGAGATTAGGGATATCCTTATGCCCCGTACACACGGTCGGACATTCCGACCACAAAATCCGTCAGATTTTTTCCGATGGATTTTGTCCGAAACTTGTGTTGCATACACACGGTTGGACAAAGTTGTAGGAAAATGTGATCGTTCCGAACAAGGTAACGTACAAAACATACAACGGGACTAAGTAGAGGCAAGTAGCCAATAGCTTTAGTCACCAAATGTATTCTGAGCATGCGTGGCACATTGTGCGTCGGAATTCTATACACACGATCGGAAAAAGTCAGATCGGATTTTCTTGTCGGAAAATTTAAGGTCCTGCTCTCAAATTTCTTCCGGAAAAAGTCCGCTAGAGCCCACACATGAATTTCCGACCGTGTGCATCGGACATTAGTGTCGCTATGTCGCTATACCCTGTGTATCACTACAGCTAAAGTAGATAAAAATATGTATTCATTTTGTTATTAGATGCAATGAACCCTTATGGCATCTATATTGTTTTAAAGGGGCATCTACAACTGACAGCCATCAAATATGTTTGCATATCATATTGGAGTCATCATTTCATTTATATGGTTAAAGGTTATACAAGAAGAATGTTAGTACAGTTTGTTTCTAAAATATGATATGGAAATATTAATTTACTTTCAACTAATTTCAATTAAATTTAAAGGCTTTCAAATCTACAATAGATAAAAAAAACAAAAGATCAACTTTTATTTAAAGCATTCAAAAATTTTGTTTGATTACAATTAAATAACTCTTGCTTGCCTGATTTTGTTATAAGAGATAGGTCTAAAATGCGGTTACAATCATCATTCATAAGTGATTGAATTTAGTCAACTTGTATTTCCATAGTCTATCACTTGAATAAATTGATTGTATTTATATTAGTGATCTTTCAGTTAAGTATTGTCTGTGAAACTTTTTAAATTTGTACTAATAGTTACAATTTCAGGACAAATTTTGGAGTGTCCCTTTCTTCTAAGATGTAAGCAGTACTCAGTACTTCAGTACTGCCTGGACTTTAGAAGAAGGGGATAGACACCCTGAAAGTGTACCCTAAAAATTAAACCATTAGAGTACGTTTACACTCTGTAGGGCTGATTTACTAAAACTATAGCGTGCAAAATCTGGTGCAGACCTGCACAGAAACCAATCAGCTTCTAACTTCAGCTTTTTCAATTGAGCTTTGACAAAAAAAAAAAATTTGGAAGCTGATTGGTTTCTATGCAGCACTGCCCCAAATTTTGAACTTTCCAGTTTTAGTAAACCAACCCTGTGTGTGTCAGCAAATCATGCAAAATTGAGTGCTTTCGTAAATGCACACCATGCAACTGCTAATGCATGCATTTGGTGTGGCGCCATTTTGCAAAAGGGTCAAGGACTTCTGTTGCACATTTCTTGTGTTAAGAGCAGCCCAGTGAAATTAATTTGCTGGACCATAAGCCACGCATGGGAACGTCTAAAAAGAAATGGCATGGCATGGCAAAGAAACAAATGCGTTAGAGTCTTAGTATCATGCACAGTACTCAACTGTGTGGTCCTATGCTTGGAATAATCACATGCTGCTAGTTTGCCTTTAGGAACAAACAGCCGTATTCAATATGGTAATCGCATTTTACTTACAGCAGCCAATTATAATTTACTCTTCTAAAGTCAGTCCAATATGAAAGCATGACGTGGATTTTAATTGGTTGCTATGGGTTTTTGCATTTAATAATTAGAGCTTCATCTTTTCCAAGCAAGGCCGTTAGAGCAGGTTACCTTTTAGCATCACCCAAGACTGACAGCCTTGCAAGCAATCTTACTCTTTCCCCTAGATCAGGACCTCTGTGCTTTCTGACAATTAAGTAACTGAGTGTTTGTTCTGTCTTTCAGGTCACCAAGATGTGCCACTGAATGTCCTCAAACAGCATGACTCAGCTAATGTGCTCTGTAAATAAACTGGACGCATAATGGACTGTAGGTGGAAGGAAAACATCATTATTATTCGAGTTTAAAGTAGAAATTAAAGTGGAACAAATACACAAGATTTCACCTCTGCAATGATAATACAAAATTCCAAATGTATTTCATAAAATAGTATAGTTTCTATACTTTATCAGACATGAGAAATATTTTAATGTTGGTTTCAGATTTGTACAAAAGTTAAAGTGATTCATGAATGTAATGAAATGCATAAAATTAGGTCTAATTTTAATGCATATCTACAAAATATGTATTATTTTTTTATTATGACTATTATTATTGCCTTTAGAGTTTTATTATTACATTTAAGAAAGTACTGCTATAGTATGCAACATGTGTTCTATAGGAGATTGGGCTTACACTGCAACTATATGGGAACGAGAACGAGACATACTGTTTGCACTTTAGAAATGACAATAATCTGTTTGCTAATGTATTAAATTATTACATTATTAAAGTCTTTTTGAATGAAAAGGTGAACTAAAAAGATTGATAGATACACCTACTTCTCTGGTGCTGTGTAATTGAATTTTTAATGTAATACATGAAAACTTATATTGCAATGTATATGTTAATTTGAAACAATTGCACTTTACAAATAAATTATAACCTCCTTATGATGTATTGATTTGTGTTGTACTTGAGGTGGTTCATTTTTTATATTGAATATACTGTATTTCACTGTAACCCAGTGAATCTGTATGTGATGTGAATACTCAGAGGATGGTTTACTAATGTAAGTTTTATGTCAGACTTGAAATGTTCATGCAGCTGAATGGAACATTTCTTTTTTTTTTTTAAGTTTTTATTTGCCAACAAAACATACAAACATGTTACGGTTACTTTACAATACTTATGTTCCAACACAGATTGATGTACGTACTGGTTTCATATTGTCAGAATGGAACATTTCTGCTGTTAAATATGTTCTAATGGGTCTGCCAAACAACAGATTTACTAGCCTATTGTGAAGAACCCACTAACGGTATTTTGGGATTGAGTACAATTTTAAGGGGAGCACATATACAAACAGATTATCTGTATAAAAAGGTAATTTCATACTTTTCCTTTAATCTGGCTATGTATGGGCTGCTACAATCTTCAAGGTTGAGAAGTTGGAGAGGTGGAAAATACTATTGGTTGATGGCAGTATTGGCTCCCAAGAGTTGCTGTTCCCCAAACAAAATGAATGATTGTTATCTACATGGACAGTCCATATATGTCAGATTACGCTGTCAATGTGGACTCCCCAAATCTTTCCAATTAGACTGCATGTCGTAAAAAGTTGATATATTTTATCACCATATGCCTTATGCATATCTCTAGTCAATTATAGAAATAAGACAATCATTGCTCTGTTTAGCCAATTGCTAAATCTGTGTTAACCAGTCTTTGCTGCTGAGAAGACTAGTATATTATTCAGGGTTGGAATGGATTGGCCAATTGTAACCTCTGAGATAAGGACAGCATGGGGGACCTTTACAAATTCTTCTTTATCAATTGAATATGGTTGCTCAGGTGCTATTTGCATGTAGGTGCACATGTACTTGGGGTGATGTTTAAACTGCTGTCAAATGTCAATGACTGCCCTTAAATTAAAGATAATGTGATAGACGAGCGGTCTTCAAAAAGTTTCTGCACTTTTATATTTTTGTTGGAAATGGTGAGGGGAGAAGTAGTAATTGGTTGTGTCTGAGAGTGTCATGTGACTAAGAAAAAAATGCATTGCAAAGGAAGGTGACTATGTAGAAAAGTGATGTCATTTGTGAAATAATAATAAAATAAAGTAATAAAAAGACTGTTAAAAATAAAAAGAGTACAAAAAAGTGCAGAACCCTTTTCAAAGAACACTTGTATATATATATATATATATATATATATATATATATATATATATATATATAGTGCCTTGTGAAAGTATTCGGCCCCCTTGAACTTTTCAACCTTTTGCCACATTTCAGGCTTCAAACATAAAGATATAAAATTTCAATTTTTTGTGAAGAATCACCAACAAGTGGGACACAATTGTGAAGTGGAACGAAATCTATTGGATATTTTAAACTTTTTTAGCAAAAAAAAAAATTGAAAAGTGGTGCGTGCAAAATTATTCGGCCCCTTTACTTTCAGTGCAGCAAACTCACTCCAGAAGTTCAGCGAGGATCTCTGAATGATCCAATGTTGTCCTAAATGACTGATGGTGATAAATAGAATCCACCTGTGTGTAATCAAGTCTCTGTATAAATGCACCTGCTCAGTGATAGTCTCAGGGTTCTGTTGAAAGCGCAGAGAGCATCATGAAGACCAAGGAACACACCAGGCAGGTCCGTAATACTGTTGTGGAGAAGTTTAAAGCCGGACTTGGATACAAAAAGATTTCCCAAGCTTTAAACATCCCAAGGAGCACTGTGCAAGCGATCATTTTAAAATGGAAGGAGTATCAGACCACTGCAAATCTACCAAGACCTGGCTGTCCCTCTAAACTTTCAGCTCAGACAAGGAGAAGACTGATCAGAGATGCAGCCAAGAGGCCCATGATCACTCTGGATGAACTGCAGAGAAGTACAGCTGAGGTGGGAGAGTCTGTCCATAGGACAACAATCAGTCGTACACTGCACAAATCTGGCCTTTATGGAAGAGTGGCAAGAAGAAAGGCATTTCTCAAAGATATCCATAAAAAGTCTCGTCTAAAGTTTGCCACAAGCCACCTGGGAGACACACCAAACATGTGGAAGAAGGTGCTCTGGTCCGATGAAACCAAAATCAAAATTTTTGGCCACAATGCAAAACGATATGTTTGGCGTAAAAGCAACACAGCTCATCACCCTCAACACACCATCCCCACTGTCAAACATGGTGGTGGCAGCATCATGGTTTGGGCCTGCTTTTCTTCAGCAGGGACAGGGAAGATGGTTAAAATTGAGGGGAAGATGGATGCAGCCAAATACAGGACCATTCTGGATGAAAACCTGTTGGAGTCTGCAAAAGACCTGAGACTGGGACGGAGATTTATCTTCCAACAAGACAATGATCCCAAACATACAGCAAAATCTACAAAGGAATGGTTCACAAATAAACGTATCCAGGTGTTAGAATGGCCAAGTCAAAGTCCAGACCTGAATCCAATCGAGAATCTGTGGAAAGAGCTGAAAACTGCTGTTCACAAACGCTCTCCATCCAACCTCATTGAGCTCGAGCTGTTTTGCAAGGAAGAATGGGCAAAAATTTCAGTCTCTCGATGTGCAAAACTGATAGAGACATACCCCAAGCGACTTGCAGCTGTAATCGCAGCAAAAGGTGGCTCTACAAAGTATTAACGCAAGGGGGCCGAATAATTTTGCACGCCCCACTTTTCATTTTTTTATTAGTTAAAAAAGTTTCAAAAATCCAATAGATTTCGTTCCACTTCACAATTGTGTCCCACTTGTTGGTGATTCTTCACAAAAAATTAAAAGTTTATATCTTTATGTTTGAAGCCTGAAATGTGGCAAAAGGTTGAAAAGTTCAAGGGGGCCGAATACTTTCGCAAGGCACTGTATATATATATATATATATATATATATATATATATATATATATATATATATATATATATATATATATATATAATATCTCCCAAAAGTGAGTACACCCCTCACATTTTTGTAAATATTTTATTCTATCTTTTCACGTGACAGCACTGAAGAAATGACACTTTGCTACAATGTAAAGTAGTGAGTGTACAGCTTGTATAACAGTAATTTGTAATTTTGCTGTCCCCTCAAAATAACTCAACACACAGCCATTAATGTCAAAACCGCTGGCAACAAAAGTGAGTACACCCTAAGTCAAAATGTCCAAATTGGGCCCAAAGTGTCAATATTTTTTCAAATATACCATTATTTTACAGCACTGTCTTAACCCTCTTGGGCATGGAGTTCACCAGAGCTTCACAGGTTGCCACTGGAGTCCTCTTCCACTCCTCCATGATGACATCACAGATCTGGTGGATGTTAGAGACCTTGCGCTCCTCCACCTTCTTCTTTGGTCGACCATGGCGAGGTCTATTTTGAGTGGAACCTGTCCTGTTAAACCGCTGTATGGTCTTGGCCACTGTGCTGCAGCTCAGTTTCAGGGTCTTGGCAATCTTCTTATAGTCTAGGCCATCTTTATGTAGAGCAACAATTCTATTTTTAAGATCCTCAGAGAGTTCTTTGTCATGAGGTGCCATGTTGAACTTCCAGTGACCAGTATGAAAGAGTGAGAGCAATAACACCAAATTTAACACACCTGCTCCCCATTCACACCTGAGACTTTGTAACACTAACGAGTCACATGACACTGGGGAGGTAAAATGGCTAATTGGGCCCAATTTGGACATTTTCACTTAGGGGTGTACTCACTTTTGTTGCCAGCAGTTTAGGCATTATTGGCTGTGTGTTGATTTATTTTGAGGGGACAGCAAATTAACGCTGTTATACAAGCTGTACACTCACTACTTTACATTGTAGCAAAGTGTAATTTCTTCAGTGTCACATGAAAGGATATAATTAAATAGTTACAAAAATGTGAGGGGTGTATTCACTTTTGTGAGATACTGTATACAGTATATATATATATATATATATATATATATATATATATATATAATTCACTATTTATATATCACCAACAGTTTACAATGTATAGGGGGGACAACACAATTACAGTACAGTGCAATACAAAAGGTACAGGAGGGCCCGGCTCGTAGAGCTTACATTCTAAAGGAGGGGGTGGTGGTACAAAAGGTAATAGCTGCAGAGAATGATTTCTGCTGTTAAATATATTCTAATGGGTCTGCCAAACAACAGATTTACTAGCCTATTGTGAAGAACCCACTAACCTTATTTTGGGTGGCTTGGGGACAGCTGTTAGGTGGGTGTGTGGTGTATATATATATATATATATATATATATATATATATATATATATATATATATATATACGCTGTGTGTACAGTATAAATATAAGACTTCTGGGTTCCATTAGCAGAATACTAAGTAATGAAACACGTAATATAAAAAATGGACACTGGGGCTGCTGAGAAAAGCATTTCTTTTAACTAGCCACCTCCCCTCCCATGATTATTATTATTGTGTACATGATCAGGGTATACATTTTTGGAATTATCTTAATTATCTCCTAATGGAATACTATCACATAAAAAGATATACTGTACGTTAAGTGGGTCAATTTCAGAAAATGTCCTCTGTCAGCTTTGCTCATCACAGCACCTAAAATTTGGCCTTTATCAAAAATATTTGGCCTTTTACTGTGGCTGCGGGAAACATGCACTGTTTTGTAAGACAAGTTAAATATATGTAACCTCTATTGGAATTACATCTATTGTGTATCATAAATAATTGGCCAGTTTTTTCATCGTTTCAAAAACAACTGTTTTCACCTTTTGTACAAAAGCCGTCAGCTGTTGGGTGCTTGAACATGAACACATGACTTGGCCCTCTTTTTTTTTGTTTTTGCCTTTAAGGCCCCTTTCACACGGACGGACCGCCTATCCGTTTTTCTTCCATCCGTCGACGGACGACAATGCATTCCTATGGGCAGACGGATGAACATCCGTCACCATCAGTTAACCTCCGCTTCCGTTTTTATCAGTTTTTTTTTAAACGTACAAGGCTACGTCCAGATCCGTCAAAACGGATATTAACTGACGTTGACGGACATTGTCCGTCAACGTCCGATCCGTTAAGATCCGTTTTGTGTTTATCTGTGAACTCAACCTCTTAAAGGCACAGGCACACATATAAACGGAACAAAACGTATACAAAAACGGATGAAAAAACGGACGTAAACGTGTGCATTTACGGATGTAAGCGGATGTTAACGGAACATAAGACGGATGAAAACAGACATTAACGGAACGGATGACGGATGAAAACGGATGAGACAACGGATAAGAACTGATACGTTTTTGACGTGCCTAAATTGACTGCGTCCGTGTGAAAGGGGCCTAAGAGGAGCAGAGGAAAGGTGTATGTAGGCATCTCTAGTATTTGCTTTTTTTCTGGTGGAAATAATAGTGATTAGACAAGGCTCTCTAACCTCTCCAACTCAATAAGACTGACCAACAGTGTCTGAAGGAATCCATAGCCTAAGATCAACTCACCATTTAGCCATCTACTGCTGGCTTGGGTGACTGTCATGTCATGCTTATGGGTGCCTTAAATTTATGGGAGCAGCGTTTACTCAATCAGGCTTATTTTTAAAATAGTAACATTCACGCAGTTTTTACTATTCACGCTGGTTCCTTCACTGGCTTCCAATGGCCCAATGAGTAAAATGAAAAATACCAATATAGAAAGCCTTTTACAACTCAGCCACCAGCTACATCATCAGTCTTGTCTCAATATATCACCCAAACTATCTTCTCTGCTCCTCCCAAGACCTCCTGCTCTCTAGTTCCCTTGTCACGTCATCCTATACCCAACTCCATGTCTTCTCCAAAGTCTCTCTCATCCTCTAGAACTCCCTACCCAAATCTGTTCAGCTATCTTCTAATCTCTGTCCACCTTTAGGCGATCCCTGAAAACTCATCTCTTCAGGGAAGCCTAACCCACCTCTGCCTATCAACTGAACTTTTAATTCTTCCACCATCTCATCCCTCACAGTTATTTCCTTGTGTGCCACCACCCTCACTATTAGATTGTAAACCATTACAAGCAGAAGCCTTGTATTGTATTGTAACTGCACTGTCTCCCTTTATATTGTAGAGCCCTGCACAAACTGTTGGTGCTCATTAAATCCCATAGAATAATGATAATACCTCATCTGTATCCATCCTTTAATACTGAGCTAAAACAGTAGGATATTATTTCAGTGGTATCCATACTTAATTTTGCTCAGGGAATAGGTGCAGGTACTACCCTCTTCCAAGTCACCACTTGTCTCTGCCCCTACTCACCTCCGAGCACTGTTCCTAGGTTCCACCCCCTACCCACCTCCCAGTACCACCCCTTTTAGAGAAAACAGAACTGAGTATCATTTTTTGGTGCTATGTGATTTGTATGGAATTTGTTAGCGATACTATAAAAAGCAGTAAAATAGATCCCCTGCAGCCAGCAACAACAGCCCCCAAGCAACAATAGATCCCATTAACAACAATAGACCCCCCCCCAGCAACACCAGATCCCCCCAGCAACAATAGACTCCCTGAAACAAAATTCCCCCTAACAACAACAAGTCCACCCCAGGAACAATAAATCTTCCAACATCCAGAATTAATAGACCCTCCAGCAGCCAACAACAATAGATCCCCTCCCTCAACAGTAGACCCCTCCCAGGAACAATTGACCACCCCAGCAACAAAAGCCCCCCCCCAGCAAAAATAGACCCCCCCCCTCAACAACTGATGACAACTGATTCCTCAAGCAACAATTGATCCTCCAGCAGCCAGCATCAATGGAACCTCCTGCACACCCCAGCACCCTTTGCCATTAGATCCATTTAGTTCTGGTGGTTCCGGAACTGCGTTCCCACTGAAAGAAAGCCCTGATTTTGATGCCTCAAAAGTGGTCTGGTGTACAGAAAAAGTCTGGACGGCTGTTAACCATCAGCTCAAGCTGGATAACAACTGATATAAAGCTATAGTTAATATGATGTCAGTATAAATATGCAAGTTTACCAAGATGTCAGTATAAAACTCTACTCTGGGGAACATTTTAACAAAGTTCCATATAGCATGAGCCCCAATGTATTCTACAGTCACAGATACAAAAAAAAAAACAGAGTACAAAATTATGCAAAAATAATTAGTATGAAACACATAGGGCTTGCCCATCTCTAACTTGCCATATGGTCTATATAACTTGACACAGAAACATCTTTAATACAAATACTTCCCAGAGCAGACCTTGTGGCTGCAGACATAACACACTTTTGTGTGTTGTGATGGAAATGGCTAGACACCATGGAAAGGCTGTATACAGGCTGTTATGCAAATGAGCGGAGAGGCTGAAAGGGCTGTATGTTGGATGCGTAGAAATGGCTAGCCTGGACTTGAAGGCTGTATACTGACTGTGATAAATGACTAGAGTACATGGAAGGGCTATATACTAGCTATTGTAACGTACAAATGACACTGACAATCTTGATCACACAGGGTCGAAATAGTTCAACAACCTATCTTTCAGTCCAACAGAGGCTCAATGGAATCATGTTCGGTTCACAATACATGGTATTATAATGAATGCAAAGGTTTGCTCAAAAAGTCAAGCAACAATGTATTTTTGGTCAAAGCCTATTGAAAACATCAGCAGTGAGCTTTCCTTTTTTATATCCCTTTCTTTCATCCTTAAGGAAAATCACAGGGTATAAACATGTCAATCCACAAGCAATGGCTTTTTGTTGGAAGCAAAGTTTAAGTGCAAATGAAATTGTATGCTTGTTTGGCAAACTTCATTTCAATCTCCAGCTATGGGACCAATGTTTCTCTCCTCCTTTTACAGTCCATAAACTGACAATAGGAAAGAAAATAAGGTTTTCTTGGCACCTGCCCAATAAACGGGTTTCCTGTCGGGGGGTATGAAAGAAAAGCATTACTGTGTACAGATTTCTTCAGCAATTGAAATGCTGTACTTATATTAGAGGGTTGCTCTGTTGTGGTATGAATAATCCGTTAGAATAATGCAATCCAGGTTCCAACTACCCTTCAGATCTTTTTGTTGGGGGGAAAACAAAGTGCAAATTTAGACGCTTATATTAGCCAATCTATTTTTCATCTTTAACCAGTTGTTGAGCAGTCCAAACAATGGGTGTATATTGTGGGCTACTGTACACATTGGGGGTTATTTACTAAAGGAAAATCCACTTTGCACTGCAAGTGCACTTGGAAATAAAGTCGCTGTAGATCCGAGGGGGACATGCAAGAAAAATAAAAAACAGCATTTTAGCTTGCACATGATTGGATGATAAAATCAGCAGAGCTTCCACTCATTTCAGATCTACCCCTTAGATTTAGAGCGCCTGCACTTTCAAGTGCACTTGCAGTGCAAAGTTGATTTGCCTTTCGTAAATAACCCCCATTGTGTGTGTATAGTAAAACGTTTACATTACAAAACCCTAAATTTTATATTTTCTCTACAGAAATGGTAACTTTTGCATACATATATTTGGGCATGGTATTAGAACATGTTTAACATAAAGAACTATTTTTGGTTGCAGGCATAATGCTGCTTTAAACAAGCCCTTATTCTTATATCTTTCCCCCTTACTCACAGGCTACTACTCTGATCTCTGGCTCCTTTTGCTAAAACCTGTAGGATAGTTCTCAATTTTATCACGACAAAGATCACAAGGCAATACATTAACACACTCTTTGCTATATTTTACAGCCGGCATTCCTCTCTTCAGAAGCGTTATCTGCTGTTTGTTTCACCTTGCAAAATAAGATAAGCCTTGGATTTTTTCATTATCATAAGATCTGTGGAAAATATGAAAAAAATATCATTCTTTCTGCTGTTCCCCACTATCTTGCTGATGGTAGAAGCACGTACACTTCTCTGTAGCTTCCAAATAAAGGAGTTTATCGTTGTCATTGGGGATGTTTTATCAGAGGACTGATCACTGGTAACTCAAAAATAAAAGAGCGTTTGATCTGAAAAATAAAAATTAGGCAAGGACAAGCACGCATTGGGGTACATT
Source organism: Lithobates sylvaticus (assembly GCA_028564925.1). NCBI lineage: Eukaryota > Metazoa > Chordata > Amphibia > Anura > Ranidae > Lithobates > Lithobates sylvaticus. Next base: position 563,116,042 of record CM053029.1, on the reverse strand, counting down.
TATCAAAGTCAAAAAATACTCTTCTATTAATTTTGATCCACTCTACAGTACAATTTCCTTATTAATCAAAAACGTGTCTATAGTAAGCAGTAGTGATGAATAGTGTATAATAACATTAATAATAATAATAAAAATTTCAGCAGATAACAAGATTTAAACTAAAAGATTTTGCTAAAAGAACAAAAATTACTAGCTTCTTACTCAGATGTCATCATCATGAGGGTAGCATTGACATCACTTATCTTGCTACACCCATGACATCATGGACACTAAGGTCGGCCATTCATGGGGCAAATTTATTTTCTGCAACCACAGGTTGCAGGACAGACCTGCGCACAATTCCCCCATCAACACAGACAGTGTTGACAGGGAAATCCCTTCTGTCGAGCCATTGTCTGCTCCTGGTGGGTGGGCCAGGGAAGCCATCCCCGAAGGGAGAAGACAGTGAATATCACTAGCGGCTATAGTGATAATCGCAAGGGAATCTGACAGGCTGGTAGCATCCTAAGTTGATCAATCGATCAACATGGTACATTTAGCCTGTCCTTTAATGGTTCAACAGGAACCGGACAAAATTCAAATCGTGTATGGCTGGTCTAATGCCCCATACACGGTCGGAAAATCCAACCACAAAATCCATCAGATTTTTTCGACGGATTTTGTCCGACACTGGTGTTGCATACACACGGTTGGACAAAGTTGTCGGAAAATCCGATCATTCGGAACGTGGTGACGTTTGTTGCCTACGACGGGACTACGTAGAGGCTAGTAGCCAATAGCTTTGATCTTGTAATGTGATCTGAGCTTGCGTGGCACTTTGTCCGTCGGAATTCGCTACACACGATCGGAAAAAGTCCGATAGGACTTTGTTGTCGGAAAATTTGAGAGCAGGAGATAAAACTTTGTCCGTTGGAAAATCCGCCGGAAAAAGTCCGATGGAGTCTACACACGGTCGGAATCTCCGACAACATTGTCCGATAGGACATTTTACGTCGGAAAATCCGACTGTGTGTACGGGGCATTAGACACAACTCCAGCCAAAACCTTTTTTTGGTTTTAGTTTTGGACAGAGTAGGGAAGTGACAGAAGCTATCTTTCCCTCACTTTTTTGTACAGGAAAGGATGGAAAATCTCTCTAGTGGGTACTGAGATTGCAACAAAACACTTTATTCAGTAAAAAGTGGAAGAAGGAGAAGTTCTGTGTGGTTTCTATTATTCATGAGCAAATGTGCTTAGGCTTGATTCGCAGTTTGATTCTGCAAATTGCAAACTTTAATCCAAACCCCACTGAAGAGAGCATTTTGAAAATCAGTTCTGGCTATAAGGCTAATAGACACAGATTTGCCAAGGGCGCCGGGAGCTGTGCACTGCCATCAGGGACTTGTACTAATGAAAAAGAAAAACTATTTTAAGAAATACCATTCAGTGGGAAGAGAGTGCTCCATCCTATGTGACTTTGGGAGTGACATGGTAAAAAACACCAATCCTTCAAATTACATGCTCGGGAGATGCCTTTAAAGTGGTTGTAAATCTCAGGCATGAAATATGAGCAAAGCATATCCCTCTATAGCATGTACTTGAATCAATCCAAAGTACTAAGGGGTTATTTTACTAAATGTAAATAGACTGTGCACTTTGCAAAGTGCAGTTGCACTCTGTAAGAGCAGTTGCTCCAGAGCTAAATAAATGAGCAGAAGCTCTGCTGACTTCCATCATCCAATCATGTGCAAGCAAAAAAGCTGTTATTATTTTCTTTGCACGAGATTGGGTACTCTTTGCAAAGTGAAGCTTTACCTCATTTACTAAGCACTGGAGCAACTGCCCTTGCAAGTATATTTGCCTTTAGTGAATCATCCCCTAAGTGTCATTTCTGTCTGCTACCCCGTTCCTCTGCTATCGACATGAGTCACTTTTGACACCATAGGTTAAAAAGGTGACAGGGGAGGGAGCTCCAGCACATAGTCTGTTATTGACACCCTCAGCTCTGTTCCTGTGTTCTGTGTGAAGAGTGTTGTGTCCCTTCCTTCCAATCAGCTCTCAGCTCTCCTCACTAAGCTTTGCAGAGTGTAACTTTAGATCCCCACCCCCTGCTTTTCTTGCTGTAAGCTCTGGCCTGCATGTATGAGCTAATGGCAGACGGATTCCAGGGAGTAAATTCTACATGAATCACCTGCCCTTACTCAAGATGGCCATGACCAGAAATGGTAGGAGGAGTTTTTCAAAGTAATTTCTCAGCAAAATAAAGTATGGAGATGTGAATGGATGGGTGAGTTTTCTTTGAGTATTACAAATGAATTGAATAGTTTTTTTGGTTTTGTGGGGCTCAGATACAGTGTAGTTCTGCTTTAACTAATTTTTTAACTAATTTTTAAGGCAGTTTTTGCTGTGACGCCAGTTTTTTTATTCTAGCAATAATAGGCTGGAATTGAACAATTGGTGTAAGCAGACATAGGAGATCTAAAAGCTAATGGAACATTTAGACTTCAAACATAAATTAATTAATTAATTATTTAATATAAAACTCTAAGCTTCATAAGAATTGCCAAACAATGGCAAAACACTTTTCATAGCACAGGTTATCATTTTTTAGAGCACAGAGTACACAGTTTAATACAATGTCTGGATAGACTGCACAAAAACACTTCAAAACCACATTCCAGACATGAGGCAGCTGTTCTGCTGAAATGAAAAAAAAATGCCATATTTCAGATACAATAACCAGACATATGGCTGGGGGTATATAAGCAGCTTTATTGGGCAGCAATGTAAAAAGAAGAGACAAGGCAGGAAGGCAGGCAAGGTGTATCATATCAATGGCAGCAACCAAAAATATTGTACAGACTCACTGCACATTATGTAAACAGTTCTACTTGGTCACAAGGAGGTAGGAGGTAGAGAAGAGACAGGTTTTATTGGGAAATAAAAATCACATAGTATGATGTTCGAGACAACAGCCATGAATATTGCACAGACATGCTGCACATCATGTAAGCCGTTTCAAAAGGCTGCAATTGAAGAGGGAGAAATGAGGCAGCTTTTACCTAGAAATAAAAATTACAGTGTATAATGTCAGAGACAGCCCTAAATATGCCTCTGACATTACAGTGTATAACGTCAGCGGCACCCTGAAATATTGCACATCATGTGAGTGGTTTTACTGGACCACAATTGTAGAGGATTTTAATCAAGAATTAAAAACTAGAAATATTGCACAGACATATATTATATTAAAGACGAGACAGATTTATTGCAAGTCACACTGCAGATCATGTAAGAATTTTTTACCAGGCTGCAATGTAAAAAGGTGGCAGGTTTTATTGTGAAATAAGATTTTTAGTGCATTAGGTCAGAGACAACATCCAGAAATATTGCACAGACACGCTGTACACCATGTAAGGGGTGTTACTAGGCCTCAATTGAAGAGGGAGAGGTGAGGTAGTTTGTAAAATGAAATAAAAATTACAATGTATTTTGCCAAAAACAACATCAAGAAGTATTATACAGACATAATGCACATCATGGAACAGTTTTGACAATGTAAGAGTGAAAGATGAGGCAGGTTTTATCATGAAATGAAAATGAGTGTATTATGTATACAGCCAGAAAATAATGCACAGGCATTAAACACATCATTAAAGTGTTTTTTTAGGCTTTAGGCTCGGAGAGGAAAAGATAATGTAGTTTGTAATGTGTAAATAAGTGTATTATGTCTGGGACAAAGGTCAGAAATAAAAGTAAAGACTCCATAGCCAGTTGGAACAGGATACATTTTGAAAGGGACAGACAGCATGCAGCTATTCATCCAAAATATCTACATCTTAAGCCCCATACACACGGTCGGATTTTCCGATGGATTCTGTCCTATCGGACAATGTTGTCGGAAATTCCGACCGTGTGTAGGCACCATCGGACATTTTCCATCGGATTGTCCGACGGACAAAGTTGTATCTCCTGCTCTATAAATTTTCCGACAACAAAGTCCGATCACACCAATTCCGATCGTGTGTAGCGAATTCCGACGGACAAAGTGCCACGCATGCTCAGATCACATTACAAGACCAAAGCTATTGGCTACTAACCTCTACGTAGTCCCGTCGTAGGCAACAAACGTCACCACGTTCAGAATGATCGGATTTTCCGACAACATTGTCCGACCGTGTGTATGCAACACCAGTGTCGGACTAAATCCGTCGGACCAAATCCGATGGATTTGGTGGTCGGATTTTCCGACCGTGTGTATGGGGCTTAAGTGTATATACATATCAAGCATTTCAGCAGTTGGAATAGGCTACATTTTAAAAATGTCACAACACATGCAGATGCTCATGCCAAATATACACAACAAATGGTATTTTTACACTAAAAAAAGAAGGAATAATGTGAACCCTACATAGATATTATTTCTGCCATTTCTTTCAGGTCTTATTGGCCAAAGACACATCCCCAATTAGCTTTGAGGACAAAAACAAAATTAAGTTTATATTTTTCTAAATAATAAAATAGACGTATTATGTTACAGACAGCATACAAATATTTCTACATTATCTTGTAAGCCTCATCGCCTAAATCCCCATCCTCATATAGCTTTGCTAAGAAAATTACATTTTATATTTTTCAGATTACAATAGGGACAATTTTCAACTTAAACATACAAATATTTCTACAACTCATTGGATAAACTACATTGCCATTTAGCTTTGGAGTATCATAAAAGTTTTTTTACATAAAAATGTAAACAAATATAATACACACTACATGGGCATAATTTTAATAAATGTCTGAGGAGCCTCATTTGATGAAACACTTACCTCATGCAACTGTTGAGGGGAAAAAAAAGTGTTAAAGCCAAGGAATATTGTACATACTGCATAGATAATCAATGACAGGCCACATGCAGTTTTGAAGCCCAAAAATACTAATTTAAGTGTATATATTTCACATAAAAACATGGAAGAAATATATAATTAATTCCACAGACAGTATTTAAGGACCTGTGTTTTGAGCAGGATAAACTACAGTCACCTTTTAATATAAAAAATCAAAGTCAGAGTACATTTATTGTACTTTATTATGGCAACTGTATTATAATTTACAAAGCCAAGACAGATGGGATACATAAGAACTTTTTCTATAGAAATTTAATTTAAAGGTCTGATAATAACTTGATGTGCGGTCCATGATGTGAGAGTAATAAAAAATATATATATAACATCATGCTAAGTCCACACACCCTGTTAGGATAGATGCCACCTGCAGCCATCTGTTTTATCTTTTTGATCTGGCTGATGCTTTTTCTGTTCGTTCATATACAGATGGTTGTACTTTTTGTTTTTATTTTGTTTTGTTTTTTGAAATCCAAAGCAGAATGTGTGGATTGTGAAATGATGTGCCACTTTTCCTTGTACAGTGTCTTGAAAAAGTATTCATACCCCTTGACTTTTTCCACATTTTGTCATGTTACAACCAAAAACATAAATGTATTTGATTGGGATTTTATGTGATAGACCAACATAAAGTGGCACATAATTGTGAAGTGGAAGGAAAATGATAAATGGTTTTCAATTTTTTTTACAAATAAATATATAAAAAGGTATGGCGGCATTTGTATTCAGCATAAATGCAGCTGTTCTGTGGAGCCCTCAGATGTTTGTTCGAGAGCAAACTGCATTATGAAGGCCAAGGAACACACCAGACAGGTCAGGGATAAAGTTGTGGAGATGTTTAAAGCAGGGTTAAGGTTCTAAAAAAATATCACAATCTTTGAAAATCTCACGGAGCACTGTTCAATCTATCATCTGAAAATGGAAAGAGTATGGCACAACTGCAAACCTACCAAGACATGGCCATCCACCTAAAGACATGGCCTTCCACCTAAAGACATGGTCGTCCATTTAAACTGACTGGCCGGGCAAGAAGAGCATTAATCAGAGAAGCAGGTAACTCTGAAGTAGCTGCAGAGGTCCACAGCTCAGGTGGGAGAATCTGTCCACAGGACAACTATTAGTCGTGCACTCCACAAATCTGGCCTTTATGGAAGAGTGGCAAGAAGAAAGCCATTGTTGAAATAAAGCCAAAAGAAGTCCTGTTTGCAGTTTGCAAGAAGCCATGTGGGGGACACAGCAAACATGTGAAAGGGGCTCTAGTCAGATGAGACCAAAATTGAACTTTTTGGCCTAATAGCAAAACGCTATGTGTGGCGAAAAACTAACACTGCACATCACCCTGAACACACCATCCCCATCGTGAAACATGGTGGTGGCAGCATTATGTTGTGGGCATGGGCGTCCGCAGGTAGGGGCTAGGGGGGTCAAGTGCCCCCCCCTGGAATCAGGGATCGGATCTTAAATTCACCACAGTTGCGTCGCTATTACCAGTGGGGTGACACCATAAGGGTGTTGTCAAGCCCCCCCCCCCCTCATCAGTGTAGTGTGACTTTGGGCTCTTTTCCCTGATCTGTCCAGCAGAGAATTCAGCAGCGCTGTGACAGGAGAAAGGCGAGCTGTGGGCTATCAGAGGTTTCCCCCGCTCACCCCCCCTTTCTCCTGTCAGGGACAAGAGACAGCGGCTCTCACCAGGTTCCCCGCCCAGCTTTCTGCTCCGTTCCTTCCCTATTGGCTATTACTGAGGGCCAATCAAAGGAGACTAGGAGAGCAGAGCATCATGGGACATGTAGTCCCAGAGATTGGCGCCCCATTTTCTGCAGGGAGGAGGCTACAGCTTGATCAAGAGTGATTGATTGAGAGACTGCAGCCTGGAAAAAAAGCTGAGGGAGAGAGTGCTACAGGACAAAGAACGAGGAGTGTGCTAGGCGGAAGCCAGAGAGAGAGCCACGCTGCTGCCCATCGCCACCAGAGAGAGAGCCACACTGCCCAGCGCCACTAGAGAGAGCCGTGCTGTTTAGCGCCACCAGAGAGAGGAAGACTGAGCCACTGCCAGGGTACAGACATACTACACTACTGACCAGAGTTGCCCCCGGGGGAACCCAGAGTGAGCGATCGTCCAGCCGGAGGGATCACTGCTGTAGTTTCGCTGGGTCTGGTAAGAGGGCCTGTTTGCCATTATCCATTACTTATCCTAGGGATTGTAATACTTTTGCAGTCTTTCACCATAATAATGTGATGCCCAACCCCCTGAAAAAAGTTCTGCGGACACCCATGGTTGTGGGGATGCTTTTCTTCAGCAGGAACAGGGAAGCTGGTCAGAGTTGATGGGAAGATGGATGGAGCCAAATACAGGGCAATTTTAGAAGAAAACCTGTTAGAGTCTGCAAAAGACATAAGACTGTGGCGGAGGTTCACCTTCCAGCAGCACAATGACCCTAAACATACAGCCAGTGCTACAATGGAATGGCTTAGATCAAAGCATATTCATGTGTTAGAACGGCCCAGTCAAAGTCCAGACCTAAATCCAATTCACAATCTGTGGCAAGACTTGAAAATTGCTGTTCACAGACGCTCTCTATCCAATTTGACAGAGTTTAAGCTATTTTGCAAAGAAGAAATGGCAAAAAGTTTACTAGAAAAAATAAAATAAAACCTGGAGCTCTGTCAAACCATTGGGCTGGCTGGCTCACTGGTGGAGCATGGAAGGGTGCAGAGAACCATGCTGGGACGGATGGAAACTCAATGTGTGGTGTTGCTCTGATGGCTACGGCTGTTGCCGCAATAGCGGGAAGATGTGGAGCCAACTCAGAGGGGGTTGAGGGTCTGGGTTGTTCACTGGACAGAGCCTACCATTGGAGAAGAGAGCCAACAGGTATGCCCACCGTTACCGGGAGAGCCAAGCTGAGCCGGGGACAGAGCTGTCAGGGGTGCCTTGGTGAAGTCAGCGCTGAGCCGGAGGTATGGAGAGAAAGGGGAAGCCTGTGAGCCAGTGTGGAATAGATGCTGTCTGTTGCTGTGACTATGTGTTTCGCGGGCATTTGTGCTTTGACAAAGCGCGTGCGTGCGAAATGCGTAGTCACGGCAATGGGTTCCATGCGTTCCATGCTGGCTCACAGGCTTCCCCTTCCTCTTCATACCTCCGGCTCGATGCTGACGTCATCCAGGCACGCCTGACAGCTCCGTCTCCGGCTCTGTGTGGCTTCTCCCGGTACCGGTGGGCATACCTGTTGGCTCTCCTCTCCAACGGCAGGCTCTGTCCAGTGGACACCCCAGACCCTCAACCCCCTCTGGGTTGGCTCCACGTCTTCTCGCTATTTCGGCAACATCACTGCCTGGACACAGCCGAGATTTGATCTTCAACCAACAGCCATCAGAGCAACACCATACCGGGTTTCCATCCGTCCCAGCATGGTTCTTGGCGTTCTTTCATGCTCCACCAGTGAGCCCTCCGGATGAAGTTAAGCCCTCCAGCCCACGAGCTTATAGTGGTATCGTTGGCTTTTCATTATCACTATCATTGTGTTACTGACTTTGTCCATTTTTTACTCTTCAATAAATCATTGATTTTATGGTTTATCTTACTGTCCACACAACACTTTTGGATTTAGCCAATTGAGCTCGCAAAAATTTCACTCCCTAGATGTACAAAGCTGGTAGAGACATACTCAAAAAGACTTGCATCCGTAATTGCAGTGAAAGGTGGTTCTACAAAATGTTGACCCAGGGGGGCTAAATACAAATGCACACCACACTTTTCACATATTTATTGGTAAAGAATTTTGAAAACCATTTATCATTTTCCTTCCACTTCACATTTATGTGCCACTTTGTGTTGGTCTATGACAAAGCTAGCTGCCATAACCCTGGTATTTTCGGGAATGGCGTGCGTTTCCCTTTAAGATAAAATTGGTGTCTGTGGTGGATTCCCCGCAAGATCACTTTAATCAGTGGTGGGAGTGGTGCCCACCCCCCTCCCGCCGCGCTCCGGTCGTCTCCGCCGCTTACCGGAGCCTTTGGTAGCAGGGGAGATGATTGCATCTGCTCCCCTCACTCAGCATCCAGGCTGTGAGGGGAGCAGATGCGATCATCTCCGCCATTACCGAAGGCTCCGGTAAGATGGTCCCCGCTCGGCTCCATTGTATTGGAGGCAGGAAGCGACGTGAAACGTCACTTCCGCCCCTATGCTCTTAAAGGAGAATTTTTAAAAAAAAAATTTTTCACATTCCTTTTTTTTTTTTGCATATAGTGTTTTACACTCTTTTTGACCCCAGATCTCATATTTCCTGTCATGCTTTTTTTTCTATTACAAGGGATGTTTACATTTCTTGTAATAGGAATAAAAGTGACCCAATTTTTTTTTTTTAAAAGACAGTGTCAAAATAAAAATAAAAAGTAAAATAAATAAGAAAAAAATAAATAAAATACATTTAAAGTGCCCCGTCCCGACGAGCTCATGTGCAGAAGCGAGCGCATATGTGAGTGGCACCCGCATAGGAAAACGGTGTTCAAACCACACGTGTGAGGTATCGTTGTGATTGTTAGAGCAAGAGCAATAATTCTAGCCCTCCTCTGTAACTTAAAACTGGTAACCTGTAGAAATTTTTAAACGTCACCTATGGAGATTTTTAAGGGTAAAAGTTTGTTACCATTCCACGAGTGGGTGCAATTTAGAAGCGTGACATGTTGGGTATCAATTTACTCGGCGTAACATTATCTTTCACAATCTAAAAAAAATTGGGCTAGCTTTATTGTTATCTTATTTTTTTATTCAAAAAAGTGTATTTTTTCCAAAAAAAATGTATTCTATAGGGTGTTAGAAAAATATATATAATGTTTGGGGTTCTTAATAATTTTCTAGCAAAAAAACACATATTTTACCTTGTAAACAGTCTGAAAAATAGGCTCGGTCCTTAAGTGGTTAATGAAGGGTTCACAAAATATGAACTTTGTATTGTTGTTTATGTACAAATCTAACAATGACAAGTGCGTACATTTAAATCCAGCCAACTTATTGCCTGTATTGGAGGAGGCTAGAGACAAAGAAGACCCATGTGTTCAATGAATGTTGTAGGAATCAGCTGCTGTGAGCCCAGTGCAGGACACACTCTTGGAAAATTCCAGATTTTAGATTTTTTGTAGATTTGATCCCGGTTCTATACAAAGGAGGGCAATACCCATACTGAGCATGCACTTATCACCCAGAAGGACGCTCTGTATTCAGTCATTGGATCCTTCTTCCCCAGCTCAAAAAGTAGAGCTCCATGCTTTAGAAAGCCTGTGAGCTATCAAAAGAGTATATGTTTATATAGATAGTACAGATTTAGAGTGCTTTGGATTCCATTTGAAGTGCCAGAAGTTTGTTTTTACTTTGGCAGATAAACCAATCAAGCATGGGCATCCGCAGAACTTTTTTCAGGGGGAGGGGGGGGCAGGTGGGGGGTGATATGAAGGGTGCTTCAAAAACACCCCCTGCGCTGTAAATCAGGTGCCCTGCACCCGAAAATGGTCCGGGCGCCTGAATAGGGGGTGGCAGCGACGGCCATAGATAGATTCATGCAATGCATGAATCTATCTATAGGTGATAGAGGGATGGCAGGAGAGAGGGGGCGGTGATGCACGGGCCGCCATTGTGTTATGGCCATATTTTGATCTTGATGAAAACAGCTATACACATGGGCGTCTGCAAATAGGGACAAGGGGGGGCAATTTCCCCCCCCCTGGAATCATCAGGTGTTGGCTTGAAGTTGCACTGTGTCTGTGTGTTGTGTTTGAAATGTCCACCGCGGCCATCGCTGATTATTTTTTCTCGGTCTGCAGCCGCTACTATGCTGCTCTCTGCTCTGTCCTGACACTGTCCTGTGTCCTCCACTTGGCAGCTTGGCCTTTCCGCGCTCCTCCTCACTGATTGGCTGCCTGTGTGTGGCCGCGGTGGACATTTCAAACGCAACACACAGACACAGTGCAACTGCAAGCCAACACCTGATGATTCTGGGGGGGGGGGCAATTACCCCCCCCCTTGCCCCTATTTGCGAACTCCAATGCAATCAAGCATGCTAAGTAAATTGATTGGCTGTCTTTAGCCTTCCAGCTTCTTCTCGAGGTAGCCATACTAACATTACAACTCACACATGGAAGAAAACTAGGCGACTAAGGATGCCGCATTACAGCCCCGGACAATTGCTGGGTCTGTCCAACTTACAGATTCTACCCTAGTTCTAGCCTAATGGAGCTGGGATTAATATTTAAACTTTAAGGACCCCAGAACAAGAAGAACAAGTGGTCCACAGGGATCAACTTCTTATGAAACAGGACTTTGAAGAAAGGTGATCTTTTATGTCTGCCAGCCACTCTTTTCCCTCCAGCTTGAAACATGGACCATGTCATAAGTCAAAAGCAGTAAATGAGCATAGGATAGAGCCAGGGTTCACCACAGTTGTTTTTATAATATATCACTTCTATTTTTACCTGTTACCAAAGGTGTTACCCAAAGCTGAACACCCCTTCCAGAGATTACAAAAAGATATATCCAGATGCCCAAGTCAGGATCTTACGAGTAAGCATTTTGTCTGTATGGACATATTTTCTGTATGGCCAGAAGTTTGGCCAGTGGCAAATGGTACTGCAAAGACCACAGTAAAAAGTGTTATCAGATGTTTGTAAGTAGAGAATCCCAGAAGTTACAGAGAGTAACAGAGGAACATTTTTTATGGGAGAGTCCTTACAAGAAGTTTTGTTTTATTTTATATCCCCTACTGTCTACAATGTAGTAGAAAAAGTAGAGGAACTAAGGGGATTGTCAGAAACTAAAGAACTATGGTCTGAATGCCTTCATATATTTTTTAAGCCCCTAAGGGGAAATTGGACCCTCTCCCTGTGAGATTTGGTTTGGGAGTGTGTTGCTCACATGCTTATATTTGTCTCAGCAGCTGAAGTCCTCCACTCGGATCTCACAGAGAATGTTGATGATCTCTTAAGGTTTTTGACAAACTCATTTATGTACTTTCTCCCCAATTCCAGATGCTAACCATTTGGAAGGATTATATAAATTAATGCCAGGTGACTTGTGGATTGTCCAGAGACATTTATATATAAGGAAATACAGCATCTATTTCATGTACAGTTTGCAAATCTTGAGGGAAAAGTCACCTGGATCCACACCAGACACTGCAAAAATGACTAAATTAAAGTATCTATATATTGATATTTTTTCGTTTTGGTACTATTTATTCAAATGCTTTAATTGTAAGGGATATACTATAATGATATATATATATATATATATATATATATATATATATATATATATATATATACACAGGGCCGGCGCTACCACTAGGTGAACTAGGCAGCCGCCTAGGGCGCACTGCTGCCTTGGACGCAGCAAAGACCAGGGGGACTCTGGGAACCCTAATGTAAGGGGGGTCTTTGGGATTCTAATGTAAGGGAAGACTTTGGGGAGCCTAATGAAAGTGGGGTATCTGTTGTAAGAATGAACTCTGGGAACCCTGATGTAAAGGGTGGGGGGAATCTGTGGACCCTGATTTAAGGAGAGGGGACTCTTGGGACCCTGATGTCAGGGGGGCAACTTTGTGGACCCTAATGAAAGGGGTAAACTGTGATGTAAGGGGGGCCCAGGCCTAAAGCTATTTAAGGGGCCCCAAAATTTCTTATGGCTGCTCTGTTCCCCACACACTGCTCTGACGTTCCGCATACCACTGCAGGATTGGATGCCTAAGCTGTCTCCTGCAAACTTTAAACAATCCATGAAGAAGAGGTATCCAGCCAAGGAGGTGCTGCGCAAGCTGTGCTGCACACAACATCACTTCCTTCCAGCTCCCCAGTCAGTCTCCACGCTGAGCTAATGTTGGCAAGGAGGTGAGAAAGCAACCCTGTACGGGCTATGGGCTGCATTTGGAGCCTTTATTTTTTGGGGGGTGCAAGTAGCTTGTCTTGCCTAGGGTGCAAAATAGTCAAGCGCCAGCCCTGTAAATATATAGATATCTATATATATATATAGATATATATATATTTAATGTGATTTGAAAAGTAGTTCGGCCATGTTGAAGTCATATTGTCTTTTTTACATCATTCATTTTATGTAGAATTGTCTGTGTTTAGCTATGCTGATTAGGGATGAGCCGAACACCCCCCCGTTCGGCTCGCACCAGAACCCGCGAACGGACCTAAAGTCCGTGCGAGCTTTAGAACCCTATTAGTTATAATGGATGCGAACGTTCGAAATTAAAAGTGCTCATTTTAAAGGCTAATATGCATGTTAATGTCATAAAAAGTGTTTGGGGACCTGGGTCCTGCCCCAGGGGACATGTATCAATGCAAAAAATTTTTTTAAAAACGGCCGTTTTTTCAGGAGCAGTGATTTTAATAATGCTTAAATTGAAACAATAAAAGTGTAATATTCCTTTAAATTTCGTACCTGGGGGGTGTCTATAGTATGCCTGTAAAGGGGCGCATGTTTCCCGTGTTTAGAACTGTCTCTGCGCAAAGTGTCATTTTTGAAAGTAAAAAAGCTATTTAAAATCACTCGCGGCTAATGTTAATTCACGGCTCCCGTAACACAGAGAACAGTGATTCATTGAAACTCATTCATAAAAAAAAGTCATTGATAAAAAAAAAAAAAAATGAAAAAAAAAAAGCGTAGGGGTCCCCCCAAATTCAATAACCAGGCCCTTCAGGTCTGGGATGGATATTAAGGGGGATCCCAGCCAAAAAAAAAAAAAAAAAAACTGGCGTAGGGTCCCCCTCAAAATCCATACCAGACCCTTGAGGTCTGGTATGGATTTTAAGGGGAACCCTAGCCAAAAAAAATGGCGTGGGGTCCCCCTCAAAATCCATACCAGACCCTTATCCGAGCACGCAACCTGGCAGGCCGCAGGAAAAGAGGGGGGACGAGAGCGCCCCCCCTCTCGCCTGAACCGTACCAGGCCACATGCCCTCAACATTGGGAGGATGCTTTGGGGGTCTAAGACCCCTAAAGCACCTTGTCCCCATGTTGATTAGGACAAGGGCCTCTTCCCCACAACCCTGGCCGGTGGTTGTGGGGGTCTGCGGGCGGGGGGCTTATCGGAATCTGGAAGCCCCCTTTAACAAGGGGACCCCCAGATCCCGGCCCCCCCCCTGTGTGAAATGGTAAGGGGGTACAAAAGTACCCCTACCATTTCACCAAAAAAGTGGCAAAAATGGTAAAAAGGACAGGAGACAGTCTTTGACAATTCCTTTATTAAAATCTTCTTTCTTCTTTCTTCATCCTTCGGTTTCTTCATCTTCTCCTTCCTTCATCTTCTTCCATCTTCTTCTTCCATTTTCTTCTTCCTCCGATCCGCTTCTTCTTGCGCTGGTCTTCTCGTCCTTCTCGTCCGGCATCTTCTTCCGTCGGCGTCGGCGTCGGTGTCGGTGTCTTCTTGGGCCGCTCCGCGCAATGGGAGGCTCCCGCTGTGTGAGGCTCCGCTCCATCTGACAGGTCTTTTAAAACGGAGGGCACCTGGTGACCCCGCCCCCCTCTGACATCATGGGGAAAGCCATCATGGAATTCCCCATGACGTCCCTGTGCGTCAGAGGGGGCGGGGTCACCAGGTGCCCTCCATTATAAAAGACCTGTCAGACGGAGCGGAGCCTCACACAGCGGGAGCCTCCCATTGCGCGGAGCGGCCCAAGAAGAGACAGAGACACCGACGCCGACGCCGACGGAAGAAGATGCCGGACGAGAAGGACGAGAAGACCAGCGCAAGATGAAGCGGATCGGAGGAAGAAGAAAATGGAAGAAGAAGATGGAAGAAGATGAAGGAAGGAGAAGATGAAGAAACGAAGGATGAAGAAAGAAGAAAAGAAGATTTTAATAAAGGAATTGTCAAAGACTGTCTCCTGTCCTTTTTACCATTTTTGCCACTTTTTTGGTGAAATGGTAGGGGTACTTTTGTACCCCCTTACCATTTCACACAGGGGGGGGGCCGGGATCTGGGGGTCCCCTTGTTAAAGGGGGCTTCCAGATTCCGATAAGCCCCCCGCCCGCAGACCCCCACAACCACCGGCCAGGGTTGTGGGGAAGAGGCCCTTGTCCTAATCAACATGGGGACAAGGTGCTTTAGGGGTCTTAGACCCCCAAAGCATCCTCCCAATGTTGAGGGCATGTGGCCTGGTACGGTTCAGGCGAGAGGGGGGGCCGCTCTCGTCCCCCCCTCTTTTCCTGCGGCCTGCCAGGTTGCGTGCTCGGATAAGGGTCTGGTATGGATTTTGAGGGGGACCCCACGCCATTTTTTTTGGCTAGGGTTCCCCTTAAAATCCATACCAGACCTCAAGGGTCTGGTATGGATTTTGAGGGGGACCCTACGCCATTTTTTTTTTTGGCTGGGATCCCCCTTAATATCCATCCCAGACCTGAAGGGCCTGGTTATTGAATTTGGGGGGACCCCTACGCTTTTTTTTTTTCTTTTTGTTTTTTATTAATGAATGACAGCTCTCTGTGTTACAGGAGCCATCAATTCATTAGCCGCGAGTGATTTAAATAGCTTTCTTCCTGCAAAAATGACACTTTTTTGCAGGGAAAGTTCTAAGCACAGGAAACCTGCCCTCCTTCACAGGCTACCTATAGACACCCCCCAGATGTGATACTGCAATGCTGTTCTAACAGCATGCACACACATATCCCCAGAAATAAAGAACATATTGTTGTCAGCAGTCAGCAGCACACTGACACGCTGACACTGTGAGTGAAACATAATATGCGAGGCCGCCGCCGCGGCGGCCTCTTATACCGTGGGGCGTGTATTAAAGCCCCTGAGCTATAATTGGCTACAGGCATCCTGCCTGTAGCCAATTATGGCTCTCCTCGCTGCCGGCGCTGTGATTGGCCAAGCATGCGGGGTCACAGTGCATGCTTGGCCAATCATCAGCCAGCATTGCACTGCGCGGGCCGCAATGCATTGCGGGGCCGCTCGCATCACACGAATTTGCGAGCGGTCCCAATAGTTCTGGGCTCGCCGAGCGAGCGAACACCCGGTGCTCGATTCGAACATGGGTTCGAATCGAACACCGGGCTCATCCTTAATGCTGATAAGTCAGCATGTCCACAATTAAGCTACAAGGCCATTCTGGCCACAGGAGTGTACAGCTAATTACAGCTATTTTTTATCAATCATTTGTTTTATTTAAGTTTTCACAATGAAAAGTCATTTTTGTAATAATATAGCTGTTCTCAGCTATTATTTTCTCCACAATGGAGTTTGCTTCTTTGGCTGGGACTAGTTCCGCCTAAATGTAGGGAGGTTCCAGGTTAAGGGATATAGCAGGTATGGTCAGTGATCAAAATGTAAAATATTGATCAAAAGAGGGGAGTTTGTTAAGGAAATTGTAAATTCTGAATATAATTGTATTCTATTTTGTATGTATTGCACACGGCACTAATAGAGTTTTCATTACATGTTTGCATTCTTTCGATTCCTGGTTAGAATTAGCCTGCCTATGTTACGCCCCTTGTTACCATAAAGGTACAATTAGAATTTGAATGTGATACCTACGTAATCATGTGTATAAAAACCTTCAATAGCATCAAATAAATAAGAACAGTTATTTTGGAAAGATGCTGAGTGTATCTTTTGTGTCTGTTTCCTACTGCAGTAGTTATTATTCATTTGGAACCACTAATCAATATAAGGCTAGGAGTTGCCTATCTATAACATTGCCAGATCTGGACTCTATGCACATTAAAGCCTAAATATAGCTAAGACAGAAAAATCAGTACAAGGGACAGGTCATTAGAATGGGTCTCTTGTACTAATTCCTCTTCTTTTAGTTGAAATCTTCCTCCATCTCTGAACCCTACCGCCCCTGCTACCATTGAGCATTGTAAAGAACAGCCATGTCCGCTCATGCATGTGGCCCCCAAATGACTCATAGATTTACCATAATTGATATGGAAGATGTATAATGCTTCTTAAAGGTGCAGCCCAACAATTGCAGAACCTGCTTGCCCCCTTTACAAAGAATATCCAATCACATGCAAGGAAAAAAAAACAAAAACAGCATTTTAGCTTGCACATGACTGGATGATGGAAGTCAGCAGAGCTTCTGCTTATTTACTAAGCTTTGGAGCAACTGCACTTGCAAAGTGCACAGTCTTCAGTGAAAATTGTATATTAAACATCCGCGCCTAGGTATATGAATGAAATCTTAAATAATATGGATGAGCCGCTGCTATTTATGCTGTCCCCTCAGGTGCGCGTTTTGTCATCTATGTGTGACGTTATCAAAAGCACATAGATGACGTCGCACATAGATGACGAAACGTGTCAAGCTGGTTCTCCCGGGTGTCACTTCCAGAAAGTGGAACGCACGCCAGGTAATCAGCAGCGTCCATTACTTTCATAGCAAAGAGGTCATTTTTAAACAGTGATGATTCCATGTTTTCTATTACTGTTTTTTAACATTGGTTTTATAGTCTCAACTTTTCAATGTAAAATGCCTTATAAGCAATAAATTACCTAAGGATTTTACACCATGAGGTGCTTTCTCTCCATTCATTGTATACCGGCATAATCTGGCTTTGGAGCCCTGGAACCATTTGGAGGTAATCTGTACAAGTGGGAGCCACCGAAGGACTTCACAGTGTCAGATAGGTCGCCCAGAAAAAGACCTACAAGCTCAGCAGACTTTCCTTACTCTATGGTAGGGGAGTACATACTATCCGGTGAGTGCGGAGTGTCTACAGTCTCTCACATGGTGGATGCAGAGATACTTATTTGGGAACGGAGCACGACAGCACTTTATTGCACAGAACAAAGACAAAGCCTATTTTTGACACCTGTTGTTTACAAGTTAAAATCATTTTTTTTTGCTAGAAAATTACTTAGAACCCCAAACATTATATATTTTTTTCTGACACCCTAGAGAATAAAATGGCGGTCATTGCAATACTTTATGTCACACTGTATTTGCGCAGCGGTATTACAAACGCATTTTTTGGGGAAAAATATACACTTTTTTTACTTAAAAAATAAGAACATAGTAAAGTTAAAGATGTTACGCCGAGTAAATTGATACCCAACGTGTCATACTTCAAAATTGCGCCCGCTCGTGGAATGGTGACAAACTTCGGCATTTAAAAATCTCCATAGGCGACGTTTAAAAATTTCTACAGGTTACCAGTTTTGAGTTACAGAGGAGTTCCTGTACTAGAATTATTGCTCTCACTCTAACGATCACGGCAATACCTCACATGTGTGGTTTAAACACCGCTTTCATATGTGGGCGCGACTTACGTATGCATTCACTTCTGCGCATGAGCTCTGCGGAACAGGGCGCTTAAAAGAAAAATGTTCTTATTTATTTTACTTCTTATTTTAATTTTTTACACTGTCCTTTTAAAAAAAATTACTTTGGATCACTTTTATTCCTCTTACAAGGAATGTAAACATCCCTTGTTTATAGCAAAAAAAAGCATGACAGGACCTCTTTAATGTGAGATCTGGGGTCAAAAAGACCTCAGATCTCACATTTACACTTAAAGTGGTGTTTCCCCCAAAATGACAACTTTTTTTAGATCTGCATTAAATCTGCTAATAAAAAATAATTGGATAAAAAAAAAAAATTCACTTACCTATTTCTCCCTGTTGCTAGGTGGTCCCACGAAATCTGCCTCTTCCATGGCCCGGGCTAAAAACGTCACTTAACCGCTCACGCATGCGCAGTGGGTGCCCGGCTATGAAGGCACAGCCGGGTGCTCACAGTAAGGAGCGGAGCAGGGAACGAGGAACGAGGGGGGCTTTGTTCTCCCACATCGCTGGATCCTGGGACAGGTAAGTGTCCGATTATTAAAAGTCAGCAGCTGCAGTATTTGTAGCTGCTGACTTTTAAAAACATTTTTTTAAGGGGCACACCTCTTTAAAAGCAATAAAACAAATAAAAAAAAGATGTCTTTTTTTTTTCAATAAAAAAATTGTCCCTTTAAGGCCGTTGGGTGGAAGTGACATTTGACGTTGCTGCCGTCATCCAATGGTATGGAGTCGAGTGGGGGGGCCGTCATTCCCTCAGTCGACCAAGCAGGGGAAAGCATCATATCGTCTCTGCCGACGCAAGCGGCAGAGATGTCCAGGACGCGGCGGGAGGGGGGCACCTCTCCTGCCGCCGATAAAAGTGATCTTGCTGCGAATCCGCCACAGAGGCCACTTTTACCCCAAAGCGGACCGCCCGCCGTTGAAGAAAATATCGGGGTAATGGTAGCTATCTGCTGCCATTACAACGGTATTTAACGTCAAGGGGCCAACGTATATTGACAGCAGGCAGTCTGGAAGGGGTTAAGGTGAAGCAGGCGCTGTCTGTTAATTTAATTCAAAGTGCACAGCCTATTTGCCTTTAGGAAAACAACCTCTTACTGTTACATGCTACATAAAAAGGCAAAAATGAGAAACACATTCAACAGAAAAAAATCTGTGTCGATGAGTAATAATTCACTACTGCAGACACATAACACCTTGATAACACGCCACTATGACAAGTGAAGAGAGATAACAGGTATTAAAAATACTCATAAGTATTACACTATTCATTAGACTTGTGGCCACACTAGTACAGGTTCATGCTGGATGATCTCTCCACAACTGGATCGTTTACCAATGAGATCGATAATTATGACTTTAAATAGATCAAGGTAACCTCCATTTCTCCTGAAATAATTCAAACTGTTGGTGGTATTTAGGTTTCCATGATCTCGATCTGTTAGATTAGTGAAAGCTGGTGGGAAGCGATTGACATTGCCTGGAAACCAGTGTGTGTAGGTGAGAAAAAGCTCTGCTCTATCAAGAAAATCATACACTTGGAAAAGACACATGAGACTGCACCATATATTATTGACTTGATGCTCCAGAACTGGGCTTTATTTATTATATTATGTTCCCTGATATATATATACATGAGCTTGATCCCCCCAAGATCTGGATCATGATGGTGCAGTTGATGTGTTGTGCGTCTCTGAATTGATGACATCAGTCAGCCATTTATATTCACATTTTCCAAGGTTTTCTTTGGATATTGTTACGAACAATTTTCCCCCAAAAAATCTGAACCATTTTTAACTGCTTCTGGACCACTTCTGGACCGTCCCACGTACATTTAGGCCTCTTTCACACTGAAACGTCTTTTAGGCGCTACAGCACTAAAAATAGCGCCTGTATAGCACCTGAAAAAAGCGGGTCCTTTCACTCCAGTGTGAAAGCCGGCAGGCTTTCACACTGGAGCGGTGCGCTAGCAGGACGGTAAAAAAAGTCCTGCTAGCAGAATCTTTGGAGCGGTGAAGGAGCGGTGTATTCACCGCTCCTACCCATTGAAATCAATGGGGCAGCGCGGCAATACCGATGGCAAAGAGCCGATGCAGCGGCGCTTTGCGGGGGGGTTTAACCCTTTTTTGTCCGATAGCGGGGGTTAAAACTGCCCCGCTAGCGGGCGAACACCGCTGCTAAAATGACGGTAAGGCCCCTTTCACACTGGGGCGGTGCGGGCGTCGGCGGTAAAGCAGCGATATATTTAGCGCTGCTTTACCGTCGTTTTCGCAGGGGTATTCGGCCGCTAGTGGGCCGAAAAAGGGTTAAAACCCCCGCAAACCGCCGCAAAGCATCGCTGCAGCGGCGCTTTGCCAGCGGTATAGCCACGCTGCCCCATTGATTTCCGACCAGCCGCCGCAGTTTTACTGCGGCATGAATGGCACGGCTGGGTGAAACAACGTTATGTTACGTTGCTTCGCCCTGTGGCCACTAGGGGCGCGCCCGCACCCGCTGCACGCCCCCCGGAGCCAATGCGAGTGCAATCAGTCTTCTCTCCCCTCCCCCCTCTCTCCGCGGTCATCGTGCCCGGCGGGCTCCCGCAATCGCTCGTGACACACTGAGAACCGTGATCTATGTGTGTAAACACACAGATCCCGGTTCTCTAAGGGGAGAGGAGACTGATCGTGTGTTCATACAAAGTATGAACAGTGATCTGTCATCTGTAATCTGTCATCTCCCCTAGTTCAGTTAGAACACAGAGAGGGAACACAGTTAACCCCTTGATTGCCCCCTAGGGTTAACCCCTTCCCTGCCAGTGACATTTATACAGTAATCAGTGCATTTTTATAGCCCTGATCTCTGTATAAATGCCAATGGTCACAAAAATGTCTCAAAAGTGTCCGATGTGTCCGCCATAATGTCGCAGTCCCGATAAAAATCGCAGATCGCCGTCATTACTAGTGAAAAAATAATAATAAAAATGCTATAAATGTATCCCCTATTTTGTAGACGCTATAACTTTTGCGCAAACCAATCAATATATGCTTATTGTGATTTTTTTTACCAAAAAATATGTAGAAGAATACATATCAGCCTAAACTGAGAAAAAAATTGCCTTTTTTTAAAAAAAAATGGGGATATTTATTATAGCAAAAAGTACAAAATATTTGCGCTTTTTTAAAAAATTGTCGCTCTTTTTTTGTTTATAGCGCCAAAAATAAAAACCGCAGAGGTGATCAAATACCACCAAAAGAAAGCTCTATTTGTGGGGGAAAAAGGGACGTCAATTTTGTTTGGATGCAAGACCACGCAATTGTCAGTTAAAGCGACGCAGTGCCGAATCGCAAAAAAATGGCCCGGTCATTCAGCAGCCTAATCTTCCGGGGATGAAACGGTTAAACATTCACAATTATTTTTTGAGGAACGATCGCCTGAAAAGTGCACATTTCTAAAGGCAACTACCTTGTGCTTCATAGTATTGGAGCATTACAAAGTTGGGAGGATAGACAATATTTTCTTTCCTGAGGGAAGAAGGTTGCTGGTAACAATCAAGGCCCGTTCTCTGGTTGCAAAGTTTCTGAGCCTGTTGGGACGCACATAATGGCCTTGGAAAAAAAACACAAGGCAGTCCATACAGTGGCAGCACAAAGGGCGTTTTATTCAAATTTGTTTTGAGTTTGGCAGATTTGCATGAAAAATGTGTGAGAAAAGCTGTCTCGGGTGACCTCATCCACAGCTGCCATTAGCGTTTAATTAAGTGCTGAATAGCAAACTGGGGACGTGAAGAGAATCCTGTCTGGTGGGCAGACTGTGAGAAAACTCTCCAGTGCTGAGGGATCCCCAAACCCAGACAATCCCTGCCCTCCAAAGCACAACATTAGTCATGACAAGAGCCCTCAGGAGACAGGCCTTCTGTAAAGGGAAAAAGTCCCCAGTGGCCACTGGCTCTGCAAGCTAATAAGGCATGGAGTGGGTTAACTCAACCTTGGAACAGTCAAAGAAATAAAGGAGAGAGAAAGAGTGAAAAAAAAAAAAAAAGTGTTGAAAAGAGGAAATAAATAAATAGAATGCATCTGGACATTTTGATGTCCTGGCGCAACTCAGTTGTGTGAAAGTCTCCATTTACTCTGATCATTCTCTTAGCAACAGCAGTCAATGGCCAAGAGCTGACATGATTTAATGTGTGCTGGCGGGACAGATCCCATTTATTCTGCAGGGTGGCAGACATAGACCTAGATTCAAGTTCAAGTGCAAGTTTGCAGACTTTGCCCAGGAATCTGAGCCCCTTTCCTCCCAGTTCCTTTGTTCCCTCTAACAATTGCTCTTTATTCCTACTCCTGTACTTGGCACAGTAAAGCTGTCTGACTGCAAACTCTTACAATCTTCCTTCTTAGAATTAGCCCTCTGATAACTCCCTTCTTGCATACATATTTCACTGTATTAGATATCTGTCCAACTTATCCATCAGTGGTTGGAGGAGGCATCATCACACTGCTAGCTACAGCATTACACTCTTCCATCTTTAAATGTCTCCTGGACACAGGAAGACACATCCCCTAAATTGGCCATCAAGGTGACATAGTTGGAAGTGTACTATGACCCCATGCTATGGACTCCATACCAGGAACTTATGATAGAAAGGCAGGTAAGTGGCAATATTTTATTATTTTTGGTTATATAGGTATGTACTTTATTTTTTTTTTCTATTAGGGTGCTAATACTTCCATGGAAGTGAAGACTTTTGACTTGGAATGTCTGAGGTGGGAGGGGATAGGGTGACACCTACAAATATTTGGAAGTTGGTGTTATGAGTAGGAAGTGACCTTAGACTCATGAATGTATTTAATCTATTAGGGTGCAAATATTTCCATGGAAGTGAAGACTTTTGACTTGGAATGTCTGAGGTGGGAGGGGATAGGGTGACCCCTACCAACCTTTTGAAGTTGGTGTTATGAGTAGGAAGTGACCTTAGACTCCTAATTTTATTTAATCTATTAGGGTGCAAATATTTCCATGGAAGTGAAGTCTTTTGACTTGGAATGTCTGAGGTGGGAGGGGATAGGATGACCCCTACAAACCTTTTGAAGTTGGTGTTATGAGTAGGAAGTGACCTTAGACTCCTAATTTTATTTAATCTATTAGGGTGCAAATATTTCCATGGAAGTGAAGACTTTTGACTTGGAATGTCTGAGGTGGGAGGGGATAGGGTGACCCCTACAAACCTTTTGAAGTTGGTGTTATGAGTAGGAAGTGAACTTAGACTCATCATTTTATTTAATCTATTAGGGTGCAAATATTTCCATGGAAGTGAAGACTTTTAACTTGGAATATCTGAGGTGGGAGGGGATAGGGTGACCCCTACCAACCTTTTGAAGTTGGTGTTATGAGTAGGAAGTGACCTTAGACTCATCATTTTATTTAATCTATTAGGGTGCAAATATTTCCATGGAAGTGAAGACTTTTGACTTGGAATGTCTGAGGTGGGAGGGGATAGGGTTACCCATACAAACCTTTTAAAGTTGGTGTTATGAGTAGGAAGTGACCTTAGACTCATCATTTTATTTAATCTATTAGGGTGCAACTATTTCCATGGAAGTGAAAACTTTTGACTTGGAATGTCTGAGGTGGGAGGGGATAGGATGACCCCTACAAACCTTTGGAAGTTGGTGTTATGAGTAGGAAGTGACCTTAGACTCATCATTTTATTTAATCAATCATGCCCCATACACACGGTCGGATTTTCCAATGGAAAATGTTCGATGGGAGCTGTTTGTCGGAAATTTCAACCGTGTGTAGGCTCCATAGGACATTTTCCATCGGATTTTCCGTCACACAAAATTTGAGATCTGGATCTCAAATTTTCCGACAACAAAATCCGTTGTCGGAAAGTCCGATCGTGTGTACACAATTCCGACGCACAAAGTTCCACGCATGCTCGAAATCAAGCAGAAGAGCCGCACTGGCTTTTGAACTTCATTTTTCTCGGCTCGTTTTATGTGTTTTACGTCACAGCGTTCTTGACGTTCGCAATTTCTGACCAACTTTGTGTGACCGTGTGTATGCAAGACAAGTTTGAGACAACATCCATCGCAAAAAAATCCAATGGATTTTGTTGTCAAAATGTCCAATCAATGTGCGATCGTGTGTATGAGGCATTAGGGTGCAAATATTTCCATGGAAGTGAAAACTTTTGACTTGGAATGTCTGAGGTGGGAGGGGATAGGGTGACCCCTACAATCCTTTTGAAGTTGGTGTTATGAGTAGGAAGTGACCTTAGACTCATCATTTTATTTAATCTATTAGGGTGCAAATATTTCCATGGAAGTGAAGACTTTTAACTTGGAATGTCTGAGGTGGGAGGGGATAGGGTGACCCCTACAATCCTTTTGAAGTTGGTGTTATGAGTAGGAAGTGACCTTAGACTCATCATTTCATCATTTTATTTAATCTATTAGGGTGCAAATATTTCCATGAAAGTGAAAACTTTTGACTTGGAATGTCTGAGGTGGGAGGGGATAGGGTGACCCCTACAAACCTTTGGAAGTTGGTGTTATGAGTAGGAAGTGACCTTAGACTTATAGGGCAAATAAAACTTTATGGTAATTTTTATTTTGCAAGGGAATTTTCCCTTAGATTAGCGAATGTGCTGAAAATTCACCTTGCACAGAAAACCCAATCACACACCTGTTTCCAGCTGCTAGTGGAACTGTAGCATAGGTCATTGCTAGCCTCTATCAGTATGTGCTGGGACTTGTAGTGTCACTCAGGATCTAAATGGCCTCACCTTAAATGACCTCTGCATCCCCTTTTCCACACTCAGGGGTTTATTTACTAAAACTGGAGAGTGCCAAATCAGGTACAGCTGTGCATGGTAACCAATCAGCTTCTGACTTCAGCTAGCTCAATTAAGCATTAGCAAGAAAACCTGGAAGCTGATTGGTTTCTATGCAGCGCTGCACCAGATTTTACATGCTCCAGTTTTAGTAGATAACCCCCTCAGTGTATTAGAAACTCAACAATATCTACAAAAGTTTAAGCACATTCACAATTAAACGTTCATAATCCTGGCTCTATTGAGACATTGGGGCTGGTTTACTAAGGGCATAAAGGCTGTTTACTGTGCAAGGGAATTTACACTCTGCAAGGGAATTTCCCCCTAGCTTGGTGAATGTGCTGAAAATTCACCTTTCAAAGAACACCCAATCACATGCAAGGAATGTTTTTTTTAAAAGATCTTTTTGCTTGCACTTAATTGGATGATAAAAGTCAGCAAAGCTTCAACTCATTCACTAAGCAATGGAAAAATTCCCTTGCAAAGTGAACAGCCTATCTGCCTTTAGTAAATCAACCCCATAGTGATATGGGGCTACATAGAGGCAATGGAGGTAAATTACTAAAGGAAAACAGGCTTTACACTGTGCAAGGGAAGTTGCACTTTGAAAGGTAATTTTCTCCAGAGGTTTGTGAATGTGATGACGTTTCACTTTGCAAAGATACCCAATCATATGCAAGGAAAATAACAACACAGCATTTTTGCTGGCACCTGATTGGTTAAAGGATGTAACCAGAGCTTCATCTCATTCACTAAGCTCTGGGGATAAATCCATTCTGAAATGCAACTTCTTTTGCACAGGGGACAGACTATTAGCTTTTAGTAAGTCAACCCCAATGTGGCTGGGCTTTGTGGTTCACCTGTATTTTACTTGTTTGTACTGCTATCACTGGGGCATGGATGACCATGATGTGACCACAATACCTATAGGAATGTCATCATCTCCTAGAAATCCTGCACAGTAGTAGATCATAAGAGGACCTAGATGACAGATCACATACATGTTGCCAATCATTGCACATGTTACAGTAATTGCATTGGCACTGACTTTCTTACAGAAAACTGTTCTTTAATATTTTAACAACATTTAAGCTTTGTTTATTCATAAATGTGCTCTAAGGATGGCAGACCACAGGGGGCATAACATGTTTCAAAAGGTGATGTCTAATAAGAATACTCAATACTCAGATTAATACAATGTCACACAATCTGATTTATACAATGTCACACCATCAGATTTATACAATGTGACACAATCAGATTTATACAATGTCACACAATCAGATTTATACAATGTCACACAATCAGATTTATACAATGTTACACAATCAGATTTATACAATGTCACACCATCAGATTTATACAATGTCACACAATCAGATTTATATAATGCCACACATTCAGATTTATATAATGACACACAATCAGATTTATACAATGCCACACAATCAGATTTATACAATGTCACACCATCAGATTTATACAATGTGACACAATCAGATTTATACAATGTCACACAATCAGATTTATACAATGTCACACATTGAGAGTTATACAATGTCACACAATCCGATTTATACAATGTTACACAATCATATTTATACACTGCCACACATTGAGATTTATACAATGTCACACAATCAGATTTATAGAAAGCCACTCATTCAGATTTATACAATGTGACACAATAAGATTTATACAATGTCACACAATCAGATTTATGCAATGTTACACAGCCAGATTTATACAATGTCACACAATCAGATTTATACAATGTTACACAGACAGATTTATACAATGTCACACAATCAGATTTATTCAAACTTACACTATCAGATTTATACACTGTGTACAATCAGATTTATACAATGTCACACAATCAGATTTATTCAAACTTACACTATCAGATTTATACACTGTGTACAATCAGATTTATACAATGTCACACAATCAGATTTATACACTGTGTACAATCAGATTTATACAATGTCACACAATCAGATTTATACACTGTGTACAATCAGATTTATACAATGTAACAGCCTTGTACAATGGGACAGTTTTAGATTTATATAATGTAACACATTATGATTTTACAATGTAACACAATCAGATGTATACAATGTAGCACAGACAATGTCTAAATATAACCCTAAACAGTAACATGGAGGATTTTCAAATGTAAAAATATAAAATGGTGACAATAGAAATGTGTGGGATCAGTGGATGGCCAGATCTTTTGCAGAACCATGGAAATAAGTGCAGCTATCAGCTGTCATATGTGGAATAAAAGGCCGACAAATAGATAAGGTTCTTCCCTGCGGTCACTGAGCCTGGGGACGGTTTAACCCATGCCGTGCCTGCTGGAGCCAGGCTCCGATTAATTGGTCGTCTGAGGAAGATTTGAATATGTAGATCCCTCTTGCATGATAACTCACAATCCTCTCTGCTCCATTCTGGTTGTGCATAGCCTGTTGCCTAGCAACGCTGAGAATCCTGGCCATGTTGTGTCATGATGGAGAGATTTCATAGCAATATGTGTGTTTTATATCACCCTTCCTCCATCCTCAGAGTCATAGAAAGAGATGGCCCTACACCAGGCATGTCACTCAATCCTGGCAATGTGGCAATCACATCCACCAAATGCTCGGATTCCATAGTACACAATGTAATGGGGCAATGCCACATGGTGGGCACAGCACAACTTCCCATGTCTGTGATCACCATAGACAAGAATCTCTCAATCATAGCCACCCTGTCATTATGGAGCGAAGCTTTTCCATGAGAAATGTGCGAGATAGCATGAAAACCTCTGGTGTGACACCATCAACCCTTCTTCTTATCTAGTGTCTCACTAGATGATTCTGAATACCTATATAAAATAATATCTATGTATTTATAGAATGATATTTCCTCATATAGATCAATCAATCTCTCTCTCTCTCTCTCTCTCTTTCCCCTTCTATCTCTCCTCATTTTTCCTC
Organism: Lithobates sylvaticus; assembly: GCA_028564925.1. Taxonomy (NCBI): domain Eukaryota; kingdom Metazoa; phylum Chordata; class Amphibia; order Anura; family Ranidae; genus Lithobates; species Lithobates sylvaticus. The sequence goes on along the minus strand of CM053029.1, from coordinate 563,088,075 downwards.
TTTCTCTATCCCTCTTTTTTGCTCTATTTCTTCTTCTATCTCTCCTCCCATCTATCTCTTCTCTCTCTCTCTCTACCCATTTTTTTGTAGCTCTCTTTTTTCTCTTCCTTTTCTTTCTCTCTCTTTTTGCCACTCTTTCTACCATTTAATCTTTCTTTCTTTCTTTTTCTTTCTTTCTCCCTCTACCCATTGTCTTCTCCTCTCCTTTCTTTCCATATTTCTCTTCTTCTCTACACGTTTCATTCTCTCTCTCCTTTACCATGTATTCTCTCTCTTTTCCCATTTTCTCTCTCCTTCTTTCCCTCTCCTCTCTCTTTCTTTTCTTCTTCTATCTCTCCTCCCATCTATCTCTTCTCTCTCTCTACCCATTTTTTTTGTAGCTCTCTTTTTTCTCTTCCTTTTCTTTCTCTCTCTTTTTGCCACTCTTTCTACCATTTATTCTTTCTTTCTTTCTTTTTCTTTCTTTCTCCCTCTACCCATTGTATTCTCCTCTCCTTTCTTTCCATATTTCTCTTCTTCTCTACACGTTTCATTCTCTCTCTCCTCTACCATGTATTCTCTCTCGTTTCCCATTTTCTCGCTCCTTCTTTCCCTCTCCTCTCTCTTTCTTTTCTTCTTCTATCTCTCCTCCCATCTATCTCTTCTCTCTCTCTACCCATTTTTTTTGTCGCTCTCTTTTTTCTCTTCCTTTTCTTTCTCTCTCTTTCTACCATTTATTCGTTCTTTCTTTCTTTCTTTCTTTCTTTCTCCCTCTACCCCTTTTCTTCTCCTCTCCTTTCTTTCCATATTTCTCTTTCTTCTTCTCCACACGTTTCATTCTCTCTCTCCTCTACCATGTATTCTCTCTCTTTTCCCATTTCTCTCTCCTTCTTTCCCTCACCTCTCTCTTTCTTTTTTTTGCACCTTTTTTCTTTCTTTCTCTCTCCTCCCTTGTTTTACTTTACTTTATCACTCTCTCCTGTTCTATTTATCTTTTTTTTTTTCTTTGTCTCTCTCTTCTCTCCCCTTTCTCTCATGAATTCTATCTTTTCTCTCTCTCACACACCTTATCCCTCTTGCTTCTCTCGCTCACACTCTCCCTCTTTCTTTCTTTTTCTCTCTGTTCTCCTTTATTTTCCTTTCATCTTGTCCTTTCTAGCTCTTCTTTTTCTTATCTTCCTTTTCTTTCTTACTTACTCTTTTTCCCATTCTCTCTACCATTGTTTATATTTCTTTCTTTTTTTTCTCCCTTCCTTCCTTCTTTTCTCTCTCTCTCTCCTTTTTGCGTTTCTCTCTCTACTTTTTTAGTTTCTACAGGGCTATTCATTGTGTTAAATCATCATGTTAACATCTTTATCCATCTACACAAACACCACACAAGCACATACTTATATTTAGCTAATCTAAATTTACTTTATCTTAGATATGACAATTGTGTAACTGTTAAATGTTTTTTTTTTTTAGGTTTTTCTTTAAGCAGTTCTGAAGTAAATGCACTACTGAAGATTGTAACGTTACTGTGTGCTGCTCAGGCCTAATGTAAATCAAATATGTAATCCGCCATATCAGCCACAAAACACACACAAAGACACACAAACACACAAACACACTCACACAGACACAGAGACACACACAGACACACTAGAGGGACACACACAGACAGATACAGAAACACAGACAGATACACACACACACACACACACACACACAAAGACACTCACACAGACGCAGAGACACACACAGACACACTACAAAGACACACACAGACAGATACACACACACACACACAGATACAGAAACACAGACAGACACACACACACGCAGAGACACACACACACACACACACAGATACAGAGACACACACACACAGATACAGAAACACACACAGACACACACACGCAGAGACACACACACAGATACAGAGACACACACAGACACACACAGATACAGAAACACAGACAGATACACACTCACAAAGACACACACATACAAACACACATACACACACATACACACACACACACACACACACACACACACACACACACAGACGCACACACACACACAGACGCAGACACACACACACAGACACAGACGCAGAGACACACACAGACACACACAGATACAGAGACACACAGATACAAAAACACACACACAGACACACACAGATACAGAAACACACACAGATACAGGCACACACACAGATACAGGCACACACACAGACACAAACACATACACGAACACAGACACACACACACACACACACACACACAGATGCAGAGACACACAACTGCAGAGACACACACACACAAACACAGAAACACACACAAATACAGAGACACACAGAGATACAAACACACACACAGATACACACACACACACAAACACACACACAGACACACACGCACACAGACACACACAGATTTGTCCATGTAATGTTACACTTAGGCACTGCAGCCTGATGGGGCCTGATGGTACATCTGATTACTATGGGGTTGATTTCAAATCAAATAGGCTGTGCACTTTATAAATGTGGTTGCACTCTGCCAGTGCAGTTGCTCCAGGGCTTTGTAAATGAGCTAAAGCTTGACTTTACAAATAATACCCAATCACATTCAATTCAAATAAACAGTATATTTGTTTGCACATGACTGGATGATGGGAGTCAGTAGATATTCCACTCATTTACTAAGCTTTGGAGCAACTGCACCTTCAGAGTGCACAGCCTATCTGTCTTTTGTAAATGAACCCCAGTGTCTTTAAAACACCTAGTCATTATTTTCTTACAACCATATACACCAGTGCCCAGATGTGTAAGTTGCATTACACAGCTATAGCTGCAAAGTGTTAGTTCAATTTGTCCATTGCCAGTTACAATTAATTGCAATTTACTATAGAGGGTTAAAAGTCTGTGGTATGAGAAAATGTCTGTATGCGATAATAACAACTAGGGGGGCATGCTGCCACGTTTGCTTCCACAAATATGGCAGAACAATTTTTGTTACCCAGACATGGTTTTATATACATCCTTTAGAACAATGCAAAGATAATGTGACAGTTACACATCTTGATGTACTGTACACCAACTGCTTATTATTTTTCTAAAAAAACAAAACACAAATGCAGACTTATTTAGTTTGTATGATTTTTGCTTGACCATGTAAAAAGGCAACTATAGATAAAGGTGATGACCAGGGGCATTGCCAGACCCTGGCACCCAGGACACACACCCCAGGTTTTCCAATGAGTGTCTTATATGAGATAGGGAGATGATGTGTTATATTGTATATTTGGGGATTTGATTTCTCTCAGTGTTTGTCAAGGAGAGTACCACTCTTGAGACAGAGGATTCTTATCATATATTGTTATGTAGCCCATTATGGCAGAATATTGCATTCTATGAGATCTGTTATATCACAACACTGATAAAGGACCAATAGGTGTCCACACATATCTGTCCTCCTTGCTCCCTATAGAACGTGCATGAATTTCCCTTCCACCTGCGCAAGCCTTGCCAGGTCCCAGTGAAAATGGCAGCGTGCTCTCTGCTGCCCCCACCGGTCAGTTTTGTGTACTACATCCCTTTATTCCCTGGAACGATAATTAGCAGGCACGATTGTTCGGTATCGGTAACAATAGGCAGACCGATCATGCAGCAGGAGGTGATTGGGAATAGTTTCAGCCATTCTAGTATGGTTTGCAAGCCAGAACAGAACGATTATTGATGGAAAATGCGGCGTTATAGCCCGGGGATGGTAATAAGGTGTGCCAGGAGGGGTAATGACATGTCTGCAGCCTGCACATGGCACCAATACATCGGGGTCAGGCGGAGGGTGAGGGTCGTTGTCACCCTGGAAGAACAATCATGTGGACAGAAAATTCCATTTTGCAGACAGCAGCCATTTTGTAGAGGAGGAATGACACCCATGACGATGTGTGTTGCTGGATGTTGTATGGAACACAATGCATACTCCATGCGGCCACCCTTATACTGCAATCACTGCAACCCCATACATCTATATATGACACAGGCAGCCCGCTACTGTCTATGTGGGTGACATACCCATGCTTGCTTGGAGCTTGCTATGCAATGTGCCGAGCTCAATGGCAGCATCCTAGACCATTAATAGAACTGGCAGTGCCAGGGATAGGACCAGCACCGACCATCCCAGGACCGGCCAGTGCAGCAGGCTTTATGTACGCGGTGAGGGGGTTAAACCGAAATTGTGCCCAGGGCAGAGGAGGAGGGGGGGGGCATTAACCCTGTCAGTGCTGGTCCTGAGAGTACGTTCAGTATACTCCCTTCCGATCACCAGACCGCTCTACCTGATCGGGATGTATATATATATATATATATGGAACAGAGAGGGAAAGGGAGATAGAGAAGAGAAAAAAAAAACAGAAGAGAGCAAAAGAGAGAGAGAGAGAGAGAGAGAGAGAGAGAGAGAGAGAGGGGAAAGAGAGTGCTGTATATATATATATAGAGAGAGAGAGGGGGGAGAAGAGAGAGATGAGGGGGGAGAGTGAGAGAGAAGAGAGAGAGAGAGGAGAGAAAAAGATAGAGAAGTGAGAGAAATAGAGAGAGACAGAGATAGAGAGAGACAGAGGGAGGACAGAGAGAGGGAGAGGAAGAGAGAAGAGAAAGAGATAAAAGAGAGAGGGGGAAGAGGGAGAGAGAGAGGAGAGAAAGGAGCGCTAGAGAGAAGAGAGGGAGAGGAGGGAGAAAAAAGCGCCCGAGAGAAGAGAGAGATAGGCGAAAAAGAGTGAGAGAGGAGAGAGAGAGAAAAGAGAGAGGGGGGGAGAGAAAATGAGAGAAGAAAAAGAGCGAGAAAGAAGAGAAAGAAAGAAGAGAGAGCTAGAGAGAGGAGAGGAGTGAGAGAGAGAGAGAGAGAGAGAGAGAGAACAGAGATATAGAAAAGAGAGAGTATAAAGGCATTATATTATAGCCTGTATTGGATTATAATATATAGAGAGAGAGAGAGAGAGAGAGAGAGAGAGAGAGAGAGAGAGAGAGAGAGAGAGAGAGAGAGAGAGAGAGAGAGGGAGAGAGAGAGAGACAGAGAGAGAGAAAGAGAACAGAAAGAGAGAGAGAGAGAGAACAGAGAGAGAGAATAGAAAGAGAGAACAGAGAGAGAGAACAGAGAGAGTACACAGGCATTATATTATAGCCTGTATTGGATTATAATATATACATAGAGAGAGAGAGAGAGAGAGAGAAGGGAAGAGAGAGAGAGAGAAGGGAAGAGAGAGAAAGAGAAGGGAAGAGAGAGTACAGGTAT
>CM053029.1:562602817-563077817 GCA_028564925.1 Lithobates sylvaticus | reverse complement strand
AGTGTACTTAAAAGTGGGGTATGCCTGTATAGTAATACTACTCTACTCTACTACTCAATTTTATTTCAGGTACTTATATAGTTTATACAATTTACCCAGTGCTTTACATATTATATATTTCCATTAATTCCTGCCTTCAAGGAGCTTACAATCTAAGGTCCATATGTCACATGCATACACACACATACTAGGGCCAATTTAGACATGAGCCAATTAACTCACCAGCATGTCTTTGTATATATATATATATATATATATATATATATATATATATATATATATATATATATATATTGTAATATATATAATTCTCTTCTTTCTTTTTTACCTGTTACCTCGATGTAATTGATTTTAGTTTTCTGTCCACCCCATTTTGCTATAGTATGTTATAGGACAAATCGGTGGTCTTATCACATCCTAGTTTATACTGGTGCAGAAATACCAGCAGTCTCGGCGGTACTTCTTTTGTCGCAGGTCGGGTGTGGAATTGTCGCGCAGTTCATTTAGCCAGTAGTTAGGTTTGTGATATAGAAGACCCACTCTTCTATCGATTCCACGAAGGGATATCGGGATAGTTCTTATATTAGACTGACAGCAGTCACCCTTACACCATTACTTTCTCTCCTGGTCTTTCATAAGTCCAAGCTCAAAGTTTGATTGTTCAGTTGTGGCTGAAAACTGCAGAATATTTATAATTGCACAAGGTCAGGAGTAGACGACCCCATCTTCCAGCTTGTCTGTAGATAGACTTTGTAGAACCCCAAGTGATCCTGTGCTGTTAATGCAAGCCAATACTACAACGTTAACGAGTAGGGAAGATGAGTAATCCAGCTACCCCAATCAATTACCCACATTGTGCACATAACTGGGGAGTCTGCAAACCCCATTGGTCAAATACCTGGACACATCTTCCATCCAAACAAAAATGGTTTTATAGGTGGATGAGAAAGGCACAAGTACAAGTATACCCCACTTTTAAGTACACAATGGGGTTTATTTACTAAAGCTGGAAAGTGCAAAATCAGGTTCACTTCTGCATAGAAACCAATGAGCTTCCAGGTTTCATTACCAAAGCTCAATTAACAAGCTGGGGTTAGAAGCTCATTGGTTTCTATGCAGAAGTGAGCCTGATTTTGTACATTCCAGCTTTAGTAAATAAACACTATTGTGTACTTAAAAGTGGGGTATGCCTGTTTATAGTAGACTGAGAATGGGGGGCAAAAATAGGATATATATATATTTTTTTTCCCCAATACCATGAATGTTTCTCAAACTTTTTACAATAATCTTTTTGTTTTGTGTTAAAAACAATCACAAAATTGTCCATAAACTGGCAGTTATTGGATAACCTTACATTCCAAGAAGACAGACAAATATTGTTGTCAGGTGATTTTTTATTAAATGACCAATGAATAATTGCAGAAATTAGGAGCCATAGAGCTGCTATGACCTGTGCACATCAGCTCCTGTACTAGCAAAAAAAAAAAAACAAAAAAAAAAAACATAATGGCAAAATATTTCCAGGAGAATAATTAAAATGTGGATGAATAAAAGAAAGAAATATATATAAGCTCATATAGATACACAGGCTCAATTCACAAAGCTTTAACACAAGGATAAGGAGAGAGACAGAGAGAAAGAGATTAGAGAGGAGAGGGGAAAGAAAGAAAGAAAGAAAGAAAGAAAGAAAGAGAAAGGGAGAATGAGAGGGAGTGGGGACAGAAAGAGAGAAAAAATAGATAGAAAGAGAGAGAGAAAGAAAGAAAGAAAGAAATAAAGAAAGAAAGAGAAAGGGAGAATGAGAGGGAGTGGGGACAGAAAGAGAGGAAAATAAGATAGAAAGAGAGAAAGAAAGAAAGAAAGAAAGAAAGAAAGAGAAAGGGAGAATGAGAGGGAGTGGGGACAGAAAGAGAGAACAAATAGATAGAAAGAGAGAGAGAGAACACATGAGAAAGGGGAGAGAAAAAAGGAGAGACAAAAAGAACAAGAAGACATTACTGTTGGAATGAAAGAATAAGCTAGAGACAGATATGTAAGTGAGGAGGAAAGTGATAGTTCTAACAAGGACTAAAAAAGGACAGAAAAGGGGAGAAACAGGCTAATAATAAGTAGTGAAGAGCAAACACTTTTACAAATCAGCAAATTGTGACTTTTTTTGATTAATCTGAATAGCCATACAGTTAGTTATTTTTGCTAACTTAGCAAATCTGTTTTCACACTTATACTCCTGATCAGAATAAAAATTATTTTAAAACACGGATCTGTTAACTAAATTGGGTGCTAACCTGTCTGTGTGAGCTCTGGTGATGGGAATGATCATTTTTAATGAGCAAATTGATTTGCAAATCAAGGAGAGTGGCCAGATTGCAAAACCTTGGTCTGCCTGAAAATATACATGAACATTTGTCCAATATGCAAAAAAGAAAAATCAATCAAATCTATTACTGAACTGTGTGATTCTCTACAGATCACACATATCTGAATGCAATTATTAAGGTGAATCAAAAACTGGACTATGAATAAGAATAGGATTATGAAATAGAGATAGAGAGAGAGGGGGGGGGGGGGGGGGAGTTCTCTCAATTATGAGGGGAATAAAGCTTCACAGGTTTGTACAACTTTTATTTTATTAGGTATATTTATAACTATATATAACTTGATGCTAACTGTTTATAGTACCAATTAATCACATAATTATCATGATATTAATGAGCAATCTTTTGTAACGTCTGCTCTGTATCGCTTAGCGCAAGGGCATCCCAAACTATCCTTGTTGGCATATAATTACCAAACTAGAGACCATTCATCTGATTGTATTATTATTGTATCTTTACACACACACACACACACACATATATATATATACATATATACATATATACAGTATCCATAGGTGTGCACAGCCTATTGCATTAAGGTGTGTACCCCAAAGCTCAAACACACACACCTTTCTCTGCAGCCTCAGCTGCACTGGACAGTGAATGAATGGGAAGTGCTCTGTGGCTTCCCATCTATTTACAAACTGAAGCATATTAAACACAGTTTACTATTCTTCAGTTATCAAAGGACACAGTTAGCGAATGTGTTCACTGTATTCATTTAGAAAAGGAAGGGGCCGGCAAATTACATATTTACTAGCCCCTTCACCCACTATCCATCCTGAAACATCCCCCACAGCAGCCAAGGGGAGAGGAGGGAAGCCAGCATCACTGCAGAGTGGGGGACCAACATGGGGCGAAGTCCAAAAAGTAGGAGGAATAGGCACCGCACATAATGATTAGGGTGTCCCTAGGCAAACCTATACCACCCTGGCCTTTCAGTATACCACCCTAGCCTGTCCTTATACCATCCTGGACTATCTGTATACCACCCTGGCCTGTCTGTTTACCACCCTGGCCTGTCTGTATACCACCCTAGCCTGTCCATATACCATCCTAGCCTGTCTGTATACCACCCTAGCCTGTCCTTTACCATCCTAGCCTGTCTGTATACCACCCTGGCCTGTCCGTTTACCACCCTGGCCTGTCTGTATACCACCTTAGCCTATCCGTATACCATCCTAGCCTGTCCGTATACCACCCTAGCCTGTCCGTATACCATCCTACCCTGTCCGTTTACCACCACAGCCTGTCCATATACCACCCAGTCCTGTCCAAATACCAATTAAAGTGGGCCAGTTTGGATGAAGTCCAGAGCCAAATTTTAGTCCCAGTCCAGCCCTGGAACCATGAATACCAACATGTACTGTGACATACTGACGCAAAGCATTATCCCCTACCTTTGGAGACTGGCCCGCAGGGCAGTATTCCAACATGATAACGACCCCAAACACAACATCCAAGACAACCACTGCCTTGCTAAAGAAGCTGAGGGTAAATGTAATGGACTGGCCAAGCATGTCTCCAGACCTAAACCCTATTGAGCGTCTGTGGGGCATCCTCAAACGGAAGGTGGAGGAGAGCAAGGTCTCTAACATCCACCAGCTCCATGATGTCGTCATGGAGTAGTGGAAGAGGACTCCAGTGGCAACCTGTGAAGCTCTGTTGAACTCCATGCCCAAGAGGGTTAAGGCAGCAGGGGCGTACCTAGAGCATTTGGCACCTGAGGCGGATCCTATATCTGGCACCCCCACCCCACCTTAAAATGTAAAAAACACCCCACTGTGCCTCCTGCATACCTCTGCATCCTTCAATATCTTTTTTATCACTACTGTGTACCCCCTCTCCACAACTGCCCCTCTGGACCCCTTTACATTACACAGCACCCTGCACCTCTGGACCCCTTTACATTATGCAGCACCCTGCACCTCTGGACCCCTTTACATTATACGGCACCCTGCACCTCTGGACCCCTTTACATTACACAGGACCTTGCACCTAAGGACCTCTTTACATTACACAGCACCCTGAACCTCTGGACCCCTTTACATTACACAGCACCCTGAACCTCTGGACCCCTTTACATTAGACAGCACCCTGAACCTCTGGACCCCTTTACATTACACAGCCCTTGTACCTCTTTACATTACACAGCCCTTGTACCGCTGCGCCCCTTTACATTACACAGCCCCCTACAGCTCTGGACCCCCTACAGTGCAGACCCCCTCCCTACAGTACAGACCCCCCCTACAGTGCAGACCCCCATCTACAGTGCAGACCCCCCATCTACAGTGCAGACCCCCCATCTACAGTACAGACCCCCCTACAGTACAGAATCCTCATCTACAGTAGAATCCTCCCCTATAGTGCAGACCCCCCTACAGTACAGACCCCTCCACCCTACAGAGCAGACCCCCCTACAATACAGACCCCTCCCCACTACAGTGCAGACCCCCCTACAGTACAGACCTCCCCCCTAAAGTACAGAACCCCCCTACAGTGCACAGACCCCCCTACAGTGCACAGACTCCCCTACAGTACAGAACCCCTCTACAGTGCACAGACCCCCCTACAGTACCGAACCCCCCTACAATGCACAGACCCCCCCTACAGTGCACAGACCCCCCCTACAGTGCATGACCCCCCTACAGTACAAGACCCCCCCTACAGTGAAGGCCCCCCCTACAGTGCAGACCCCCCTACAGTACAAGACCCCCCTACAGTACAAGACCCCCCCTACAGTGCAGACCCCCTACAGTACAAGACCCCCCCACAGTACAAGACCCCCCTACAGTAAAGACCCCCCTACAGTACAGAACCCCCTACAGTAAAGACCCCCCTACAGTACAGAACCCCCCTACAGTACAGACCCCCCCCCTACAGTAAAGACCCCCCTACAGTACAGAACCCCCCTACAGTACAGACCCCCACCCCTTCAGACCCATAATGTACCTCAGAAAACACACATGGAGAGCCCGAGGCAGTGGCATTGCGGGGGAGGTGTGAGACACCTGTCGGCAGTGACCCGGGACCCGGCGCAGCGATCACCTTCTCTCAGTGGTCAGGGCTCTGATCAGTCTCGGCAGCGCAGTGGCTGTCACAGCCGAGCAGAGTGAAGCCGCCTCCCCTTCCTCCTTTATGTCTACACAGTGCTGTGCATGCAGGAGGAGGGGGAGGCGGCTTTACTCTGCTTGGCTATGACAGCCGCTGCCGAGACTGAAAAGAACCGCGACCACAGAGAGAAGGGGTTAGCGCCGGTCACGGGTCACTTCCGACAGATCCAATTTTCAGAGCAATTATGTAGTGTCAATAGGTTGTGGTTTTACTGTGATTTTTGATGCATTTTTTTATGCAATTTCCATGTCTCTGTGTTTTTGGTTTTGGCCAATTGTTAGCATGTGTGACAGGGGGGGAAAAAAACACTGAAATTGCATTAAAAATGTGTAAAATATATAGGTGCATTTTCTTGGTGCAGTTCCATTGAATTATATGGAGCCAAAATCAAACTGCAATCGCACTTTAGAACAGGGCCCTTTTCCAATATCAAACCATGCTGTTGTACATTGATGCCAATGGGCACTATTGAAAACAATGGGGGTCATTTACGAAAGGCAAATCCACTTTGCACTGCAAGTGCACTGAAAGTGCACTTTCAAGTGCAGTTGCTCTAAATCTAAGGGGTAGATCTGAAATTAGTGGAAGTTCTGCTGATTTTATTATCCAATCATGTGCAAGCTAAAATGCTGTTTTTTTTTTTTTCCTTGCACGTCCCCCTCGGATCTACAGCAACTTTACTTTCAAGTGCACTTGCAGTGCAAAGTGGATTTTCCTTTAGTAAGTAACCCCCAATGTGATTTCCATTGTCATGTGATTCTGTGTGACTCAAATCACATCTGAAATCCCACTAGTGTGAACCAGACCTTAAGGTTTAATATCACTTAAAGGTACTATGGGGGTTATTTACGGCATATTTATGGCAAATCCACTTTGCACTGCAAGTGCACTTTGAAGTGCAGTCGCTGTAAATCCGAGGGAGACATGCAAGGAAAATAAAAAACAGCATTTTAGCTTGCACATGATTGGATGATAAAATCAGCAGAGCTTCGCCTCATTTCAGATCTACCCCTCAGATTTACAGTGACTGCACTTCCAAGTGCACTTGTAGTGCAAAGTGGAAGCTGGAAGTGTTTTTTTTTTTGCTGCCACATAGACACAAGACAAGAAAAAGAAGACTTTATTGATAGAGTGCTGTTTCCAAAGGCCTGGGCTGGCCTGTTGCTCTCACCTGTTACCAAAAATCTGTAAGTTTAAAGGAAATTAATATAAAGGTTAAAACAAGAAAATGGAATGTTAAATAGAGGAATGTTAAAGCAGAAGTACAGCCAAAGCTCCTGTGGATGCAGTACATTCTGCACTCCTGTGGCCCATTTTCAGCAGACAGCGGGCTGATGTTACAGAGCTGGTCCAGGCTTGGGCAAGATCATGACAATGAAGTTGGGATCCGCCCACGTACCTGGACCAGCACCAAGCTCTGCTTCTCAGCGAGCCACTGAGAGAATGAGCCAGCCGTTCCTGCCCCATCCACAGCCCAGTGCTCTAGTGACCGAGGAGGGGGGGCAGAGCAGACAGCGGTGACTGACAGTCAGCAGCTCTCTGCTCAGGAAGCCCTGAGAACAGAGCGAGTGGCAGTGTTTGATCGTTCGGTTCTCAGTGATAGAGGCGGCGGGGACCGATGCTGCATCCACCTAAGTATGATTCTGAAAAAAGAAAAACATACTTCTCTTTTAAATACAGGATAATATGAAAGTTAAAACAAGAGAATGGTATACAGGATTTAACGTGGGAAAAAAAAACAATTCTAAAATTGGCAAATGTCATGTAGGTATAAAGAAGAGGTTATAAAACAAGATTAGGCTTCATTCTAGCACATCATATTTGTTCCCCTCTAAAGCCAACCATAGATATGACAGCTGCTTGTTTTCAACCAGACTGAGTGATAATCTCATGTTGCTGTCTGCCAAGACTCCCCTCCACCTCCTCTCTCCATTTAGCTAAACATGTATGCTTAAACTGAGCACTTGGGCTGGGTGAATCTGCCTGGGTTTAATTCACGGGAGGTTTGCTGAATCCTGTTTGAAATTCCCAAAACCTAAACTTAAAGGAAAACATCACGATAGTAAAAAAAATAATAATGTGAATAGAAAACAGATAACATCACATCACAACCCACACAAGCCATATTGTAATTAAATGTTTTAAGAAATGACCTTTACTTTTCAATCTGCAGTAGATGTAATTTTCTGTAAAATTCAATGGACCACGGCAACTTAGAGTTGGGGTACAAAATATCCTCAGAAATGTCATTTCCTGCTTGTGTGATTGGCTGAATGATCTTCTCACAAGTTTGCACTATAAGTCAAATTTTTTTCACCCGCTGCTATAGGAATTTCAGTTTTGGTTGGATACTTCCAAAGGGTTAAATACTTTTAAGAGGATGCAGACCCTGCAGCTTTTCTTATTAGAACACGATGGGGTTGATTTACCAAAGGCAAATAGATTGTGCACTCTGAAAGTTGCTCCAGAGTTTAGTAAATTAGATAAATCTTCACTTAGCAAAGAATACCAGAATACCAGAATTACATGCAAGGAAAAAACAAACAAAAACAAAACAGCATTTTTGCTTGCACATGATTGGATGATGGAAGTCATCAGAGCTTCTGATCATTTATTAAAGTGGATGTAAACCAAATCTTTTTTTTATGTCATAATGTAGAGAATAAGATTTCCTTTCATTTGAGCCCAGTCTTGCCACGCAGATTTACTTGAGGCCTGAGCAATCCTCTTTTATTGTTCAGTTAGAGAAATCTTGACAAAGTCTTAAAAACTTTGTCAAAAACGCCCCCTTGCTGTGAGTGACAGGTGATTTACATATCATGCACTAGCCTGAGACAGGCACATCCTGTGTAAAAAGTTCACAATTCACATCCCCCTCCCTTCCCTCCCCCCCAGCTCTCCCAGCTTTACTGTGTTTTGACTGGATGTTTCTCATCATGGGATGCAGTGAACAGTCAGCAGACTATAGACAGACAAGTGATTTAGGAGACATGTATGTAGTCAGAGCTGGGCAGAGTAGAACATCCAGTGATCTCATGATAACCTGTCTCAGGCTAGTGCATGAGATATGTAAATCACCTGTCACTCACAGCAAGGGGGCGTTTTTGACAAAGTTTTCAAGACTTTGTCAAGATTTCTCTAACTGAACAATAAAAGAGGATTGCTCAGTGCTCGAGTAAATCTGTGTGGCAAGACTGGGCTCAAATGAAAGGCAATCTTATTCTCTACATTATGACATCAAAAAGCTCTGGAGTAGCTGCACTTGCAAAATATATATTTGCCTTTAGTAAATCAACCACTAATGCCCCATACACATGGTCGGAACTTCCGACAGAAAAAGTCAGATGGGAGCTTTTCATCGTATATTCTGACCGTGTGTATGCCCCATCGGACTTTTTACATCGAAAATTCAGACAGACTTAGATAGAGAACGTGTTCTATATTTTTCCAACAGAACAAATTCCTATTGGGAAAACCACTCGTCTGTATGCTGTTCCGACGTACCAAAAAATACGCATTCTCTGAAGCAAGTACAAGACGTTGTACGTGTTGTACGTCACCGTGTTCTTGACAGTCGGAATTTGGTGTGACCGTCTGTATGCAAGACAGCTTGAGCGGAATTCCATCAGAATTCTGTCGGAAAAAACCTTCAGAGTTTATTCCAGCAGCAAAACCGGTCGTGTGTACAGGGCATAAGAGTATTCCAAGTGGTTATAAAGAATGATATGTTGAAACAAGTTAGGAATTTGCAACAAAGTTTGTCACAATCTTTACAATGTATATTGATTACCCAGAGGGGATTCTTGTTTTCCCTCAACAAAAATGGAGTTAAACTTTAGCAATGAAGTCTGGGGGGGCAGATCGGGATACAAAATTCTGGTATTTTTTAAGGCTAATAGGCAATCCATTATTGGCGCCATTTAACAGAGCAAAAAAAAGGTTTTAAAAAATACCATACAGTAGGCAAAGGGTCCTTTTACTGCAATTTTATGGATGACATGGAAAAACACTTTTGTAGGGTTCAAAATAAACTGGTATGAAAATCGCTCGCCCTCCTACTATTCCACACCACCACTGCGCACAAAGAAAAATTAATTAAACACCTATGTGTATAAAAATAAACTAAGCAGCTACTTAAATAGATAAATAATGTAAAGTGATTTTAAATGAATAAAAACAGTAGCGCTAATAATCACAGTGTCTGTGAATAAACTAAATATTTAACCTGTGTAAACAATACTGAAAAATATGTATAAACAGTGCTAAAAAAACAACAACACAATTAATCACCTATATACATAAAGTGAAAAATTAAAGTGAAGTGTGATTATATGTTTTTGCAGGTGTCCAAAAAAGGGAAACAAATCCAAACAAAAGTCCATAAACTGTTACTTGTAGTGATAATGTTTCAAAAAGTGACAGAAAAGTGAATGAAAAATCCTGAAGCAAATAAAGTTTTGAAGTGTCTTTAAACAAAATTCTTGAAGTGACTTGAAAAGAATATCTTCCACCACACCACCTGTGTTCAGTGCTACCGCACCCTAAGGAATCGCACTCACCAGCAGTATATGCCTTGCACTCTCATGCTCGGCCAACTCGCTTAATAGCTCCACATGGGTCACAGATGGATCCAGACAGAATGTTAGATAATTGCACTCCACATATAAGGAAAAAAGAGATGCTTCCAATAGTGAAGTAGAGTAAACCATTTATTACAACAGCACACAAAATTCCTCAACCATTGTACTCACATCCTTCATATAAAAATAAGGCACTTCAGCATAACTTTTCAACAGGAGAACCCCAATGATTAAGCCACTTCGGTGAAACATGTCTGGGTATGGTTACATGGCAACTGTGAGGAGCATTTAAACATTCAACGTTCCAGTTACTGGGTGTGCTGTGCCGTGTGAAGTGAAAGAGAAAGGAGACAGCGTGGAGGGTGAGACATATTGGTATTAACGCCGGGTCCGCCGAGACCATAATATATCGGGTCACCACTGCTGGGTCCTTGTTTCCTGTTGAAAAGTTATGCTGAAGTGCCTTATTTTTATATGAAGGATGTGAGTACAATGGTTGAGGAATTTTGTGTGCTGTTGTAATAAATGGTTTACTCTACTTCACTATTGGAAGCATCTCTTTTTTCCTTATATGTGGAGTGCAATTATCTAACATTCTGTCTGGATCCATCTGTGACCCATGTGGAGCTATTAAGCGAGTTGGCCGAGCATGAGAGTGCAAGGCATATACTGCTGGTGAGTGCGATTCCTTAGGGTGCGGTAGCACTGAACACAGGTGGTGTGGTGGAAGATATTCTTTTCAAGTCACTTCAAGAATTTTGTTTAAAGACACTTCAAAACTTTATTTGCTTCAGGATTTTTCATTCACTTTTCTGTCACTTTTTGAAACATTATCACTACAAGTAACAGTTTATGGACTTTTGTTTGGATTTGTTTCCCTTTTTTGGACACCTGCAAAAACATATAATCACACTTCACTTTAATTTTTCACTTTATGTATATAGGTGATTAATTGTGTTGTTGTTTTTTTAGCACTGTTTATACATATTTTTCAGTATTGTTTACACAGGTTAAATATTTAGTTTATTCACAGACACTGTGATTATTAGCGCTACTGTTTTTATTCATTTAAAATCACTTTACACTTTTGTAGGGTTGGAGATTGGAATTGTTCTCTTCTGATGTATTCTGCCCAGCCACACCGGGGGGAGGTGGTGAGCCCTTTTTGGGGGATTGGCTGCTGCCTCTGGGTATGGCCTTGATAACGTTTCTATGTGAACTGGTAGAGTTAGAAAGGGGGCACCCGATATCCAATCGAATGCAAGTTTAGAGGTGGATATGTAAAGACTCCCCCTTCGTTATGGCTGCTTCTGTTTTTTTTTTTTTTTTTATTAAATCATTTTTTATTAAGAAGACTTTTTAACAATTTACAACAAGACTATTACATATCAAACAAATCCACACCAAACCTGCTGTTTGTTGAGGGTAAATAGGGAAGGAGCCCAAAGGAGGGTGTCTGTGACACCAGGATCAGAAGTAGATTTGGCAGATGCCCCTGATTTTTTTTTTTTTTTTTTATCAAGCAGTATCAAGCCTAAATTGAATGGTGGAATTACCAGCCACAACAGATCTAAAATCAATATTAAAGTTTACGCTTAACAAAATAATGCTAAAGCCCTCACCTTCATACAAATTAGGCAATGACAAAACATTTTAATAGTATAGTATGCAGGCTTCTATTTCACTGTATCTCACTGTATTTTCATAAAAGTTTAAAAAAATGTCAAAACAGATTGCACAAAAATACATCAAAACCACAACCCCACATTCCCCAAAACTACTCCCATCTCCTCACAACCATTTATTATTATTCAAAAATATTGAAAATATAGACTTCATGTATGGGTTTAGTAGTAATTGGCTGGCATCAGTACAAACAGACCAGGCTGGTTTTATCTTGGATTAAAAAATTGAGTGTATTATTGAGTGTATCATTCGAGAGACAATAGTCACTAATAGTGTTCAGTTTCACAGTATGTGGACGGCTTGGTTAGGCCTCAATATATGAAGTATAGATAAGGCACGCTTTATCTCCAAATAGAAATAAGTGTGGCAAAAAACACAAACATTGTACAATGGTTGGACAGTATGTAAGCAACTTGGCAAGGCCGCAACGTGTAAGGGAGGAACAAGGCAGCTTTTATCTAGAAAGAAACACTGGAGTGTTTTATTTGAGAAATCATAGCAACATATATTGTACAGTGGCTGGACAGAATGTATGACGGTGAGATGAAACAGGTTTAATCTTAAAATAAACATTAGAGTGTATTATTAGTCAAGAGACAAAAACCATGAGTATTTTTAAGTGTACCATGGGATATATAGTCCTTAGAAATTTAAAGTATATCAAAGGAATGAGCAGAGGAGCAGCTGCACGATTTGTAGGGAATCCTGGAAGTTGTGGAAATAGAGGGCCAGCAGATAGGCAACACTCAACATGAAAGGATATTTTTCAAGTAAGGTTATATTGGATGTTCAAATGTTACTATTGTTTAAATTGCTTTTACAA
This sequence comes from Lithobates sylvaticus, assembly GCA_028564925.1. Classification (NCBI taxonomy): domain Eukaryota; kingdom Metazoa; phylum Chordata; class Amphibia; order Anura; family Ranidae; genus Lithobates; species Lithobates sylvaticus. Next base: position 563,065,236 of record CM053029.1, on the reverse strand, counting down.
TGCTGATGTTATAAAATGCAAGTGTTTGCTGTGATGACAGATCTCCTTTAAGTGGTAAGAGCTCATTTGATGCCTGTACTTTATACCTTTATGTTCCTGCACTTTTTCCCTGCAGCAGTTTTTCACTAAGAAATCCATTATTTTTTAAAGTTTATGGTGAGTCTTAAAGTCACCACTCATATGTAATTTTAAAAAATAGTGCTGAAGACAAAGACTTTTAATACTTATCTGTCATGCTGTGTGTGCTGGCGATCTTTGCAGATCCTTTGAAGAGAAATCGCTGGCTGAAGATTCTTCTGCATCCGACACTTCCAGTAGTGTCAGCTGCCCGGTTTCCCCTCTGTGCACACAGTAGTGACATAGAGGCTGGCAGATGGAACCACTGCGTACAGCCGGGGACCAAGAATTTGGCACACCCAGAAGACTCTTCAGCCCACATTATTTTGTTAAAACAGGGAAGATTGGAGACTTGGCAGCAGGACAGGCATAGGTGTGCTAGGCCTATTGTGTTAGGGTATGCACCTCAAAGCTCCAACGGCCTTTGTGACATATTAACCGGCCTCTTCCCCACTCGTCATCCTAAAACAATGGGGGGGGGGGGGGGAGCAGGTGAGCACACAGGGGACCTGGGCAGCAGAAAGAAAAGTAACTGGGACAAGAGGGGTGGCATACATTGGTACAAATTCCCTGTATTTTCCTCCCGTGGCAGCTAAATATCGGCAAGAGGAAGAGGAGGAGAAGCCTACTTTCAGCTGCTGCAGAAGAAAATACAGATTGGTCCCTTAATTTCCATTCCAGTCGCCTTTCCTGTACAGGTTCTGGGGGTCAGCAAGTAAGGATCGTGGCTTACCTGTCACCTGCCCACAATTGATGGGTTGCCAACTACAGGATTAGGGTGTGCCCAGGCACACCTGGCACACCCCTTGCGCACGCCTATGAGGACAGGTAAGGCTGGCCATAGATGACAACTTTTTTTGGATTCCTCCATCCACACAAGTGACTTTCTGCTGTCAGAATACGCTGATCTCCCAATCCCTTTGTGTCGTACAGGGACAGTCACGCATGGATCAAAATTTGACTGGTCCCTGCTAAACTGGGTGGATTTCAATCCATCTATGGCCAGTTTTATTATATTTTTCCAGATACCATTGAAAAAAAAATCCTTTAGGTGGAAAAAGGGTCACGTTTTAACAGTATAGGTAAGTATTAACCCACAATTTTTATTTTTTAAATAGAATAATCCATTTGTAACATGTCTTAACAAAAGTTATATATTGATCAAGAAGATGAGCACGTGACACTCATAATTCAATTTAATATAACTGATTATATCTCTTTTTTTTTTTTAACACAACTAAGCTTTGTTAACATGACCTAACACAAATTCTTTACCCATTTTATTTTTACAAATTGCCCTTCCATACATATACTGTATGTATATATTTTATATATAGTTTCTACTTTCTCTGCATAATGGATTGACACTTTTTATGTATTCTTTACTAAACTGATACTATTTATTTGCAAACTCTCGAGCTGAATCTTTGGCTGCTTTGGTCACAATTCCGAGGTTTAATTGACATGCTAAGCAGTTTTGTGCCAGCATTCTCTTTGTAAATTGTTCAGACATTTATTTAAAGGCCACAGTTCAACCATGCAATTTCCAACAAAGACTGAGCAGATCTACATACTGTGCATGTGGCTAAGGAGCCTTTTTTTTGTAAAGATTTTCTTAATATACTCATTAGAGAACCATGATTTCTTTTGTGGAGAGAAGACCAATATTTTGTAAAACCACATAGAAGTGAAGAATTAGTACAAGAGACATAACTAAAGGGGTCTTTTACATTTGCCCATATGCTTTGGGTTGGTCAATAAGTGAACCCCTACGATGAGGGATAGAATAGAGCACATCTCCTACACGTAGGTGACATTTATGAACACCAAAGAAAACCAAATGTTTCCTCAAGCATCTGTCATATCTTTACTTTGTGTATTTAATCAATATTGTTTTAGTTCATCTATAAGAAATCCTTCATCTCCTGTCAGATGAAGAGTGATTGTAAGTGCGCAGAAGTGATAATGTCTGCAACATCAGTCAAGGATATTGGAAAGGAATCTAAGCACTGAGATTAAATCATATCTAAACCCCAAAAAACTGAAAAATTATATATTGCAGCCTTCCGCACCTTAGATGAGGTGTCTGCATCCCTTTTTTTTTCTTCTGGCTTTTTTCCCTTTATGTTCCCCTGATAATCCTGCTCTTAACCCACTTCCTCTCCTTGGATGGTTACGCTTACTCCAGTAATGTATCTATGGAGAGAGCTATGGTTGCCACCCAAGCTGAACTTCAAACATGTCTACCTTTTTTCATCATCTACAGTGATTGCTGCTAGCCTCGGGGTCCCATGCCAAGCTGAACACACTTATTAAACACAGGAGATGCCCTGCTCAGCACATTCAGATAATGCTTTACATTTGCCCAATCATTGAAAAGTGTTTTTTGATTGGGCAAGGTGGAGGTCAGATGCCACCACCCCACCTCTTCACCTCGTTTATAGGAAGTTTTGCTTTTATTGGGAAAATGTAAAGTGTTCCCTGAATGGCACCCATGCCAGGTGGGTGATTTCATATGTTCATTAAACAGCAGGGTCTCTGCTAAGCACTGGACTTAGAATCTATTGGAGATCAGTGTAGTAGTAGTGTAGTGTAGTGGAGATCAGTGGGATGTTGATACAGATGAAATAAGAATTGGTAAACTTTCCATATTTTAATCTGAAGAATTCTGTAGAACAGGGGTCTCCAAGCTGTGGCACTGGGGCTAAATGTGACCCTTTGCTCACCTTTATTCAGCCCTTGGAGCATTATTCCATCCACTGACACCAACAATGGGGAACAATTCCTGTCACTAACACCAACTATAGGGCATTATTCCTCCCATTGACATTATCAAAAGTGCACAGTTCCTTCCATTGACACCAATGATGGGGCACAATTCCTTTTATTGATGCCAATGATGAGGCAAAATTCCTTTCATTGACACCAATAATGTGGCACAATTCCTTCCATTGGCACCAACGATGGGGCACAATTCCTTTCATTAACGCCAAAGATGGGGCACAATTCCTTCCATTACATAGTTACATACTAGGTGAGGTTGAAAAGATACACAAGTCCATCAAGTCCAACCTATGTGTGTGATTATATGTCAGTATTACATTGTATATCCCTGTATGTTGTGGTCGTTCAGGCGCTTATCTAATAGTTTTTTTAAACTATCGATGCCCCTCACCGCCTGTGGAAGGGAGTGCCACATCCTTTTCGCTCTCACAGTAAAGAACCCCCTACGTAGTTTAAGGATAAATCTAATTTCTTCTCATTCATATAAGTGGCCACATGTCTTATTAAACTCCCTTCCACGGAAACGTTTTATCCCTATTGTGAGGTCACCAGTACGGTATTTGTAAATTGAAATCATATCCCATCTAAAGCGTCTCTTCTCCAGAAATAATAAGTTCAGTTCTCGCAACCTTTCTTCATAACTAATATCCTCCAGGCCCTTTATTAGCTTTATTGCCCTTCTCTGTCCTCGCTCCATTTCCAGTACATCCTTCCTGAGGACTGGTGCTCAGAACTGGACAGCATACTCCAGGTGAGGCCAGACCAGAGTCTTGTAGAGTGGGAGAATTACCGCTTTATCTCTTGAGTTAATCCCCTTTTTAATGCAGCCCAATATTCTGTTTTCAATGATGGGACAAACTTCCTTCCATTGACCCCAATGATGGGGCACAATTCCTTCCATTGACACGAATGATGACTAGACCTCCCACTGCATGCCAGGGCATTTTCTACTCCCATTGGCCCTAGTCCAGACCCCCTAAAGTCTGAAGGACAGTAAACTGGTCCTTTGTTTAGAAAGTTCGGAGATCCTTGCTGTAGAATAATGTAAACAGAAATTTCTAATGAGTACAAATATACTTTTAAAGCGGATCCTTAACCACTTGCCAACCACCCTATAGCACGTTTTCTTTTTTTTTCTTTTTTGGTCCGCACTGGAATCGGATCGCATGGGTGTTCATGGGTGTTCACACCTATGCAATCCAATTCCTGCATCATTTTATAGTTCGCACTGTGATCTGTGATCTGCAAACCAATCATTAACACATAGAATTGCACAGAGGGCCCCGATCCTCCTCTTCTTGGGTCCCCCGTTGGCACTTCTGGCTCCTCCTCTCTTGCTGGTGCCCCCAATAGGAAACCGATTTCCATGGGGGGCACTTGTGCAGGTTTGCTCTTAAGCCCCACTGCCACGTCCATTGACACAGACAGCAGGACCCGAGTTGATTGACATGAGGGGGCGCCAATGGATCCCACTGCTGTTGATCTGCCCAGGGAGGAGGGACAAAGCCAGGAGAGCCGCAGCTCTCATGTACAGCACTGGATCGTGATGGAGTTCAGGTCAGTATAAGGGGGGTGAGTTTGTGACACAGAAGGATTTTTACCTTAGTGCATAGTATGCATAAAGGTAAAAAAACTTGAGGCTTTAGAACCACCTTAAGTTGCATCTGTGCCCAGACTATTGACATTAAATAATTTACATATTCTAAACAAGCTTTGAAACAAACCAGCCGAGGCCTCTTTAGCTGCTTTTACTGTGAAGTAGGGATGAGCCGAACACCCCCCCGTTCGGCTCGCACCAGAACCCGCGAACGGACCTAAAGTCCGTGCGAGCTTTAGAACCCTATTAGTTATAATGGATGCGAACGTTCGAAATTAAAAGTGCTCATTTTTAGGGATGAGTCGAACACCCCCCCGTTCGGCTCGCACCAGAACCCGCGAACGGACCTAAAGTCCGTGCGAGCTTTAGAACCCTATTAGTTATAATGGATGCGAACGTTCGAAATTAAAAGTGCTCATTTTAAAGGCTAATATGCATGTTAATGTCATAAAAAGTGTTTGGGGACCTGGGTCCTGCCCCAGGGGACATGTATCAATGCAAAATTTTTTTTTAAAAACGGACGTTTTTTCAGGAGCAGTGATTTTAATAATGCTTAAATTGAAACAATAAAAGTGTAATATTCCTTTAAATTTCGTACCTGGGGGGTGTCTATAGTATGCCTGTAAAGGGGCGCATGTTTCCCGTGTTTAGAACTGTCTCTGCGCAAAGTGTCATTTTTAAAAGTAAAAAAGCTATTTAAAATCACTCGCGGCTAATGTTAATTCACGGCTCCCGTAACACAGAGAACAGTGATTCATTGAAACTCATTCATACAAAAAAGTCATTGATAAAAAATAAAAAAAATGAAAAAAAAAAAGTGTAGGGGTCCCCCCAAATTCAATAACCAGGCCCTTCAGGTCTGGGATGGATATTAAGGGAAACCCCAGCCAAAAAAAAATGGCGTAGGGTCCCCCTCAAAATCCATACCAGACCCTTGAGGTCTGGTATGGATTTTAAGGGGAACCCTAGCCAAAAAAAAAATGGCGTGGGGTCCCCCTCAAAATCCATACCAGACCCTTATCCGAGCACGCAACCTGGCAGGCCGCAGGAAAAGAGGGGGGGACGAGAGCGGCCCCCCCTCTCGCCTGAACCGTACCAGGCCACATGCCCTCAACATTGGGAGGATGCTTTGGGGGTCTAAGACCCCTAAAGCACCTTGTCCCCATGTTGATGAGGACAAGGGCCTCTTCCCCACAACCGTGCCTGGTGGTTGTGGGGGTCTGCGGGCGGGGGGCTTATCGGAATCTGGAAGCCCCCTTTAACAAGGGGACCCCCAGATCCCGGCCCCCCCCCCTGTGTGAAATGGTAAGGGGGTACAAAAGTACCCCTACCATTTCACCAAAAAAGTGGCAAAAATGGTAAAAATGACAGGAGACAGTCTTTGACAATTCCTTTATTAAAATCTTCTTTCTTCTTTCTTCATCCTTCGGTTTCTTCATCTTCTCCTTCCTTCATCTTCTTCCATCTTCTTCTTCCATTTTCTTCTTCCTCCGATCCGCTTCTTCTTGCGCTGGTCTTCTCGTCCTTCTCGTCCGGCATCTTCTTCCGTCGGCGTCGGCGTCGGTGTCGGTGTCTTCTTGGGCCGCTCCGCGCAATGGGAGGCTCCCGCTGTGTGAGGCTCCGCTCCATCTGACAGGTCTTTTAAAACGGAGGGCACCTGGTGACCCCGCCCCCCTCTGACGTCATGGGGAAAGCCATCATGGAATTCCCCATGACGTCCCTGTGCGTCAGAGGGGGGCGGGGTCACCAGGTGCCCTCCATTATAAAAGACCTGTCAGACGGAGCGGAGCCTCACACAGCGGGAGCCTCCCATTGCGCGGAGCGGCCCAAGAAGAGACAGAGACACCGACACCGACGCCGACGGAAGAAGATGCCGGACGAGAAGGACGAGAAGACCAGCGCAAGAAGAAGCGGATCGGAGGAAGAAGAAAATGGAAGAAGAAGATGGAAGAAGATGAAGGAAGGAGAAGATGAAGAAACCGAAGGATGAAGAAAGAAGAAAGAAGATTTTAATAAAGGAATTGTCAAAGACCGTCTCCTGTCATTTTTACAATTTTTTCCACTTTTTTGGTGAAATGGTAGGGGTACTTTTGTACCCCCTTACCATTTCACACAGGGGGGGGGGGCGGGATCTGGGGGTCCCCTTGTTAAAGGGGGCTTCCAGATTCCGATAAGCCCCCCGCCCGCAGACCCCCACAACCACCGGGCACGGTTGTGGGGAAGAGGCCCTTGTCCTCATCAACATGGGGACAAGGTGCTTTAGGGGTCTTAGACCCCCAAAGCATCCTCCCAATGTTGAGGGCATGTGGCCTGGTATGGTCCAGGCGAGAGGGGGGCCGCTCTCGTCCCCCCCTCTTTTCCTGCGGCCTGCCAGGTTGCGTGCTCGGATAAGGGTCTGGTATGGATTTTGAGGGGGACCCCACGCCATTTTTTTTGGCTAGGGTTCCCCTTAAAATCCATACCAGACCTCAAGGGTCTGGTATGGATTTTGAGGGGGACCCTACGCCATTTTTTTTTGGCTGGGGTTCCCCTTAATATCCATCCCAGACCTGAAGGGCCTGGTTATTGAATTTGGGGGGACCCCTACGCTTTTTTTTTGTTTTTTATTAATGAATGACAGTTCTCTGTGTTACAGGAGCCATCAATTCATTAGCCGCGAGTGATTTTAAATAGCTTTTTTCCTGCAAAAATGACACTTTTTTGCAGGGAAAGTTCTAAGCACAGGAAACCTGCCCCCTTCACAGGCCACCTATAGACACCCCCCCAGATGTGATACTGAAATGCTGTTCTAACAGCATGCACACACATATCCCCAGAAATAGAGCACATATTGTTGTCAGCAGTCAGCAGCACACTGACACGCTGACACTGACTGAAACATAATATGCAAGGCCGCCGGCGCGGCGGCCTCTTATACCGTGGGGCGTGTACTAAAGCCCCTGAGCTATAATTGGCTACAGGCATCCTGCCTGTAGCCAATTATGGCTCTCCTCGCTCCCGGCGCTGTGATTGGCCAAGCATGCGGGGTCACAGTGCATGCTTGGCCAATCATCAGCCAGCATTGCACTGCGCGGGCCGCAATGCATTGCGGGGCCGCTCGCATCACACGAATTTGATGCGAGCGGCCCCAATAGTTCTGGGCTCGCCGAGCGAGCGAACACCCGGTGCTCGATTCGAACATGGGTTCGAATCGAACACCGGGCTCATCCTTACTGTGAAGTAATTTATTCTCAAATATCACAACAAAGCCCTGCTTTATGTTTACATTAGAGATCTCTATTCAGTGTCTCTGTTGTGAACTTTGAAGACAAATTTCTCCACAACGCCTATAGCTACCGAGGTGAATGAGGACTTGTTTTAAAGTGCTTTGAATGTCTGTTCAGAATATATAAAAGATTTAGTGTGCAAAGTTAATGTAAGCTTTCAATGGCTTCAGCCTTAACTGGCCAATTATGCCGCATATACACGATCGGAATTTCCGACAACAAAATGTTCGATGGGAGCTTGTTGGAAATTCCGACTGTGTGTAGGCTCCATCGGACATTTTTTGTCGGAATTTCCGACAACAAAATTTTGAGAGCTGGTTCTCAAATTTTCCGACAACAAAATCGTTTGTCGGAAATTCCGATCATGTGTACACAATTCTGACGCAGAAAACTCCATGCATGCTCAGAATCAAGCAGAAGAGCTGCACTGGCTATTGAACTTCATTTTTCTCGGCTCGTCGTACGTGTTGTACGTCACCGCGTTCTTGACGTTCTGAATTTCCGACAACATTTGTGCGACCGTGTGCATGCAAGACAAGTTTGAGCAAACATCCTTTGGAAATAAATCCAGGATTTCATTGACGGAATGTCCGATCGTGTGTACATGGCATTAGTGTGTTTGTATTTAGAAAACTGCAATAAAAAATGCAATGCAATGGAAAACTGCAGAAACGAATTTAACCACTTGCCGACCGTCGACAGAATGGCACGTACAGGCAGGAGGGCGTATATATACGTCCCTCCTTTAGCCTGTCTGTGCCATCGGGAGCGCGCCGGGAGCGGCGCGCTCCCGCGCCGGTCGGGACCCCCGTGAGTCCGGCCGCGGTCCCCGCGGACTCGATCGCCGCGGGGACTGCCGCGATCGTCTCATGGAGCGGCTGAACGGGGAGATGCCGAGATAAACAGCATCTCCCCGTTCTGCCTAGCAACTAGTGACGCCGATCTCTGCTCCCTGTGATTGGAGCAGAGATCAGCATTCACTAGCTGACAGCCACGCCCCCCCACAGTAAAAAAAACACCCCTAGGCCTACTTAACCCCTACACTGCCACCTTGTGGTTAACTCCTAAACTGCCAGTGTCATTTATACAGAAATCAATGCATTTAAATGCATTAATTGCTGTAAAAATGACAATGGTCCCAAAAATGTGTCAAAAATGTCCGATGTGTCCGCCATAATGTCGCAGTCACAAAAAAAATCGCAGATCTCCGCCATTAATAATAATAAAAAAATTATTAATAAAAATGCTATAAAACTATCCCCTATCTTGTAAACGCTATAACTTCTGCGCAAACCGATCAATAATCGCTTATTGCGATTTTTTTTACCAAAAATATGTAGAAGAATACGTATCGGCCTAAACTGAGGAAAAAAAATGTTTTTTTATATATTTTTGGGGGATATTTATTATAGCAAAAAATAAAAAATAATGCATTTTTTTCAAAATTGTCGCTCTATTTTTGTTTATAGCGCAAAAAATAAAAACCGCAGGGGCGATCAAATACCACCAAAAGAAAGCTCTATTTGTGGGAAAAAAAGGACGTCAATTTTGTTTGGGAGCCACGTCGCACGACCGTGCAATTGTCAGTTAAAGCGACGCAGTGCCGAATCGCAAAAAGGGGCCTGGTCCTTTGGCTGCAAATTGGTCCGGTCTGAAAGTGGTTAAAGGGTTCTATGAACTGTGCAAAAGACATAATTATGAGCAATATGGTACATTGCCTGAAAAACATGTAAAAGAATGTTTGCCCTCATAAATTATATAAAAGAAAAACTGTTGTAGGGCTTTGCTGCTCAGGACCTCCTCCATTCAGTTTATGTTAGAGTAGAATTCCAACCAATATTTTAGATAAAGTGGGGCAGGGTTAGAAGCACTGTCATGATTTTATTGATGTCATAGACTTGGTTCAGAAGATTCTCTTCACTTTCTATGTAATTATTAGGATAAGAATTTAGGTGTAATCCAACTATTTGGATCAAAAGCTGCAATAACAGCACTTTTTGTAATGTGGAATGTCTGATTTTTTTTTTAATGTTTGTGTCCACACTGAGATTTACTGGTAGACAAGTAGTGGTTAACGCTGCCCTGGCCAGGAATTTGGGAGTTAATTGTGCTTTCCATGTTTTTCTTGGTGGGTTTTCCTCTGTCCAACCTCCTCAGTCCTGTTGCGCTATAAAAGGACATAGGCCTGGACCCTTGAGCTGCCTAGGGGCTACTGTTTCCGTCTCGCTGGTTCGGTGTCGTCCGGTTTGGCCTGGTCGCACCCGTTCCCTGCCATTACTGGATACTGTATATTTCTTCAACACAATCACTCAATCTAAAGTGTAAAAAAGATGGCATTTTAAATTCAATAACCTTGTTGTTGTCCATATGAGATAAACACCAGCAGCTCTATTCAATAACGGTTTCAATCTGTTGGTTTGTGAGTGTTTCCTGGATAACATTACTTACAAACCTAACATTTCTAGTTTGAATGTTTTAAAAAAAATTGATGTAAGTCTCCGTTCTGTTATCTTTTTATTCACCTCAGTGTCTAAAGCAGCCTTTCTGAACCTTTTTGTCCCAGAGGTACCCTTGAAAAAATGTTCAGGTCTTAGAGAACCCCTGATGAATTAATTTTAGCAGGTTTCTCTAAGACCTGAACATGTTTTCAAGGGAAAACTCTTACATTGGTGGTCAGTGGAAAAAATGTCCCCCCTACAGTGGTGATCAGATTGCAGGCAGCAAAAAAAAACAAAATAACATAGGTGTCTTGTCCTTGGCTCTGCTCAGTGGCAATGGACCCAAAAATAGTACCATCAGATGAGAGGTTAATAAGCCACAGCTCAAGGAACCCCTAGCAACCTATGGAGGAACCCTGGTTAAGAATGGCTGGTGTAATGACAGCAACATAGAAGCAGGAGAACATTTTTCAGCTGCTTACTTGCAAAACACTGCTAAAAAAATATCCATAACTTTCTGAGATAAAGAGGGACACCTTTTGGTACAATGTATGCAAAGTATACACCCCTGCGATGTCTCCAGTCACACAACCATGAAGAACTAATACATAAAAGTCAAAGAAATTATTTTTTCAGTATATTTAAAAAAAAAAAATGCAATTTTTTATGATATGATCACATAGTATCCTGCCCCCCCCCCCCCAGCAGACAGAACTCGCTATTAACATCTTTGGGGGGGGGGGGGAAGCAAGTAAGTTAAACCTTCACCTCCCAGCTAAAGGCCAAGATTCCTGTGGCAAAATATTACCATTAGAAGTGATGTATAGCCTAAAGGGGACTTAGGGGGGCTTGCTGTATCCAGAGAAAGCAGAAATTGGGAGAATCTATTCTACAATACACACTGAAACTGATAGACATAACGACAGAGATATGCCATAGGGAAGGGACTGAGTAGGACAGCCCTGCTGGGGTGATGCAAAAGGATGACTGGAAGAACATTGAATGGGCTACTGTCCAACAAGACCAAAAAAACCTTGGCCATGAACTGTCTAAAGCAGCGATTGTGTGTCAGGAGGAGAGATGTACAGGCTGGAATGCACCTATCTTCACCGTAGGTTTGAAATGGATTGATCTGCATGTAAAGAGCTCCATGGGAGGTGACTATCCTGGCTCAGCTCCAGACAGAGTTATCCATGTTGAAGTGCAGACAGGAATACTCTTGTGAGGGGCAAGAAGGAGATGCCCCCTCACACAACAGGAGAACACTGCCTCAGAAGCCGAGAAGACAGTTAAAGTCACCATCCTCGTGCAGGGTCTGTTGAGTTGATCCATCTTCAGAGAGACTGTCCTGACTCATTCAAAGCTAATAAATTACAATGGAAAGCTGCCAGGAGTCAAGCAGTGGGGTGACAAAGGGGAACAACTCCCCATTCAAGAAGTAAAGATGTGGATTATTAAACAGAAGAGATAGAAATTCCAAACTTGACAGGTGGAAGTCTTAAGAGTAGTACATTTTTCCAAGAATGGTGCCACTCACTAGGCACTAGCAAGTCACACACTACCCTTTACCACCCACAACTGCCGAGAGGCTTAGCTTGTGAGATTCCTGCCATGTTACGTTTGGCCATACTCCTGGGGGGCACAGAACTATGGGCCACAGTGCCCAAATAGTACCTTAAACATACTCCAACTTCCTAGGTTCAGGAGTGTCTGTGGTCCAACGGTTCATCAAAGAGTTGTAAGTGGTGGAGCAAGGAAGTCGGATGCATCATAGTTACACTTCATGTACTAGATCACCATATGTATAGTGAGTTGGATGAGTCAGACTTTGACCTTCAACCTGGGGAAAGATTGGTAGTCCAACATAAAGGCACACACTAGAAATTACATTTTCAAACTTTGTGGAAAGAATTCACTGGAGTTGTTCTACAACAGCCTATTCCAGCCATGCCAGACTATGATATCCAGAGAGAAGGAACCCCAGAAAAATCGATAATGCCTACATAGTAAACTAAACACACCTACTAAAACCCACACGGACACACCCAGATTGATAACCTTCTCAGCTTCCTTCCTCAGCAGGCCACACCTGTTGAGGCAGAAGTAGCTGGGCAAATGATCTGCAGCCGGGTAAGCGGACCTTCACAGTCAGAACCATCTTGAGGGCAACTAGACTAGAGTCTAAAAGCGAGCAGTTTCTCCAAAAGACCCAGTTACTGTGGATAGCTCCTCTCCTATTGCTACTCCAGTCCCAGTGGCATGGTGCTTCATCCTTAGATTCCTTCAGCTGGCTACCTGATCCATGGGCGTCTGCAGGTAGGGGCAAGGGGGGTCAAGTGCCCCCCCCCCCCCCCCCTGGAATCAGGGATCGGATCTTAAATTCAGTACAGTTGTGTCGATATCGGGGTGCGGGCAGCCAATCAAGGTGCTGTCAAGCCCCCCCCCCATTAGTGTAGTGTGACTTTGGGCTCTTTTCCCTGCTCAGTCCAGCAGAGAACTCGGTGGCGCTGTGTCAGGAGAAAAGCGAGCTGCGGGCTATCAGAGGTTTCCCCCGCTCGCCCCCCCCTTTCTCCTGTCAGGGAGAAGAGACGGCAGCTCTCACCAGGTTCCCTGCCCAGCTTCCTGCCTGCTCCGTTCCTTCCCTATTGGCCATAACTGAGGGCCAATCAAAGGAGACTAGGAGAGGAGAGCATCATGGGACATGTGGTCCCAAAGATTGGTGGCCCCATTTTCCACAGGGAGGAGGCTATAGCTCAATCAAAAGAGAGATTGAGAGACTGCAGCATGGAAAAAAGCTGAAGGAGAGAGTACTACAGGACAAAGAACGAGGAGTGTGCTGGGCAGAAGCCAGAGAGAGAGCCACGCTGCCCAGCGTCACCAGAGAGAGAGCAATGCTGCCCAGCACCACCAGAGAGAGAGCCACGCTGCCCAGCGCCACCAGAGAGAGCCACGCTGCCCAGTGCCACCAGAGAGAAAGCCACGCTGCTCAGCGCCACCAGAGAGAGCCATGCTGCCCAGCGCCACCAGAGAGAGAGCCACAATGCCCAGTGTTATCAGAGAGAGAAAGACTGAGCCACTACAAGGCTACAGACATGCTACACTACTGAACAGAGTTGCCCCTGGGGAACCCAGAGTGAGCGATCGTCCAGCCGGAGGGATCACTGCTGTAGTTTCGCTGGGTCAGGTAAAAGGGCCTGTTGGCCATTATCCATTACTTATCCTAGGGACTGTACTACGTCTGCAGTCTCTGACCATGATAATGTGATAATGACATTGTCGTAAAGGGGTGGTGAATGGGTGACCCTAAAATGATGCCCCCCCCCCCCCTGAAAAAAGTTCTGCGGACGCCCATGGTGTTATCATTGCTATTCTTGACAGCACTGTGATGGACACTGCTCATAAGGATGATCACAAGCAGATTTGTTGCGTTACTGAAGCAGTGATTCTCGGTTTAAGTGTCTTTAGTTATAGAGACTTGCTGATACTATGCTATGCAACCACACGTTACCTTGATTGAGTTGTTTGTGCAGCTTTCATTATTCTGCTGTGTATGCATGATTTTGCCATCCTGAATCTATTTTGTATTATTACTTCTAATATTGTACTTGTTTAGTAAACTTCAAGCTACCGTAATGCCTCGTACACACGATCGGATTGTTGGCCAACAAAACCGGGGAATTTTGTCCAAATGGTGTTGGCTCAAACTTGTCTTGCATACACACGGTTACACAAATGTTGGCCAACAATTACGAACATAGTGACGTACTGGATGTACTACGTGTTTTTTCAGCTCTTTAGTCCCACCCTTTGGGCTCCTTCTGCTAATTTCGTGTTAGTAGAAGTTTGGTGAGTGTTGATTCACGCTTTTCTTTTCACGTTTTTCATTTAGCGCTTTTCAGTTCACGCTTTTCATTTCGTGCTTTTCGGTTATTTTCTGAACAGCCGTTCGTCAACCAGACATGTTGCGGAATCGGAGAAGATAACGTGTTTTTATTATTGGCCTTGGAGTTATTGCATTGACACTATTTTTTGGTTGAATAATGATTTGATTTGGTATATTTTCTATATTTTTGGATGCAGAGAATGCACTTTTTGTTTAAGTTCTATTGGCAGATAGCATGTCTATTTTTTTTTTTTTAATGCACAATAAAAAAAATTGTGTAGAATAATACTTGGCTATGTGTTTTACTTCAAATGACAGTTTGGGAGTAGGCAGTTACATTTATAAAAATACAATGTAAAATTGAAAAGGGACACCAACATAATTGTATCTTTGATCTTATAAACTACGGGATAATGGTGTTGTGGCACAAATAAAAAAAATAAAAAAACATAATAATATTATTCTTGATATCACTAGAAAAAAAAAGCCTTTGAAAATTAGTTTGCAATAACTCCTTCAGTATCACCAGCAAAGCAGCTTCATTATTATCCCATTAAATAAGAAGAGAATTGTGCGCTGCATTTGGAGAATTCATAATTTGCCACGTCACAAATGTTAATTCTCCATTACGAACGCTAGTTTACAAGATCGACCGCTTCTGCTTCCGATTATGCGTGTTTGTACTTTGGACTTGTGTCCGATGGACTTGTGTACACACGATCGGAAATCCGACCACACAGATTTGTTGGCGGGAAATATGAAGACATGCTAGCCAACATTTGCTGGCGGAAAGTCCGACAACAATTGTCCAATAGAGCATACACGAGGTCGGATTTTCCCCCAACAGCCGGACATCCAACATTTCCCGTCAGAAAGTCTGATCGTGTGTACAGAGCTTTACTCTCTGATCATCCGGCTGATTACCGGTTCTTTTAAATTCGTACAGTGACAGCGTGGCATTTGACTAAGGTAGGATTTTGAGTAATAACAATAGGGTCATGCCTTAAAGCCTAAGTTTAAGCAAATAATAAAAAAAAAAAATCAGCCCAAGGGAGGTTGAAGATTTCAAGGAACCCAGGAGCCAGCAGCTCAAGGGACAAATGAGAATAATAGTAATGCCGTGTACACACGATCGGAATTCTCGTCGGAAAAAGCTCTGCCGGTTTTCCCGACGGAATTCCGCTCAAACTGTCTTGCCTACACACGGTCACACCAAATTCCGACCGTCAAGAACGCGTTGACGTACAACACTACAACAAGCCGAGTTCAATGCTTCCGAGCATGCGTCGAATTGTTTCCGAGCATGCGTAGGAATTTTGCGCGTCAGAATTGCTACAGACGATCGGAATTTCCGATAGAAACCTTTTCCGTCGGAAAAATTGAGAACATGCTCTCAATTCTTTGCTGTCGGAAATTCGGCCAGCAAAATTCCGATGGAGCCTACACACGGTCGCATTTTCCGATGAAAAGCTCTCATCGGTCTTTTTCTGGCCGGAATGCCGATCGTGTGTACGCGGCATTAGACATGTTCCTTGTGTTTTTTATTTTTTATTTTTTTTATTTTGACAAAGCTTAAAGTCACTGTTAAAAAAATAAATAAATAATAATATTTTTTTCTGAAAAAAGCCAATGTTTGCTTTTCTATAATCCCCGCTCCTCCTTTGCAACACTGTCTAGTTACAAAGCAGAAGATTTACAAAATTACAATTGCTTTTAGGGTAGCTATCAAAACTGAATCAGTGTTTTTTTTTTTTTGTTGGCGGGCACCCATAGTTTGCTATTTTTTTTATCACTTTTATCTCTAAATAAACCAACTGTGATAAATATTACTAGTAAAAAAAAACAGTTTCCCGAGACCAGTCATCATTTTATAGCAAATGTGGTTTAGAGTTGCACATGATCATTCAAATCCTGTCCTGGTAATTATATCTGAACATCTGAATAGCCAAAGCAACCCAATCCCGCAGGCTGGGGTTCAGCAATCAGTCAAGTTTAAACCCTCTTTTTGCTGCCAACTAAAAAAAATTTTTTTTTATGCAACAACATAATAATATGGCATATACGGTATATATTATGTACAGCATTTAACACCATGGGTGGTATAAGACTATTGCCGTTATTTTCACACGGCAAAATAGACTTTGTGTTTTGGAATGATTTGAATCTCAGGCTGTAATGCCCAGAAGCTACTGAGAAAAGTGGAAAATACCCCTAAATCTTCTGCAGGAAAATGATGGTACCTCAATCAAGTTATTAGGACAAACAGATGCTACTTTGAAGGCTGCTGCTCATTATGCAGAAAAATGAAAGTCAACATATTGGACCCAACGGAAACTCTGCATAGGTCCAATCAGCTTAAAAGCTGCAATGATTAAGGGATTACAGGCATCTCCTCCTACAGTTGCCACTAAAAGAGCATTTGAAATGTACTATGAGCAGTCCTGCTGATCTGGCTGCGTCGTTCTGAATGCAGGTGTAAGGTCACGTGATTCGTGTTGATGACTTGTTTTAATTCATTTATTCTTTGGTGATTTTCTGCTTGTCAGTGAGATGAATAGGTCCCATTATACATAGCAGCAGACAAGATCTTCTTGTTCCACGCAGGCATCTAGAAATTACTGTGTATACGCTAGTATGCATAATAAACTTCTTTCTATAAAAACTGTATAACTTAATTTATAAGATGAAAAGCCACAGACATTGTTGCCAGTTATTGTCTATTTTGCATGGCAAGGATTGGAAGGTGTCAGGATTCAAAAAAAAAACCTCACGCTGTGATTGCGTGTATACTGCGCCTATTTTCCAGAAAGACAGTAAATGCTATAATCAAATGTTTTCTGCAAAAGTGGGTATTTTTAAACAAGATTGAATTCAAGCAGAGTGTAGTATGTTAGGACCAGCAGTATATATGTTCCTACAGCAGCATGCGTTAAAACGGTACTCCCACGCCAACGTATGGCAAGCTTCTGTACAGAATAGAACGCTGTTTTCCCTCTAGTTCCAAATGGAACTGGCAAAAAATATTTATGCCCCCATTCATTGTGGGTGGCTGTATGTCAGGTGTGACAAGGAAGGATGTGTTCTTTAATGGTGAAGGTAATAAAATTAGCGCTAAATCCTTTCCATGCGGTTGATTATAGGGGTACAGTATTTGCTACAAAAGAGAACTAGGCTCTAATAATAAATTTTTTATTTATAGTGCCCTTTTCATCAGGTGCTACAGGTTAGAAAGAAAAAAAAAAAGAAAAAAAAAAGAAAGGAAAAAAAAAAGATAAAAAAAAGGAAAAAAATAAAATAAAAAAAAAGAAAAGAAAAAAATAAAGGTCTGTGACAATAAGAACCGACCAGGTGCAAGCTTTAATTTTTGAAGTGGGAGACCCACGGAATTTTTTTTTTTTAAAAGTCAGCAGCTACAAATACCGCAGCTGCTGACTTTTAAAATAAGGACACTCACCTGTCACAGGGTTCAGCGATGTCGGCACCCGAGGCCGAACCGTCCCTCGGTCCTCGGATGCTGCCGCCACCATCTTCGCTCTGGGAATCAGGAAATTAAGCCTTGCAGCTTCACTTCCCGGTTCCCTACTGCGCAGTCGCGCAGCGCAATGTAAATGGTCCCAGCAGACAGCGTGGCGGGACAGGAAGAGGCATAGACACCCGTGGGAGTCTATGCCAGGAAGGTGGGTGCCAATACCTGTCTTAGACAGGTATCGGCACCCCCCTCCCCCTGAAAGGTGCCAAATGTGACACCGGAGGGGGGGGAGGGTTCCGAAAAGCGGAGTTTCAATTTTTGTGTGAACCTCTTTAAAGCGGTTCTGCACTGTTTTTTTTTTATTTTTTTGGGGGAATACAATGCCTAGGATTACTAGGTAAATTGGGGGACTCACGTGTTCCATCTTTTTAATCAATAGCAGCTGGTTTTCCTCCAATAAAATTATTTATATAATTATTTTCTGCTGGGAGCCATCTTGCCTGTGGGCACGTGAAACCCCACAGGCACTTTAGATGGCCCAGCATGCACCGCCGTTACTGCGCCGAGCTCGCGCGTGCGCAGTAACGGCAAAGTGCAGCTCACGTTCTCCGAAATCTCGCGAGATATCGGCACATCTGCCGACATCTCGCGAGATTTCAGAAGATGTGCCCGAAATCTCGCGAGATTTCGGAAGATGTGTCCGAAATCTCGCGAGACTTCGGAAGATGTGTCCGAAATCTCGCGAGATTTCGGAAGATGCCCGCACAGACTCCTCGGATCAATGACACCAGATCCCAGGAGACAGTGCGGCCTGACGACGATCGACGCAGAGACCCCGCCCACCCCCACAGAGACAGAGGACAGGAAGTCAGCGATTATCAAGGTAAGTGAAAAAAAAAACACATTTCATTTAGTACTCTTTGCCTGATTTGGAAGGCAAAGAGATTTACTAAATGAAATGTGTGCAGAACCGCTTTAACTCCATACAATGAAACGTTCAGCCGGCATGGGCAAACTGCAAGGCTTGCTTACCAATAGACACTTGGAGGCCAGCACCTTAGGCAACAGAGAAGAGGTGAGAGATGTGAAGGGGGGTTTTGAAGAGGTGAGAGATGTGAAGAGGGGGGTTGTGAAGAGGTGAGAGATGTGAAGAGTGGGGGGGGTTGTGAAGAGGTGAGAGATGTGAAGAGTGGGGGGGGGGGGGGTGTCTTGTGAAGAGGTGAGAAATGTGAGGGGGGGTTGTGAAGTGGTGAGAGATGTGAAGAGGTGGGTTGTGAAGAGGTGAGAGATGTGGAGAGTAGGGGGGGGGGATTGTGAAGAGGTGAGAGATGTGAAGAGTGGGGGGGGGGGGTCTTGTGAAGAGGTGAGAAATGTGAAGGGGGGGGGGGTTGTGAAGAGGTGAGAGATGTGAAGAGTGGGGGGGGGGTCTTGTGAAGAGGTGAGAAATGTGAAGGGGGGGGTTGTGAAGAGGTGAGAGATGGGAAAGGGGGGTTGTGAAGAGGTGAGAGATGTGAAGGGGGTCTTGTGAAGAGGTGAGAGATGTGAAGTGGGGGGGGGGGGTTGTGAAGAGGTGAAAGATGTGAAGAGTGGGGGGGGGGGTCTTGTGAAGATGTGAGAGATGTGAAGAGTGGGGGGGGGGTCTTGTGAAGAGGTGAGAGATGTGAATAGGGGGGGTTGTGAAGATGTGAGGGATGTGAATGGGGGGTTGTGAAGAGGTGAGAGATGTGAAGGGGGGTTGTGAGGAGATGAGAGACGTGAAGGGGGGTTGTGAAGAGGTGAGAGATGTGAAGGGGATTATTTGTGAAGAGGTGAGAGACGTGAAGGGGGGGTTGTGAGGAGATGAGAGACGTGAAGGGGGGTTGTGAAGAGGTGAGAGATGTGAAGGGAGGGGGGGGTTGTGAAGAGGTGAGAGATGTGAAGGGAGGGGGGGTTGTGAAGAGGTGAGAGATGTGAAGAGTGGGGGGGGGGGGTCTTGTGAAGAGGTGAGAAATGTGAAGGGGGGGTTGTGAAGAGGTGAGATATGGGAAAGGGGGGTTGTGAAGAGGTGAGAGATGTGAAGGGGGTCTTGTGAAGAGGTGAGAGATGTGAAGGGGGGTTGTGAAGAGGTGAAAGATGTGAAGAGTGGGGGGGGGTCTTGTGAAGATGTGAGAGATGTGAAGAGTGGGGGGGGGGTCTTGTGAAGAGGTGAGAGATGTGAAGGGGGGGGTTGTGAAGATGTGAGGGATGTGAAGGGGGGGTTGTGAAGAGGTGAGAGATGTGAAGGGGGGTTGTGAGGAGATGAGAGACGTGAAGGGGGGTTGTGAAGAGGTGAGAGATGTGAAGGGGATTATTTGTGAAGAGGTGAGAGACGTGAAGGGGGGGAATTGTAAAGAGTGTGGTTGGGGGTGGGGAATTTGTGAATGGGAGGGGGGGGGGGGTTTGTGAAGAGGTGAGATCTGTAAAGAGTTGGGGAGTTTACAGATGAAGGGGTGGATCTTAAACAGGAAGGGGTCGGACACATTTAGAGAGGGGGGGGGGGGCTGATTTTAGTCTTGCCTAGGGCAGCACAAAACCAAGATACACCACTGAGTACAGTAGAGTCTGATTGAATTACTGAAATTATAAGAGCTACATTTCTGAATACATTGAATGTCAATTCTTAATAAATGCATACGAGATATGAAAAAATTATACTTTTAGTTCAAACATGTTTTGTTTTTCCTTCCTATGACATAAGTGACTGAAATGTGAATATTTCTAGAGCCGTGTATATATACAGCCTCATTGCTTGTCACTATCTCCCTCTTCCGAGGTACACGAGGAAACTGGAATTTATTCAAATGTATGGTGTCTACAGCTGTATTAATAATTATGAAGCTATGTATTTACTATTTGCATTATTTTAAGTGGAAGACCTAGCAACCCTACCTGCCAAACAATGACATGGATAATAGTACAGTTCATAGACATAGATAATATATTCAATATTTATTTCATATCATTGGTCAGCCATGGCAACCTGCCCATTGTAGATGATGGCCAACCAAGTTAATTTATGGCAAGCTTCAGTTAATCATGGTGACTGACCTGAAAACACATATCATTGAAATAATGTTGCAATACCATTTATTTAAATGACTAATTAGGAAGAAATGTCTATGTGCAAACAGGGAGCACAAACAATGCCTGATTTATGAAAATGGAGGCAGGAAAATGTCAAGATAACAACCAATCAGATAACAGCTGTCATGTTTGTAGTGTAGAGTTGAAAATCAAAGAGCCGTAGTATTGGGAAACAGAGACATTGTTGCCATGAAGTTAAGCTGAGGCTCTCTTTAGGTCAAATAAACTTCCCATTAGGACCACCCAAGGTGTCATGGGAAGCTTGACTTTAAAGTGGATGTAAACCCAATTTTTTTTTTTTTTTTTGATGTCATAATGTAGAGAATAAGATTTCCTTTCATTTCAGTCTTGCCACACAGATTTACTCGAGGCCTGAGCAATCCTCTTTTATTGTTCAGTTAGAGAAATATTGACAAAGTCTTGAAAACTTTGTCAAAAACGCCCCCTTGCTGTGAGTGACAGGTGATTTACATATCTCATGCACTAGCCTGAGACAGGTTATCATCAGATCACTGGATGTTCTACTCTGCCCAGCTCTGACTACATACATGTCTCCTAAATCACTTGTCTGTCTATAGTCTGCTGACTGTTCACTGCATCCCATGATGAGAAACATCCAGTCAAAGCACAGTAAAGCTGGGAGAGCTGGAGGGGAGGGGGATGTGAATTGTGAACTTTTTACACAGGATGTGCCTGTCTCAGGCTAGTGCATGAGATATGTAAATCACCTGTCACTCACAGCAAGGGGGCGTGTTTGACAAAGTTTTCAAGACTTTGTCAATATTTCTCTAACTGAACAATAAAAGAGGATTGCTCAGGCCTCGAGCAAATCTGTGTGGCAAGACTGGGCTCAAATGAAAGGAAATCTTATTCTCTACATTATGACATAAAAAAAATAAAAAATTTGGGTTTACATCCACTTTAACAGAAAACATTTATTATTAAACTATAGGCAACATTTTTTGGATAAAGTAAGGGAGGATCACAACCCCTGTGTCAGTTAATTTCCTTCTCTAAAGCCAAAACAGGAAGTGAGAGAAAATCCCCACAAAATAAAGGAATTCCTTGCCCCCCCCCCCCCCAGGTCACACAAACTAGTGTTTCCATTGGAAGGTCCCCCCTCTATTCCTGTTTTGGGTAAAACACAAAATTTGGGATTTTCTTTTTTTTCACTTTCAATGATAATTGTAAACAGGACAAATAGATGGTGAATCACCCTAATAGGGGGCACAGTCAGCCCCCCACCCCACTCACTCTATCCAAAATTATCCAAAATTTAAAAAAAAAAATAGTTTTCCTTTTAGTTATACTTTAAGTCTTGTCTTTAACTTCAGCTTCCAATTAGGGATGAATTGAGAGATTTTTTTGAGATTTTGATGGCATCCTGCAATGTTGGTGAAATTCATTGGAGTTAATAGGGAAGGTGACATTAAGGTGGCATTTGTTTGCTTTTAAGGGTAAGAAAGGCTTTAAATTATTTAAGGTAAATGAGGTAGACATGTGCGGTTTGTTTTGTTCCAAATAAATATTTTGATACATTTTTCGTTATTCGGAGATTGGGATATAACAGAATACCCAAATTACAGTATAAACAAAGTTTACTGAATGCTCCGAATAACAAAACTAAATTTTCGTCTGAATTTCCGAAATTAGAATTGAAATTCGAATAGAATTTTACATCAAATTCCATTCGAATTCGAACTGTTAACATATTTCTGAAAATCAAAGACTGTGTGTGTTATTAGAGTACCATTTTCAGAATAATACTGTTTTTGTTAAGCCAATGGTGATTTAAAGAGTCATTGTAAACATTTGATGAAGATTTTTCTTTTGTTTATTCACTTTGCTGCATTTGAACTGAAAAAAAAAAATCAATAATTTTCGATTCAACCGATTCGAAATTTATCAATTCGAACTCTTCTAGTCTAAAAAAATGGTAAATTCGAAGAAAATTCGACAAATACATAAAACGAATTCCGAATATGAATTGAACGAATCAACCAAATTTAACAAAACAAAATAACTAGATTAACGAATCTAAATTAAACAGAACACATTTTTTTCTTCATGCACATGTCTAAAAGGAGGCTTCTCACATTCTTGGTCCTCTTCTTGTCCCCAAAACAACCTCTTACTTGATCATGTACTTTTATTTAACCTCCCTGGCGGTATTCCCGAGTCTGGCTCGGGGTGAGATTTCAGTACCAAAAGCGGTATTCCTGAGCCAGACTCGGGATCGCATCGCAGGATCCATGTAGAGGTTTACTTACCTTGTCCCCAGGATCCTGCGATGTCTCCCCGCTGCGATCTGCGAGCCGCCGTGTCTCGCTCGATTCACAGTGCCGAGCTCCGTTCCCTGAGACGTTGCGACGCACGGGGACGGAGTTCGGCGCCAAATTCAAAAAGTTAAAAACACAGTATAGATACAGTATACTGTAATCTTACAGATTACAGTACTGTATCAAATAATTACACCTCCCCTTTGTCCCTAGTGGTTTGTCCAGTGTCCTGCATGCAGTTTTATATTATAAATACTGTTCTTTATGCCAGGAAACTGGAGATTGTCCATAGCAACCAAAAAATGTCAGTTTACGTCAAAAATGCTTTAGGACCAGCTAGAAAACAAGCATAATAAATTAGAATCACTTGCAGAATTGAGCAATAGCGATTTGTGGGGAAATTCGTCATCAAACAATAAAAGTAATAACAGCGACAATTCTGCAACTGAGCAAATTTCAGTGTTTTTGATTTGATTACATTATTGAATAATTTTTATTATTATTATTATATTATTATTTGTTATAATTATTTATAGTTTAATAGTTATTTAGTATATTATATTATATATTATAATTTATGATTTTCATTTCAAGCTTTATCATACCCGGGATGTCTATTAGACTCTTGTTTGGACGGATTTAAGTGAATTATTTCTAAGAATTACAGGCCTACAATATAAAAAGCCAAATTTCCATGCAAAATAATGGTACCGCTTTCAGCACCTAAGTTCTGAAATAATCATACCGCCAGGGAGGTTAACAAAAAGACAAAAATGTCAGAGAAAAATGTAAAATAAATATTTAAATGAAAGAACAAAAATAACAATCAAATACACACACACACACAAAAAGAAAACAAACAAACAAACACAAAGAACACTAAATTAAATAGACTAAACCATCCTAAATACACACCCAACCCAAGAAAACATCTTTTAAAGTGAAATAAAGCTCCACTATTTTTTTTTTTAACAGGCCCCCTGCATATTAGCACATTATGACAAACTTACCTGTCAAACAGAGCCCTCCAACGCTGCAATGGCAGCGCTCAAGCTTGTCCCAGTGCTTCCATCTTCCCCCGGTCTTCCTTCCGGGGGCGATCTATGTGGCTGCTTGAATGGCTGGGCCATGATGATGTCACTCCTGCATGGGCATGGGAATCTCATCATCACGGCACGGATAAGTGCG
This sequence comes from Lithobates sylvaticus, assembly GCA_028564925.1. Lineage (NCBI taxonomy): Eukaryota > Metazoa > Chordata > Amphibia > Anura > Ranidae > Lithobates > Lithobates sylvaticus. The sequence goes on along the minus strand of CM053029.1, from coordinate 563,041,113 downwards.
ATAAATGCAGTTGAGCTGTGCCAGCACGGCTTTTGTATGTTACTGCTGGGAGAAGCATTTATGACAGAAGAGACCACTAGAGTCTCTTCTGTTGTAAAAACCCTGTTTTTTGGCAGTTTTTTTAAATTGCAAGTTTATTTCCACTGTAAATAAATAAATAAATAGAAATATAGGTGTTTTTCTTTTTATAAAGCAAATTTCTCATAAGTATCTCAATGAGCTAAATCTAGGGTTATGCAGCAAAATCAATTGCACCGAAATCACTCCCCAAATCACCCCGCCTATCGCCAATATCTCTGGATTTACTAATCATTTTGACATGTGGTAACCTTAGCTTATACATTTATTCATCATATGTGTGAATAGTGTCAGTTTTAGTTTATAGATATCCTGTCTCCTCTGCCAGCAAGGTCATTTGGCCACCACCGTGGTTCTATCCTGCAGAATATAGTAGTAACATTGGGGTCAGTGGGAGGAACCACAGCTGCCACCAAGGAATCTGCTATCCTACATACCTTGAAGTGCTGCATAGCAGAGGTACCTTTACTACCAGTAAAGTGAGTATTTATACTCTCCTTTTTCATGGGCCCACAGCTTCAACCTATGCAGAAAGAGACAGGGCTGCTTTAATTTCCCTGATCTACAGTTTAGGGGCCAGTTTCCTTGCTGGAAGAAGAAACAGGTTATTGATAAAGTGAACTTCCAGAAAGCGACTGGATCAGTTTAACCACTTAAGGACTGGAAGGATTTGCCCCCTTAATGACCAGGTAATTTTTTGCGATACAGCAATTAACTGACAATTGCGCGGTCGTGCCACACTGTACCCAAACAAAATTAATGGGTTTTTTTTCTTCCCACAAATAGAGCTTTCTTTTGGTGGTATTTGATCACCTCTGCGGGTTTTATTTTTTGCGCTATAAACCAAAAAAAGAGCGACAATTTTAAAAGAAAAAATATATTTTTTACTTTTTGCTATAATAAATATCCCCAAAAAAAAATAAACAAACACATTTTTTTATCGGTTTAGGCCAATATGTATTCTTCTACATATTTGTGGTAAACAAATCGCAATATGGTGTCCTTTTATGAAGCAGTGATCAGCGGAGATCCTGAGGATCACCACTGATCACAGCCCATAAACAGTTTATAAACCAGAGATAATCGGGGGGAGAAGTGTTTGAACTTGTTCTCCCGCCGATTATCTCTGCACATGGAGAATCCACATAGAATGACACAGTAACGGCCAGTGTATGAAGCTGCGATCTCAGCGCTTCACTGGCGATCTGTGTCAGAATTCACACTCCCCGATTCACCAACTCAGAGGTGGTGAAGGGGGGGAGTGAAGAGAGAATCCCGGGGGATCTGAGGAGGAAAGAGGAAGATTATTAACTTCCTTATGCCTCGTTCAGACCCCCCAACACTGTAACCATGTCCCCCTGTCATATATATGTGTATACATGTATATATATATAATGTGTATATGTATATATATATATAATGTGTGTATATACATGTATATGTGTGTGTGTGTGTGTATATACATGTATATATAATGTGTGTGTGTGTATACATGTATATATAATGTAGGGGGGACTCTTTATTTTATTAACATTAATCACACTGGTGTCTGTCCATGTATTGAGCTGTGATAATTTATCACCGCTTAATAAATGGACATCTCAGTGTTTCAGTGAATTTCTGGTGCTGTAATCTCGTAAAGTCTCACGAGATTCCAGTATCAGGGGCCGTTCTCCACTGTTTGAAGCGTTTGTAGATCACTTCACTCCTCCATGGGTGAAGCGATCTACTATGCTTCATAAACTGGCACACAGAGGAGAAAGATCTCCTCTGTGAATGCCGGAGAATGAAGCAGTGAATAGATTTCACTGCTTCATAAAAGGACACCTAAATGTATATTGATTGGTTTGTGCAAAAGTCATAGCGTCTACAAAATAGGGGATATATTCATGGCATTTTTATTATTTATTTATTTTTTACTAGTAATGGCGGTGATCAGTGACTTTTAGCGGGACTGCGACATTGCGGCGGACAGATCGGACACTTTTTTGGGACCAGTGACATTTATACAGCAATCAGAGCTAAAAATAGCCACTGATTACTGTATAAATGTCACAGGGCAGGGAAGGGGTTAACACCAGGGGGCGATCAAGGGGTAAGTGTTCTCTAGGGAGGTGTTTCTATCTGTGGGGGAAATGTACGGACTGGAGGAGGAGAGAGATCGTTGTTCCACTAGGAACAGCAGATTTCTCTCTACTCCCCTGTCAGCACGGGGATCTGTCTGTTTACATTGACAGATCCCCATCCTGGCTCTCTGAGGAGCGATCGCAGGTGGCCAACGGACATCACGGCCGTCAGCCACGCGCATTGGCTCTGGCATCGCACCACGGGCTCTTAACCACTTCCGGACCAGCCTCCGCAGTTTTACGGTCGAAATAACCGCCAGCCACGAGCGATCGTGAGCTGGAGACACAGAACAGGGACGAGTGTGTGTACACACTTCCCTGTTCTGTACTGACAGCAGTGACAGATCGTGTGTTCCTATTAGATAGGAACCACAATCCGTCACTTCCTGTAGTCAGTCCCCTCCCCCTTCAGTTAGAAGCACCTCTCAGGGAACACAGTTAACCCATTCACTTGCCCCTAGTGTTAACCCCTTCACTGCCAGTGACATTTTTACAGTAATCAATGCATTTTTAATCGCACTGATCACTGTATTGATGCCAATGGTTCCAAAAATGTGTCGAAATTGTCGGATGTGTCCGCCATAATGTCGCAGTCATGATAAAAATCGCAGATCGCCGCCATGACTAGTAAAAAAATAATAATAATAAAAATGCTATAACTCTATCCCCTATTTTGTAGACACTATAACTTTTGCGTAAACCAATCAATATACGTTTATTGCGATTTTTTTTTTACCAAAAATATGTAGAAGAATACATATCGGCCTAAACTGAGGAAATAAACATTTTTTTTATATATATTTTTTGGGGATATTTTTTCAAAATTGTCGCTCTTTTTTTGTTTATAGTGCAAAAAATAAAAAACCGCAGAGGTGATCAAATACCACCAAAAGAAAGCTCTATTTGTGGGAAAAAAAGGACGTCAGTTTTGTTTGGGAGCCACGTCGCACGACAGAGCAATTGTCAGTTAAATCTTTGCAGTGACGAATCGCAAAAAGTGCTCTGGTCTTTGGCCAGCCAAGTGGTGCGGGGCTGAATTGGTTAAAAAAAAAATACATTTTTTTTATACTTACCTTCTCTGTGCAGTGGATTTGCACAGAACAGCCTGGATCCTTCTCTTCTCGGGTCCCTCTTTGCTGCTCCTGGCCCCTCCCTCCTATCTCGTGCCCCTATAGCCAGCAGCTTCCCATGGGGGCACTAGTGCCGGGTTACCGCTCCATGTGTTCATTTAGACACGGAGCCTCAACCCGGCCCCGTCCCCTCTCTCCCTGATTGGCTGACTGACTTTGATTGACAGCCATGGGAGCCAATCAGGAGGAGTGTCCCGGACATGTCCACAGACATTTGTGGACATCGCTGGAGAGAGATGGGGGCTCAGGTAAGTAATTAGGGGTAACAAAATTACAATACTGCGCTATCTAAGAAACAATAAGTGATTTAAAACTTAAGGAAATAAATCAAAAAACTCTGCTGCAACTTCATGTGAGACACACACAATATCATACAAAATTAAAACTTAAGTTGCGCTGGTTGTAAATTCGGAATGATACCTTAAATATGTGATATAAATAAGTCCATATATAACTAGTGAAAAAGAATGCTCTTAGTGATTTCCAAATGAAGCAATTATTGTAAATTTCACTAGTTAATCCTTAACAGATGAAGAACCAAAAGTCCATATATTGTGAGTAGTACTTCAATGTGTTCATCCACAGTGACACACAAACGAAACATCACAGAAGAAGTGAAAAAGTAGATAGGATAGTGCCTCCACCTCTGCACACACTGCCGCTTACCAGCTGTAAATGATCCCCTATTACAATAGATCAGATGCGCTTATGGCTTGTTACCCAGCCTCGGGTCTCTGTACTGTGCACCAAATCTCTCAGCATCTTCACCAATGGATATCCTCATATACATAAATGTTCGATAGGTCCCCATGAAAAAATAAAGGCTTGCATAGTGTAAATCCTTATTTATTATTAAAGTTTAAAACTAAATTGCACTTACAATTAATTAGTTTGAATAAAATCGGCATTGGAATAAATCGAGCCGGCCAGCTCTCGATAGCAGCCCGTTGTTCCCGGGACCTGTGTACACGCCGTGAGGTCAGCACGTCGCTCCTTCCTATGCGTTTCGTCACACCTGACGTCGTCCTGGGGCACGTCAAAAATGGATTAAGTAATTAGGGGTGCTGGGGTGGCTGCTACACACAGAACTTCTGCCTTTACAACTCCTTTAACCACTTAAACCCCGGACCATTTGGCTGGCAAAACACCATAGCACTTTTTGCGATTCGGCACTGCGTCGCTTTAACTGGCAATTGCACGGCTATGCAATGTGGCTCCCAAACAAAATTGACGTCCTTTTTTCCCCACAAATAGAGCTTTCTTTTGGTGGTATTTGATCACCTCTGCGGTTTTCATTTTTTGCGCTATAAACAAAAAAAATAGCGACTATTTTGAAAAAAACACATTATTTTTTACTTTTTGCTATAATAAATATCCCCCAAAAATATATAAAAAAAACATTTTTTCTCCTCCGCTTAGGCCAAAACGTATTCTTCTACATATTTTTGGTAAAAAAAAAATCACAATAAGCGTTTATTGAATGGTTAGTTATAGCGTCTACAAAATAGGGGATAGTTTTATGGCATTTTATTATATATTTTTTTTTTTTACAAGTAAATGGCGGCGATAATCAATTTTTATTGCGACTGCGACATTATGGCGGACAGATCGGACACTTTTGGCGCTCTTTTGGGACCATTCACGTTTATACAGCGATCAGTGCGATTAAAAATGCATTGATTACTGTGTAAATGTGAGTGACAGTGAAGAGGTTAACCACTAGGTGGCGCTGTAGGGGTTGAGTGTGTCCTAGGGAGTGATTCTAACTGTGGGGGGGAGGGGCTATGTGCGACACGACACTGATCACCGCTCCCGATTACAGAGAGCTGTGGTCAGTGACAGTGTCACTAGGCAGAACGGGGAAATGCTTGTTTACATCAGCATTTCCCCGCTCTTCCTCTCCGTGAGAGAATCGCGGGGACATCAAGTCCACGGGACCCGCAATCACACTCACAAAGCTCGCAGCGGGCGCGCGCGTGCCCGCAAACCGCTTCTTAAAGGGCAACGTACAGGTATGTTAAAATGCCTGTACGTGCCCTTCTGCCGACGTATATCGGCGAGAGACGGTCGGCAAGCGGTTAATTTCACTTTAACGATTATTGGTGAAGCACAGAAAAAGTTATACAATAAAACGTTTAACCCAATGCTGTCCAGGCTTACTACACCCTTAGCTTACAACATAAATGAACACTTGTTATTTTCCCTAAAACAAACTAAAATGTTAGATGCCTTGGTGTATTCCGATGTGTAAAAATGTGCAGATTAAACCTTGTCTTACACAGGTGGTTGCAGCCAACTAGAATGATCTTTGCCCCAACGTCCATTTATGTCTTGAGGCCGCCCTGACCCGGCTCACATAATATTGCCACAGGGGAAAAATAACCGCGTACTTGTCACAGGAATCATAACAAGGCTGATTGTAATACAAGGAGGCAGAGCTGCAATTAGCTATAGAGCTAGTCCTCTCACAAACACAGGGACCGGGATTATTGCAAAATCATTTATATATTCCAGGCCAGTAAGCCCCAGTGTCTGCATTATGTGTTAGCATAAGAATGGGAGCAGGTCCTGTGAACCTCTCTGACCCCGTGACCTTCTCCCCAGAAATGAATAGCTGTACTTTCAGTCTCCCCCAGCCTCTCCAACAGGACTGAGCTATGCCTAAATTCCTAATCATGGTAATTTAATATATCTTAAACCCCTGGCTGCTTTATTTTAGCTGTTCTATAGTTTGTTTTAGGCATTCACTGGCTCTCACCCCATCATTAGGGCTCCTTATTTGACGAATGTAAGGGTTTGCTATGAGACTACAAGTCTCTTTTCATCTTCTAAGTAAGCTGTGCTCCCATGTCATTAGAATGGTATTCCCAGCCATTGAGTCTTTTCATAGAAGCTTAACAAAAAAACTTCCAGGAGTTGGATATTCCCAAACTATAAGCCTGGCGTCTTAAGCAAATATGTGCAGTAAAAAGAGTTTGGCAGTGTTTTCTACTGCACCGAGGACAAAAATCCCGTAACTGTACATTAGTGACATTGAAAAGAAAAAACATCCTAGAGTTTTCCTTTACAATTAAAGTTACATTTTTTTAAAACATACACACGTACACATCATTGTATGTACATAGCATAGCATGGTAGATCAGTGGTTAGAACTCTGCTTAGCCATGGTGTTTTGGCTTCAATTTCCAACATCAACACTATGGGGTTGATGTCTGCCCCCCCCCCTCTGCCAATCCCTCCATTAGCTTCAATTTCCAGCATGAACACTATGGGGTTGATGTATGCCCCCCTCTGCCAATCCCTCCATTGGCTTCAATTTCCAGCATGAACACTATGGGGTTGATGTCTGCCCCCCCCCTCTGCCAATCCCTCCATTGGCTTCAATTTCCAGCATGAACACTATGGGGTTGATGTTTGCCCCCCTCTGCAAATCCCTCCACTGGCTTCAATTTTCAGCATGAACACTATGGGGTTGATGTATGCCCCCCTCTGCCAATCCCTCCATTGGCTTCAATTTCCAGCATGAACACTATGGGGTTAATGTCTGCCCCCCCCCTCTGCCAATCCCTCCATTGGCTTCAATTTCCAGCATGAACACTATGGGGTTGATGTATGCCCCCCTCTGCAAATCCCTCCATTGGCTTCAATTTTCAGCATGAACACTATGGGGTTGATGTCTGCCCCCCTCTGCCAATCCCTCCATTGGTTTCAATTTCCAGCATGAACACTATGGGGTTGATGTCTGCCCCCCTCTGCCAATCCCTCCATTGGCTTCAATTTCCAGCACGAACACTATGGGGTTGATGTCTGCCCCCCTCTGCCAATCCCTCCATTGACTTAAATTTCCAGCATGAACACTATGGGGTTGATGTTTGCCCCCCTCTGCCAATCCCTCCATTGGCTTCAATTTCCAGCATGAACACTATGGGGTTGATGTCTGCCCCCCTCTGCCAATCCCTCCATTGGCTTCAATTTCCAGCACGAACAGTATGGGGTTGATGTCTGCCCCCCTCTGCCAATCCCTCCATTGGTTTCAATTTCCAGCATGAACACTATGGGGTTGATGTATGCCCCCCTCTGCCAATCCCTCCATTGGCTTCAATTTCCAGCATGAACACTATGGGGTTGATGTTTTCCCCCCTCTGCCAATCCCTCCATTGGCTTTAATTTCCAGCATTAACACTATGGGGTTGATGTCTGCCCCCCTCTGCCAATCCCTCCATTGGCTTCAATTTCCAGCATGAACACTATGGGGTTGATGTCTGCCCCCTCTGCCAATCCTTCCATTGGCTTCAATTTCCAGCATGAACACTTTTGGGTTGATGTACGCCCCCCCCCCCCCCCTCTGCCAATCCCTCCATTGGCTTCAATTTCAAGCATGAACACTATGGGGTTGATGTCTGCCCCCCTCTGCCAATCCCTCCCTTGGCTTCAATTTCCAGCATGAACACTATGGGGTTGATGTATGCCCCCCCCCCCCTCTGCCAATCCCTCCATTGGCTTCAATTTCCAGCATGAACACTATGGGGTTGATGTCTGCCCCCCTCTGCCAATCTCTCCATTGGCTTCTGCTTACACAATGAATAAAATTCTAAATACTAACAACAACTTGGAAAGCCATCCACAACTCGGCCCCCAGCTACATCATTAATCCTGTCTCAAAATACCAACCAAACCATTCTCTTGCCTCCTCCCAAGACCTCCTGTTCACTAGCTCCCTTATCTCCTCCTCCCATGCTCATCTTCAGAGCCTCTCCCATCCTCTGGAACTCCTTACCCCAATCTGTATGACTATCTTCTACCCTGTTCACCTTTCGGCGATCCCTGAAAACCCATCTCTTCAAAGAAGCTTATTTAGCCTTCACTTAACAATGAAACTTTCATTTTCTCCATCAGCTCACCCCCCCCTACAGTTATTACCTTTTTTTTATCACTTGATCCTCCCTTTTTCGATTGTAAGCTCTAATGAGCAGAGCACCCCCTAGGGACACACTTAACCCCTTTGATTGCCCCTGATGTTAACCCCTTCCCTGCCAGTATCATTAGTACAGTGACAGTGCATATTTTTAGCCCTGATCACTGGATTAGTGTCATTGGTCCCCAAAAAATTGTCAAAAGAGTCAGTTAGGTGTCCAATTTTTCCCGCAAAAAAATTGCTGATCGCTGCCATTACTAGTAAAAAAATAAATAAATAAAAATTACATAAAAAACATCCCATTGTTTGTGGAAAACCAATCAATTCATGCTTATAGATTTTTATTTTTTTTACCAAAAATGTGAAGTTAAATAAATATTGGCTTAAATTGATGAAGAAATTCGATTTTTTAATTTTTATTGGATATGTTTTATAGCAGAAAGTAAAAAATATATATATTTTTTTCAAAATTGTCACTCTTTTTTTGTTTATAGCGCATAAAATAAAAACTGCAGAGGTGATCAAATACCAACAAAAGAAAGCTCTATTTGAGGGAAAAAAGGACATCAACTTTACTCGGGTACAACGTCGCACGACTGCGCAATTGTCAGTTAAAGCGACGCAGTGCCAAATCGCAAAAAATGGCCTGGTCATTGAGCAGCCAAATCTTCGGGGGCTGAAGTGTTTAAAACAACATTATTGAGCTGGAGTTTTGTGTTTTAGACCTTTTTTTCCCAATACAGTACAGTAGTTAAGAATGCTTAAAATGTTGATTACTTGTGGTTCCTCGTTTAATGACCAAATCGTTTAACAACCTGGTCGTTGGAATGGAATCTGGTCATTAAGTGCGGAGTACCTGTATATGCATTTTTTTTTTTATAGTTCCTCTTTAAGCAGCATGTCTATACAGTTTTTACAAATACAAAAAAATAAAATATATCATCTGTGGGTTGTGATATATTCTTTAAAAATAGCAATGGTATGCTTCCATTCAGTTAATATTTTTACTTATATAGATCTTACTTTTGAAATAACAGCTCACTGGAGCTAGAGTGTTTTCAATAGAAAAGGCAATTCCAAATTTTGAAAACTTACCATCTTCCCACAGATACTGATTTACAGTTTTGAATATATTAAATGTGGTCTATATACTGAAGGAAAATGCATCAAGCGCTTGTTTTTGTAAGATGATGTAATCTTAAATTTTTTAATATTACATATAGTTACAGAGTTAGTCTCTGTGAAAAAAAGACACAAGTCCATCTAGTTCAACCAATAAAAAAGGAAAAAAAAATATATATATATATATATATATATATTAGAGCTGCACGATTCTGGCTAAAATGAGAATCATGATTTTCTTGCTTAGAAGATCACGATTCTCTCACGATTCTCGCGACATTTTCGTTTTATTCATTGAAGTGTATTTTTTCCCAAAAAATTGCGTTTGAAAGAACGCTGGGCAAATACAGTGTGGCATAAAATATTGCAGCAATTGCCATTTTATTCCCTAGGGTCTCTGCTATAATATATATAATGTTTGGGGGTTCCAAGTAATTTTCTAGCAAAAAATATTAATTTTAACTTAAAGAAGTTTCAGAAAAAGATTTATACTTTAAGAGGTAAAACTTCCTGCATTTACATGTTGTTGAAAACTTGGCAGACTGCCCAGACTTTTTTTTTTTTTACAAACAAGTGTATCCCTCTGATCCAAGAAGGAAGGTTAGTTACAATGTTTCATATTCTAAACTTGGCAGACTGCCCGGATGTTTTCTTTTGACAGCTGAGTGAGCAGATAGTCTCTCCACTTGTTATATGAAAGAATCGGCAAATTCAGCAATATAGATCGTAAGAGGGGGAGTCGAATCGAGATCGCAATTTTTTAATGATTAATTGTGCAGCTCTAATATATATATATATATATATATATATATATATATATATATATACACACATGTATAGTCCTATATATACATTGGACTACCTTTACATAGACTATCCCCCCTTCAGTCCATAATGAATGCCGCTGCAAGACTCATCCACCTTACCAACCATTCAGTGTCCTCCACCCCTCTCAGCCAATCCCTCCACTGGCTTCCACTCACCCAACAAATAAAATTCAAAGTACTAACAATAATTTACAAAGCCATCCATAACTCTGCCCCCAGCTACATCACTAACCTAGTACCAAAATACCAACCAAGCCGCTCTCTTCGGTCCTCCCAAGACCTCCTGCTCTCTAGCTCCCTTGTCACCTCCTCCCATGCTCACCTCCAGGATTTCTCCAGAGCTTCTCCCATCCTTTGGAACTCTCTACCCCAATCTGTCCGACTGTCCCCTAATATATCCATCTTTAGACGATCCCTGAAAACCCTTCTCTTTAAAGAAGCCTATCCTGCTTCTAACTAACACTGTTTTACTTCCTCCATCAACTCATCCCCCACAGCTATTACCTCTTGTATTAATTGACCCTTTCTTTTTAGATTGTAAGCTCTAACGAGCAGGGCCCTCTGATTCCTCTTGTACCAAATTGTAATGTAATTGTAATGTCTGCCTTTATTTTGTTAAGCGCTGCGCAAACTGTTGGTGCTATATAAATCCTGTATAATAATAATAATAATAATAATATACAATCCTGTACCCACAGTTGATCCAGAGGAAGGCAGAGGAAGGCAAAAAATAAAACATACATATTGTGTATGTATGTGCATCTCATGTGTATGTGTATCTCATCAGAGGAAGTTCTATCTATCTATCTATCTATCTATCTATCTATCTATCTATCTATCTATATATATATATATATATATATATATATATATACAGTATCTCCAGGGCAGGACTTAGGGTGGTGGGGGCCCCTGGGCTTGAGTCGCTTTCGGGCCCTACCTTCTATACTTTACCGTATTTATCGGCGTATAACAGGCGCCGGGGTATAACATGCACCCCAAGTTTAGGAGGGAATTTTAATGAAAAAAACTTTTAGGAGGGCTAAACTTTTAAATGCCCATCAATGCAGCCTTATCAGTGTAGCCTTGTCATTGCAGTCTTGAAGTTTAAAAATGGCGCCGCCTAGATACAGAGTCCTCTCGCAGTCCCGAGCGGAGCCGAGAGTAGCCGAGTGTACTCGGCTCACAGTCCCGCCCTATGATGGACATAACACAGGGACTGGGCATGACTGTGAGCCGAGTACACTCGGCTACTTTCGGCTCCGCTCGGGACTGCGAGAGGATCCGAGAGCCGCCGAGATGGGCGTGACTGTAAGCGGAGCCGAGCCGAGTACACTCGGCTATGTATCTTGGCAGGGCCCCCTATTGGACGGGGCCCATGGGCTTGAGCCCAGTCAAGCCCAATGGTAAGTCCAGCCCTGAGTATCTCACAGTATCTCAACCTCTGGATATGATGCTGAGCACGTGCACTCAACTTCTTTGGTCGACCATGGTGAGGCCTGTTCTGTTTAACCACTGTTTGGTCTTGGTCACCATGTTGCGGCTCAGTTTCAGGGTCTTGGCAATCTTCTTATACCCTAGGCCATCTTTATGTAGAGCAACAATAATTTTTTTTCAGATCCTCAGAGAGTTCTTTGTTATGAGGTGCCATGTTGAACTTCCAGTGACCAGTATGAGAGAGTGAGAGCGAAAACACCAAATTTAACACACCTGTTCCCCATTGACACCTGAGACCTTGTAACACTAATGAGTCACATGACACCGGGGAGGGAAAATAGCTAATTGGACCCAATTTGGATATTTTCACTTAGGGGTGTACTCACTTTTGTTGCCAGCGGTTTAGACATTAATGGCTGTGTGTTGAGTTATTTTGAGGGGACAGCAAATTTACACTGTTATACAAGCTGTACACTCACTACTTTACAATGTAGCAAAGTGTAATTTCTTCAGTGTTGTTACATGAAAAGGTACAATAAAATATTTACAAAAATGTGAGGGGGGTACTCACTTTTGTGAGATACTGTATATACACACATATTAAGCGCTTGCCAACCGCCTCACGCCGATATACGTCGGCAGAAGGGCTAGTACAGGCAGAATCACGTACCCGTACGTTGCCCTTTAAGAGACGGCCTGCGGGCGCACACATGCCAATGACAAGCTCCGTGAGTCGGGTCGCGGGTCCTGCGGACTAGATCGCCACGGGGATACCTGCGATCATCTCACGGGAGGAAGAACGGGGAGATGCTAATGTAAACAAGCATCTCCCCGTTCTGCTTAGTGACACTGTCACTGATCTCTGCTCCCTGTGATCGGGAGCAGAGATCAGTGATGTGTCACACGTAGTCACGCCCCCCACAGTTAGAAACACTCCCCAGGGCACACTTAACCCATACACTGCCACCTAGGGGATAACCCCTTCAATGCCAGTGTCATTTACACAGGAATCAGTGCATTTGATTGCTGTATAAATGGAAGTGGTCCCAAAAATGTGTCAAAAAGGTCCGATGTGTCCGCCATTATGTCGCAGTCATGAAAAAAATCGCTGATCGCTGCCATTACTAGTAAAAAAAAAATTATTAATAAAAATGCCATAAAACTATCCCCTATAACTTTTATGCAAACCAATCAATAAGCGCTTATTTCAATTTTTTTTTATGAAAAATTTGTAGAAGAATACCTATCGGCCTAAACTGAGGGAAAAAAAATAATTTTATATATTTTTGGGGGATATTTATTATAGCAAAAAGTAAAAAATATTGTGTTTTTTCAAAATTGTCGCTCTTTTTTTGTTTATAGCGCAAAAAATAAAAACCGCATAGGCGATCAAATACCACCAAAAGAAAGCTCTATTTGTGTGAATTTTGTTTGGGAGCAACGTTACACGACCGCGTAATTGTCAGTTAAAGCGACGCAGTGCCGAATCGTAAAAAGGGCTCTGGTCAGGAAGGGGGTAAATTCTTCCGTGGGTTGAAGTGGTTAAAAAAAATAAATAAATATATAATATATATATATGGATATATCTATCTATTTATATATCTATATATATATATATATATATATATATCTATATATATATATATATATATATATATAGCTATAGCTATATATCTATCTATCTATATATATATATATATATATATATATATATATATATATATATATATATATATATATATATATATATATATATATATATATATATATATATATATATATATATATATATATATATAGATAGATAGATATAAATAGATAGATATTACATATATATCCATTCAAACAGCATTTTGTGAGTGGCTGTTGAATTAGTTTGGATGTAGCAGCTGACAATTTCCTGTCCCGATACAATCAGCACTCTTTATTTCTTAGTTGTCCATTTACTAACGGTCATTTTTTTTACTAAATGAATGAACATGTATTATTTCTAAGAGCCAAAAACAAAAAAACTATTTTTTGGCTGGCACCTTTATCATTTAGCTGGCATAAAACGTACACCTGCTTGCGCAATAAATTACCACGTAAGTGACTAAAATTCATAAAAGAGATACGCATGAGTGCGTTGTAACTACATAGAGATTTAAGCTCTAGAGTTCTGAGACAAATTAGTACAATGTAGATGTCTAAAAACCCAAAGAGGAATTCTCTGGATGACTTTCTTATTTTTCTGCCCGCTATGGGCGTCCAGACATGTTCTCCTGCTCGGTCATTTAGTAGGCTGGCATCAGTATGCATGCTTCCAAGGGTTGCTTGATTGAATGGACTTCATTAAAGCGGTGGGCCCCCAACTCTCCTTTGAAATAATCAGATACAGAAACAGGATCCTGAAAAGACAAGGAGAGTGCAAACAACAAGCTGGCAGAACATAGTAACAATCCTGAGAACTCGGGGGTACATTTCAATGGTTGCTCCATTTAGTTGCATAAGGACTGTTTCAACATTGTAATCATTATACAAAAAAAAAAAAAAAACACGCACGCACAAAAAACATTGCTTAACAAAACAAATATATGTTTTGCAATTTACGCTTCAGCAATTATTCTTTTAGATGTTAATCCCCTAAGTGCATTGTTTACAAGGATTCATTTATCAAAGCACGGAGTTTGATAGGCAAATGAAGAATACATCTATTGACCATTTTCTTGCTGTGTGTTTTTCCTTTTTTTCTTTAAAAGTATTCAGCTAAAGAATCTATTGTAGGGATTGAGAACCTTGAACAAAACCTTTGAAGTCTCGACATAATCCCATTTCTTAACTGTTACAAAATTTTTTTTTTTTTCATTCAGAAGTTTTGAAAAATCTATTGCATTAAAGCTTGTGCTCTGAATGGATCTAACGCATACAGGGCCGCATGAGCCACCGTGCCACAGTGCTATAGCACAAATTTCCACTGTGGTCCTACAGCCACCAGTCATGAAAAATGAAAAATTGAATTTTAATCTTAAATCTGGTGGCTTAATCGTTGGTTAATGCTGACAGTTCTAGTTACTAGGGGTGCAACGGATCAAAAAACTCACGGATCGGATCGATCCTCGGATCAGAGTCACGGATCGGATCATTTTTCGGATCAGCAAATAATAATTGAATTTGCAAAAACCTGTGAAAATTCCACCACTATATAGTCCCCACTGTAATATCCACGCCATCTCCCCACTGTAATATCCCCGCCATCTCCCCACTGTAATATCCACGCCATCTCCCCACTGTAATATCCACGCCTTCTCCCCACTGTAATATTGGCTGGGTGGAATGCAGAGTATTGGCAGGGTGGAATGCGGAGTATTGGCAGGGTGGAATGCGGAGTATTGGCAGGGTGGAATGCAGAGTATTGGCAGGGTGGAATGCAGAGTATTGGCAGGGTGGAATGTAGAGTATTGGCAGGGTGGAATGCAGAGTATTGGCAGGGTGGAATGCACAGTATGTTTACAAGTGATCGATCCGTCATTTGACGGAGCGATCACATTGTAAACGGCCGGCGGGTGTACCAAGATGGCCGCCGCTCCGGAGCTAGGCCGAAGCCGCGGCCTTTCCTAAGGCCGAGGCCGCGGATCGCGGGGTGTACCGATCCGAACAGGGTGACCCGTTCGGATCACGGATCAACGACGATCCGTTGCACCCCTACTAGTTACTCATATGCTGATACACGAGGTCCACGGTGAGCGTCATTACATATTATGAAGTTTCTCTCTGTGTTTTATTGTTCAGTCTTTACAATTACAGGCGGTCCCCGGGTTACAAACAAGATCGGGTCTGTAGGTTTGTTCTTAAGATGAATCTGTTTGTAAGTAGTAACAGGTACATTTTTTTAAGTGTAGCTCCAGCCAAAAGAACAATTTTTAAGCATTTTGGAAATCATAGGGAAGGGCAGTGGTGGCCCGTGCATTAAGGGCACACGCGCGCCGCCCCCTCTCTCCTGCCACCCCCTCTATCACCAATAGATAGATTCATGCATTGCATGAATCTACCTATGGCCGCCGCTGCCACCCCCTATGCAGACGCCTGGCCCCTTTTCAGGCACAGGGCGCCTTAATTACAGCGGCGGGGGGTGTTTTTGAAACACCTGATTAGAGCCATAGGTGACCTGCGAGCGCCATACTGGGCTCTCGCAGGTCACTCAGCTGTGTTAGAAAAGCTAATGAATATTCCTAACACTAAACCGCCTCTACGCCATTTAGGTGCTTGGGTCTGTTGCCTGTCACCTGATTGGCTGAAACGACAGGCGCCGCTATTGGACGCTTATCAGGAGGAGAGGATGGGAGATGAGGACGGCAGGAGATGCACGAAGTACCCCCCTCCTCGCCGTCACCCGCTGCCCCACCAAGACAGGGTAAGTGCCGGGTAGATGACGAGCGGGGGGAGTCACACTGGAAGCATTTAAGGGCACACTGGCAGCATTTAATGGGCACACTGGCAGCATTTGATGGGCACACTGGCAGCATTTGATAGGCACACTGGCAGCATATGATGTGCACACTGCAGCATTTGATGGGAACACTGGCAGCGTTTGATGGCACAGTGGCAGCATTTTGATGGCACAGTGGCAGCGTTTAATGGCACAGTGGCAGCGTTTAATGGGCACAGTGGCAACGTTTAATGGGCACAGTGGCAACGTTTAATGGGCACAGTGGTAGCGTTTGGCACAGTGGCTGCAATTGATGGCACAGTGACAGTGTTTGATGGCACAATGGTAGCATTTGATGGCACAGTGACAGCAATTGATGGCACAGTGGCAGTGTTTGATGGGCACAGTGGCTACAATTGATGATTTTTTTTCCAAAATGTCTTGCGCCCCCCCCAAAAATTTTTGAGCACCAGCCGCCACTGGGGAAGGGTTAACACCCCTGTAACATTTGTTTTGCTGTCTGTGCCCCTGTTCAGAATATTTTCTCACTTTCTGTCCCTATGACAATTGGATTTTGAAAATATTGGGTTGTTGTGGAAACAAGGATTGGTGATAAAGCATCAGTGGAGACACCTTTTTCCCATAATAACTCTTATGCCCCGTACACACGAGAGGAGTTTCTGTCGGTAAAATCTTGGGTGGCTTTTCCGACGGAAATCCGCTCAAGCTTGGCTTGCATACACACGTTCACACAAAAGCTCTCTGAACTTCCGACCGCCAAGAAAATGAAGTTCAACGTTTCTGAGGATGTGTCAAATTTTTCCGAGCATGCGTATGAATTTTGCGCGTCGGAATTGCATACAGACGAACAGCATTTCCAATAGAAACTTTTTCCGTCTGAAAAAAAGAGAAACTGCTCTCAATCTTTTGCTGGCCGAAATGCCGCCAGCAAAAGTCCGATGTAGCATACACACGGTCGCATTTTCCGCATTTTGGGCATATTTTATTTTAAAAGCAACACTAATGGGCACATTTTATGCTAAGGGCACACGGATGGGAACATTTTGTTATGCCCATCAGAGTTTCCCTTAGCATAAAATATGCCCATCAGCCTGACCCTTAACATAAAATAAGTAGCATGCTAATGGGCATATTTTATGTAAAGGGCACTCTGATGGGCATTTTTTATGTAAAGGGCACTCTGATGGGCATATTTTATGTTAAGGGGCACTCTGATGGCCATATTTAATTTTAAGAGCAACACTGTTGGGTGCATTTTATGTAAAGGGACACGCAGATGGGCATATTTTGTTGCGCCCATCGGAGTGCCCCATAACATAAAATGTGCCCATCAGCATGCAAGCTTATTTTATGTTAAGGATCACGCTGATGGGCATATTTAATGTTAAGGTCCAGTCTGATGGGCACAACAAAATATGCCCAACAGTGTTGCTCTTAAAATAAAATATTCCCATCAGACCAGTGCCAGTAAATGAACCCCTTTTGTGCTGTAATATTTCCCCCCTCCACCAAATAATTTGAACCAGTGCACAGGTCCATCAAGAAATAGATGAGCGATTTTGGGGAGGAGAAACTTGTAGACATGTGCGATTAGGTTTGTAACGAATAGATTTTGTTAGTATTCGTACATTCGAATCAATCCGAACATCTGAATAACTGAAAGTGAGAAAATTACGAAATTACGAATACGCAAAATAATGAACACGCGAAAATACGAACTTACGAACGGACAAACTTACGAAAATAAGAAACTCCGAAACAGTAAAAGAAAGAAAATTACATCTATAACGAATGATGTTCATAATTTTGTTTCCTCGTGTTCTCGAACCGTTGTTTTGAATGGACAGTGTAATGCCGTGTACACACGGTCGGAATTCTCGTCGGAAAAAGCTCTGATGGTTTTCCCAACGGAATTTCGCTCAACTGTCTTGTCTACACACGGTCACACCAAATTATGACGGTCAATAACACAACGCCTTAAAAAACGTTTCACTGCACCATAAAAGGAAAGTTCTGAGCATGCGTCAAATTGTTTCGGAGCATGCGTCGGAATTTTGCGTGTCGGAATTGCATACACACGATTGGAAAATCCGATAGAAAGGTTTTCCGTCGGAAAAAATTAAGAACAGGTTCTCAATCCAAAGTCCGTCGGAAATTCCAACAGAAAAACACCGATGGGCATACACACGGTCGGAAAATCCGATGAAAAGCTCCCATCGGACTGTTTCCATCAAAAATTCCGACCGTGTGTACGCGGCATAAGTGTATCTTAATATGTATGTTCGTAATTTCGTATGTTCGTAATTTCATGTTCTCGAATCATTCTTTCGAATGGACAGTGTATTAGTGAGTGATGTATCTTACTATACTTAATATCTTTAGCCAATCAGCTTATCCCTTTTGTGTCTGAGTCACACTGCATTCCTGAATCTTTTTAGATTCAGTTGAGGAGAAGACTGAGTCAGGTCTTGTGACTGAGGGAGTGGACTGGAGTAAGTACAGGATTTATTAGAAAAGCAAGCATAGGATTATTATTCTTTATTTCCTACGAAAGTACGAATCAACGAAAAAGGCAATCTCACAAAAGTAACAATGACTTTGGGATAATAAATGAAAATAAACGAAAATGATTATCTAACAAAATTACGAAATAAATAGAAAATACGAAATTACGAATCATTTAGTATCAACAAAAATAAAACTGTTACGAAAATACGAACGAGTCCGAATATGAAAACTAGCGTCTTTCGTAATTACGAAGTTACGTATCAACGGAAACGTAAAGAAACCAAACAAAACAACATTTTTTGTTGTGCACATGTCTAGAAACTTGTTCTGATCTCAAACCGATAGAACACCTTTGGGATGAATTAACAACTTCCTACCCCGCTAATGTACATAAACGGCCGGGTGGGCGCTCTCTCCTTCTGAGTGGACGTTCAGGAACGTCCCTCAGAAGGAGGGGGATTGCAGACGGGGACGCGCAGCAGTGCGATCCCGATGCGCTTGCATTGCCCAGACAAGGCGCATTTCCGATCGGCAGGAGGGCTCTGTGATTGGCCCTCCTGATCACATGACGGCCGTGTCCAATCACAGCCGTCATGTGATGTAAACACAGAGCCTGTTGCTAGGCAATCAGCTCTCCTCTCCTCACACAGAAGTTGTCGGTGAGGAGAAGAGAGCGGATCTCTGCAGCCAGCTGGTGATCAGTGAATATGAGCTGTTTTTTACAGCTTTTTACTCACTGATCACCAACCTAGTGTCACCACACAATGTAAAACACACATGTCCGCACACAATGTCCCCAAAACACATATAACATATACAAATAATAAAAACACCTGTCCCCCACATATGTCCCACTAAAATCACATGTCCCATTGATTATCTGCACACATATGTCCGTGATCACCTGCGCTCATCTGTACATGATCATTTTTGTACATCTGTCCGTGATGACACGAACCAATTATTATACACTTAACGGAATTTTTTTTACCAAAAACATGTAGCAAATACATTTTGGCCTAAATTTATGACAAAATTTGGTTTTATTGGATTTCTTTTAAAATAGAAAGAAGAAAATATATATTTTTTTCCAAATTTCCGTTCTTTTTTCGCTTACATTGCAAAACATAAAAAACGGAGTTGTGAATAAATACCACCAAAAGAAAGCTCTATTTGTGCGAACAAAATTATAAAAATGTAATTTGGGTACAGCGTAGCATAACCGCGCAATTGTCAGTGAAAGTGCGAGAGCGCTGAAAGCTGAAAATTGGTCTGGCAAGGAAGGGGGCGAAAGTGCCCGGTATTGAGGTGGTTAAAGTAAAGACTTTGAGCCAGGCCTTCTGGTCCAACATCAGTACCTGACCTCACAAATGAGCTCCTGAAAGAATGATCAAACATTCCCATAGACACACTACTGAACCTTGTGGACAGCCTTCCCAGAAGAGTTGAAGCTGTTATAGCTGCAAAGGGTGGGCCAACTCAATATTGAACCCAACCACTAAGCCCCCGTACACACGGTCGGAAATTCCGACCATAAAATCAGTAGGATTTTTTCCGAAAATGGTGTTGCATACACACGGTCGGACAAAGTTGTCGGAAAATCCGATTGTTCCAAACGTGGTGACGCTCGTTCAGTACGACTGAACTACGTAGAGGCTAGTAGCCAATAGATTTGGTTTCGTAATTTGATCTGAGCATGCGTGGCACTTTGTCCGTCGGAATTCTCTACACACGATCGGAAAAAGTCTGATCGGATTTTGTTGTTGGAAAATTTGAGATCCTGCTTTCAAATTTTTTCCGTCGGAGCCCACACACGATCGGATTTTCCGACAACATAATCCGATCAGACTTTCTTCATCGGAATATCCGACCGTGTGTACGGGGCATAAGACTGAGATGCCATTAAAGTTTATGTGTGTGTAAAGGCAGGCGTTCCAATACCTTTGATAATATAGTGTATATTCTAATCCCATTACAGTTGCTCTATCATGGAGAGCTAATGAACATACTGTATACAATGGGGAGAGGTACTTACTGTATACAATGGGGAGAGGTACTTACTGTATACAATGAAGAACATGCTGCATATGATGAAGACAATTGAACTATCCTGGCAAACTAATGAACGTACTGTATACAATGGAGAGCAGTAGCTGAAATGTGTATTGGCTTGTTTGCGTACACCATTACCTCTATAATTTGTTGCTGCCTCAGGTACAACACTACAGATTGGGCCGGCACTTTAGAAAGGAAGGATAATAATAATAATAATGATGCTATTTTTAAAACAACATGTGAGTCCGTGGGCTGTTAATGACATCCATCCAGCTACGAGGTAAACAAGCCCTGCAATTCAGTCTGCTAATTCCGTTCTAAGAAGGTGACATCTCTGCAAATGCCAGCAAGAATTTCATTGTTAGGATGGTTGTGTTTTCAGGAATGTAGTTCTAGAACGATCTTTACATAACAAACTAAGCATAGGTCACGGGTTCTGCACCAAGCAGGCGGCAGATGTGCGAAGAGTGGAGGTGAGGATGGAACTGCGCTCAGAAAGGATAAATAATTATTTGGAGGCTGGTTTTATACCCAAGCATACTGATACTGAGCTTAAAGGCTGCAGATGTCAAGCTTGCTTTTTTTAATATTTTAATCAGAAAATGTAAATTATGTAATCATAAGCCAGATCTTTTATCCATATTGCAAAAAATAATACATAATATGGACAGATGGGCAGTAGGGATGGGTGAATCTGCCTGGGTTTGATTTGCCGGGGGTTCATCAAATCTTGCTTGAAATCCACAAACACGGAACTTAGCAGTGAACCTTGTTAAAGTCTATGTGGGGTACAGTGATGTAAGTAACTGAGTTAAAATAAACAGAGTTACTTAACGCAGTTACTTTAGAGGGTGACGAGTAATCTAACTGATTATTTTTCCCCTCATGGTAACTCAGTTCCCATTACTTTGGCTTAGTTACCCCAATTACATCTACCGCCACTAGATGGCAGTAGTGTAATTCCGGTGTCCTGCCGAAAAAATGCCCCCGCCGGATAAGGCCCACCTGTACTGCGCAGGCGCAGGGCTTGTGCAGTACGAAGGACTACGGAGCTTCCGAAAATTGCCGAACCTAAACAGCTCTGAGTGAACTCTACACCGCGCAGGTGCAGTTAACATGTAATTGTACGAGGCGATGTCGCACGCTCCCGATGCTCGTGCTACTCTGCAAGGGGCATCTATCTTGTAAGTAAGGGGCGGGTCTAGTATTACTGTAACCAATGAGCGCATTTATTATTATTGTTATATATCGAGCTCTGCCCATTAATTTAACATTCGCCCTCTTCTGTAGCCATCCGCTCCTTACACGATATAATAATAATAGACCCGCCACTTGCTTACACACGATAACAGATCTGCCCCTTGGTTAGAGTAATAATAGAGCAGCCCCTTGGTTACACGATATATAACAATAATAATAAATGCGCCCCTTGGTTACAGTAATACTAGACCCGCCCCTTAGTTACACGTATAGAATATTTAAAAAAAAAAAAAAAGTCAGTTACTTTGCTGCGTAACTAATTACTAGTTACTAACGCAATTACTTTTTGGGAGAAGTAATTTGTAACTTAACTAATTACTTTTTTAAAGTAAGATGACCAACACTGGTGGGGTAAATCTTAATACTAAATTATGGCCATTTTCAAGGCATTGGTAGCTAAGCAACGTCATAGGGCAGCCTTTCTCAACCTATTCAACACAGAGGAACCCTTGAAAGAGTTCTCCAGTCTCGGGAACCTCTGCTAAAAATTTGAAATCTACAACTCATGATACATTAGTGTGATGCTTACTTTCTCCTGATGAGTGGAAGTTTATCCACGAAACGCGTCAAGCTTTTTTTACTGATGCTGTGTCACACAGGGGCGGATCCAGGGGGGGGGGCAACGGGGCAATTGCCCCCCCCCCCCGAACTTGCTGACATGATGACTGTGATTCAGTGTGTGTCACTTGCTCAACTGCCTCAGCCGCTGCCTCACTGAGTTGCTCTGCGCGGCTGCGGCTGCCGCTGCCCGGTCTGCCGAGTCTCTCTCTCTCTCTCACATCAGCCGATCAGCGGCGCAGAGAGAGAGAGACTCGATTGATAGCAGGAGGAACAGGTGGGTGGAGCCTCTTCCCTGCACTCGTTGCTAACGCCTGGGCCGCCAGGCGTCTAGCAACGAGTGACGTCACTGAGTCACGTAGGGCTCTCCTGTCAGTCAGTCAGTCTCTGACTCAGAGCCGACGTGACTCGCTGGAGCTGCTTCTGCTTGACAGCTGGAGAGAACAGGCCGCCGCGGCTCCGCCAGGGAGAGGAGAGAACAGTGCCACAGGGCAGGCACAGACAGTATGTTTTAAACCAATACAAAGTTAGACAAAGTACAGTTGTAATAACAACTTCCTGTTCCCCACCATTCTTCCACAACCGCACCGCCGCTAACATCATGTCAGTGCGGCCCACAGAGTCAATCTGTGACTGCACTGCAGTCTGCAGAGCGCCAGCATTCTTCTTTCTCCGCCCCTGACTGTGTTGGCCCCACCCACCGGCACTCCCTCCATCTTGACCACGCTACAAGCCGCCGCCGCCCCTGAGTTAGTGTTGGCTCCACCCACCTCCTCCATCTTCTCCACCTTGCGCAGTCTACAGAGCGGCTTGACTTGTCTTGAATACAGCATCACAGGAAGAAAATTATTGAGAAGATTACTGGATCCATCCATCCCATCCATCCCCACTCCATTGCTCCTGCATGGGAACCCCTCGCTCTCACCAGAGCACCCAAATAGTTGACGACTAAACGTGAGTAAAAGTATGAATGAATGAATGTCATGTGACAAATCACAAAATACATGTGTGCCATTATGTATGAAAAAAAAATGCCCTTTTAGTCTTAACTTGTTTAATCTCCACCCCTGCAGCTCCGAAAAGTTTTAACCCTCCTTATGATCAGGCCATTTTTTGAGATGCTGCGCTGCGTTACTTTGACTGGCTGATAATTGTGCAAGGCTGCTGTACCGAAATAAAATGTACGCCCTTTTTTTCCCACAAATAGAGCTTTCTATTGGTGGTATTTGATCACCTCTGCGGTTTTTAATTTTTGTGCTATAAACAGAAAAAGAGTGACAATTTTGGAAAAAAAAAAAAAAAAAAAAACAATATTTTTTGCTTTTTTGCTATAAAAAAAATGTCTTCCTCAGTTTAGGCCAATATGTATTCTTCTCCATATTTTTGGTTAAAAAAAAATCGCAATAAGTGCATATTGATTCGTTTGCGCAAAATTCATAGTGTCTACAAACTAGATTTATGGCATTTATATTTAATTATTTTTTACTAGTAATGGCGGCGATCAGTGATTTTTAGTGGTACTGCAACATTGCAGCGGAGAGATCGGACACCTAACTGACACTTTTGACACTTTTTGGGGACCAGTGACACTAATAAAGTGATCAGTGCTAAAAAATATGCACTGTCACTGTACTAATGACACTGGCAGGGAAGCGGTTAACATCAGAGGTTGATCAAAGTGTTAACTGTGTGCCTAGGGGGTTCTTGCTAATTGTGTGGGGATGGACTCACTAGATGAACAGAGTGATTTGTGTTCCTAGTTAGCAGGAACACAAGATCGCTCTGTTCATCTCTGACAGAACGGCAGTCTGCCTTGTTTACATCTGTAGACCGCTGTTCTATCTCTGTGGAGAGTGATCGTGGGTGGCTGGCGGACATCGCTTCCTCCAGACTCTCTGATTGGCTCCCCCTTTGGCCAATCAGCGTGCACGCCATCGCTGGCTGTTGTACAAAATGGCCTACAGGTATGTAGTTTCGTGCGATAGAGCCGACCTGCTGCAGTATATGTACAAAAGTTTATAGCCTAAAGGAAACAGAACAGGTGAGTTTATAAGGAAAACA
Organism: Lithobates sylvaticus; assembly: GCA_028564925.1. NCBI lineage: Eukaryota > Metazoa > Chordata > Amphibia > Anura > Ranidae > Lithobates > Lithobates sylvaticus. The sequence goes on along the minus strand of CM053029.1, from coordinate 563,016,610 downwards.
ATGTAACCAATGTTGCTGTTATTTTAGGAAGAACCTTAGGCCCCTTTCACACGGGGCAGATTCTGTTTCAATCAGCAGGGGATTGGCCAACAGATCCCCTGTTGATTGGAGCAGAGCAGGCGGATGACATCTGTATCCGCCAAGTTTCTGAAGAGCAAACAAAGACTAAGCCTGCTCTACTCTATATGCGACTGGGTGTAAACGGACTCCGCTGTCTGTTTACACCCAACTACTTCTAATTCGATTTGCCAACACAGAAGAGGGCAGATCCCCATCATCCCCTTCCATTTTTTTCTTGAGAAAATCGGAGAGGAGGTAGGCAGGTATAAATGGGCCATTTATTTTTTATTGATGTTGGACACTGATAAGACAGCAATTAATGGGCACTGGTGATGCTGCATTGATCTCTTGTATCATGGCTGCAGTCCCTGATCATCTCTTGTATCATGTCTGCAGTCCCTGATCATCTCTTGTATCATGTCTGCAGTCCCTGACCATCTCTTGTATCATGTCTGCAGTCCCTGATCATCTCTTGTATCATGTCTGCAGTTTATGGTCATCTCTTGTATCATGTCTGCAGTCTCTGATCATCTCTTGTATCATGTCTGCAGTCTTTGATCATTTCTTGTATCATGTCTGCAGTCTATGGTCATCTCTTGTATCATGTCTGCAGTCTCTGATCATTTCTTGTATCATGTCTGCAGTCTATGGTCATCTCTTGTATCATGTCTGCAGTCTCTGATCATTTCTTGTATCATGTCTGCAGTCTCTGATCATCTCTTGTATCATGTCTGCAGTCTCTGATCATTTCTTGTATCATGTCTGCAGTCTATGGTCATCTCTTGTATCATGTCTGCAGTCTCTGATCATTTCTTGTATCATTTCTGCAGTCTATGGTCATCTCTTGTATCATGTCTGCAGTCTCTGATCATTTCTTGTATCATGTCTGCAGTCTCTGATCATCTCTTGTATCATGTCTGCAGTCTCTGATCATTTCTTGTATCATGTCTGCAGTCTATGGTCATCTCTTGTATCATGTCTGCAGTCTCTGATCATCTCTTGTATCATGTCTGCAGTCTATGGTCATCTCTTGTATCATGTCTGCAGTCTCTGATCATCTCTTGTATCATGTCTGCAGTCTCTGATCATCTCTTGTATCATGTCTGCAGTCTCTGATCATTTCTTGTATCATGTCTGCAGTCTATGGTCATCTCTTGTATCATGTCTGCAGTCTATGGTCATCTCTTGTATCATGTCTGCAGTCTCTGATCATTTCTTGTATCATGTCTGCAGTCTATGGTCATCTCTTGTATCATGTCTGCAGTCTCTGATCATCTCTTGTATCATGTCTGCAGTCTCTGATCATCTCTTGTATCATGTCTGCAGTCTTTGATCATTTCTTGTATCATGTCTGCACCTTATTTTCTGGCAGTGCCCCTCCCGAGATTTGACTCTGGATCCGCCTTTGGTGTCACAGCAACCATGCAACAGCATGCATTTTTTATCTTTTACTTTTGAGGAATATGAATCAATTTTTACATTATGGTTTTCTACTAGTATGCCAGTTATGTTTGTTCTAGACAATTGGGTTGAGCTATATTTGGCGTGAATTTGGGAACTATGATGTATATTGTATTATATTAATATTATCATTTTATTATTTTTATGTGATTTACTAATCATGTTTATTATAGTTTGTATGTTTTTTACTGTAATGAAATTCATTGCCTAATTATGCTCTAGTGTACCTAATAAATTACCTTTCATTATATCAATTGATTCAGTACATTCCGGTGGTGTGTTGCAATTAAAAGTCCCAAATTCCTTTTTGTCAATTCTTTTCCCAACTACCATCCCCCTTCCCTTTCCCCCTCTCCCCTTTTGTACCATTAGGGACTGAGACGATGTTACTTACCAGTGGTCGTCTTCCCAATTTTAGTCCCAATTATACCTGTTTTTATCTGATGCTTGCTGAAGGAACCCCTAGCAACCTCTGGCGGAACCCTGGTTGAGAATCACTGTCATAGGGGAATAGAAAAAATACCATACAGCATAGAGTGGGAAGATGTGATTCAATGTGATTTTGAGAGTGACATGGGAAAAACAATAATTCTTTTAGACCCCTTTCACACCACGCCGCCCATAGCGTCGGCGGTAAAACACTGCTATTTTTAGCTGCGTTTTACCGTCGGATTTGCTGCACATTTCGGCCGGTAGCGGGGTGCTTTTACCCCCCGCTAGCAGCCGAGAAAGGGTTAAAACCCCCCTCAATACGCCGCAATAGCGGCATTTTGCCGGCGGTATTACAGCGCTGCCCCATTGATTTCAATTGGGAGCAGCGGTGGAGGAGCAGTAAACACACCGCACCTTCACCGCTCCAAAGAAGCTGCTAGCAGGACTTTTCCTGACGTCCTGCCAGCGCACCACTCCAGTGTGAAAGCCCTCCGGCTTTCACACTGGAGACAATGGTGCAGCTGTTTTAGGGCGCTATTTCTAACGCTATAGTGCCTGAAAAACGCCCTCGGTGTGAAAGGGGTCTTAATTACATGCTTGGAAGGTGCTTTTAACCGCTTGCTTACTGGCCACTTATCCCGCCCTTCCTGCCCAGGCCAGATTTCAGCTTTCAGCGCTGTCTCACATTGAATGACAATTGGGTGGTCATGCTACACTGTACCCATATGAAATTTTGATAATTTTCTTCACACAAATAGAGCTTTTTTTGGTGGTATTTAATCACTACTGGGTTTTTTTTTTTTTTTTGCTAAACAAACAAAAAAGGAACGAAAATGTAGAAAAAAAAAAAAGTTTTCATAGTTTGTTATAAAATGTTGCAAACAGTTACTTTTTCTCCTTCACTGATGGGCACTGATGAGGCTGCATTAATTGGCTGCACTGATGGGCACTAATAGGCTGCACTGGTAGGCACTGATAAGGTGGCACTGATGGGCACTGATAGGTGGCACTGATGGGCACTGATAAGGCGACACTGGTGGGCACTGGTGAGGCTGAACTGATAGGTGGCACTAAGGGCACATGTGCATGGACACATAGACTAACATGCTGGGGAGTTTACAGGCAGGAAAAAAAATGCCTGATGCCCCTCGAAGCAGCTGTAAAAACGTCCGTTGTGCATGAGGTCTAAAACTAGACGTGTGCATGACGAAAAAATGTGTTTTGTTTCGATTCATTACTTTTGTTATTTTGTTTCATTCAATTCGGTTGATTCGTTCAATTCGTATTTGGGGTTTGTATTCAGAATTCGTATTCAGAATTCATTTCATGTCTTTTTCAAATTTTCTTTGAATTTACTGCTTTTTATAATTCGAAACGTTCGAATCGATAAATTTTGAATCGGCCGAATCGAAAACTTCCGATTTTTTTTTTGTGGCAAAGCTAACAAAGGAAAAATCTTCACCAAATGATTACAATGACTCTTAAATTACCTTTGGCTTAAGGCCCCTTTCACACTGGGGCGGGGAGCCGCGGTGACGGTAAAGCAGCGCTATATTTAGCGCTGCTTTACCGTCGTTTTAACCGTGGTATTCGGCCGCTCGCGGTTCGGTTTTACCCCCCGCGAGCGGCCGAAAAAAAAAAAAAAAAAAGGGTTAAACACCCCCGCAGAGCGCCGCCGTAGCGGCGCTTTGCGGCGGTATTGCCGCGGTTTTACCGCGGTTTCCCATTCAAATCAATGGGAAGGCTCCTATACCGCTCCAAAGATGCTGCTAGCAGGACTTTTTTTGCTGTCCTGCCAGCGCACCGCTCCAGTGTGAAAGCCCGCCGACTTTCACACTGGAGTTAAAGGGGCCGGATTTTTTCAGGCGGTGAACAGGTGCTATTTTTAGCGATGTACCGCATGAAAAACGCCCCAGTGTGAAAGGGGCCTAACTAAAACAGCATTATTTTGAAATGGTACGCTAATAACACACACAGGGGGTGATTTACTAAGACGAATGCCCTGAGCTGGTTCACACCTTAATTGGTGCGCCGGAAACGTCATTGATTGAACGTGCGAACCGGCGCATGCAGGTGATAATAAATATGTAAACTGCAACTGGTGCTAGGGTAACTGCAGTTTTCTCTTTGATAATAGCGCACACCTAATACAATTGGTTAATTTCATCTCATTGGATGTGTCTTGTTAGGTAATTAGTAGGTGTTCTCAATGAATTAACCCTTTTGATGCTAATCTCATTCCTATCACTTCTAATGTTTCTTTGAAAAACATTTTTTTTTCTATTTGTACCCAAGTCTTTCAATACATTGCAAAGAACAGAGAAGTGTTTCTAAACCCAATAAATTAATATTTTCCAATCTTGATCTTTAAAGGTGACCATACTCTGCAATCAGTTAGATCTTAAAAAAATGTGATTTAGTGCATGCCTGTTTAATTTCCTATAATTTGAGTTATGAGTTAAGTGCGTATTCCTATTACCTATTTTGCTGAAATATCAAGTTGTACAGAGATTGGCCAATCAGATTGCATAGTGCATGACCATCTTAAGTGCCAAATTTGGAATGTAGATGTGCCATCACCCACTTATATTTTCCTATTGATATTTCTTGGGCATTATACTAGGCACATGATAACCCACCTTTTTTCAAGACATGCTAGAGTGATCAGGAATCTTCAAACTACGGCTCTCCAGCTGTTGCAGAACTACATAACCCATGAGGCATTGTAAAACTCTGACATACACAGACATGACTAAGCATGATGGGAATTGTAGTTCCTGAACAACTGGAGGGGCGTAGTTTGAAGACCCCTGTGCTAGACCATTATTATGCCTCCAGAATTGGCAGTTTGGCATCTACCCAACTTCTCTCTGCTGGTGGACAAAGGAACCTACATCTATAGATATATATTTGGGCAGCACAGTGGTGTAGTGGTTAGCACTTTCACCTAGCAGCAAAAAGGGTCACTGGTTCAAATCCCACCCGTGACACCATCTGCCTGGAGTTTGCATGTTCTCCCTGTGCCTGCGTGGGTTTCCTCCAGGTACTCCAGTTTTCTCTTACACTCTAAAAACATGCTGGTAGGTAAATCAGATCCTGTCTAAATTGGCCCTAATATTTCTGAATGTGTGTTAGGGACATTTTCTTAATTTGCAAATAAGGATCAAAAATAACTAAGAATTTGGGGTTTACACAACAAAGTGCTAGAGTGCAATTTGCCTAATGGGGAAACTAGTTAGATTGACCTGTGTGTCCCTAAGGAAAGACATTGGTAGGGTTATACCCTCACTTCCTGTTTGGCTATGTGACAGGAAGTGAAGCCAATTTTAAGAAAAGGGACACAAAGGCCAACCTAAAAAAGACAAGCAGGGGTTCTAACACTCACTTGGTTTCCCTCAAATGCCCACAATTAGAATAGGATTGTCTTGAGCTTGATTTTAGTGCAGTGCTCTAAATCAGTGGTTCTCAACCCTGTCCTCGAGTACCCCCAACAGGCCATGATTGCAGGTTTTCCTTCATCTTGCCCAGGTGCTTTAAATCATAGTCAATGGCTTGGTATTTTGGACAGCTATTTTAGATAAGAGAAAATCACAAAAAATGTCCTGTCGGGGGTACTTGAGGACTGTGGCTGAGAACCACTGCGCTAAAATGGAAAATTGAATACTTACCGCTCTGTAATTTTCCTTTCCTGGTGCCTTATCCATGCTACCATGAAGGCACCAGGAAAGTAACTTTTAGACAAATCTCACTTTTTTTTACTTGCCATGCCAATCAGCCTAGTTAAAGTGGTGTTGCCACCAAAAAAAAAAAAATTGGCTTAAAAAATCATAAAAAAATAAAAATAAAAATAATTGGAATTTTTTTTTTTTTTTACTCACCTCTAAATGCCTGTTGCTAGGGGGTCCCTCGTAGTCTGCCACCTTCAGTGCCCGGGCACTGACATCACTTCCTCTCGGTCATCTGGGACCTGTCTTGTGTCTCAGATGACTGAGCGTCGAATCACGGCACCGCTCGCGCATGCGCAGTGGGTGCCCGGCTGTGCCCACATTAAGAATGCTGGTGCCGCGAGCGGAGCGGGGAACGAGGGGGGGCCTCGTTCCCCCGCATTGCTGTACCCTGGGACAGGTAAGTGTCCGATTATTAAAAGTCAGCAGCTGCAGTATTTGTAGCTGCTGACTTTTTTGTGGGCCCTCCTCTTTAAGCTGCAGCTGGGAAGTCTGTTGCATGAAAAGTAACAAAAACACATAAAACATAAAAATGCTACAAATTTTATTGGTCAACAAAACCGAACTTGGAAAAGAGCAAGGAAAGCAAAAAACACATGCATGTTAATTTGAGACACTAAGAGAATATGTTTTTTGAGGCCTGACCATTTTGCATTGAAAATTAACAGTTAAAACAGTTAACAGGACTGCACCCACAAATGGCTATCTATTAAGGATTTAAACATTAGTCACAACATCTTGATAAAGATTTTGCTAAATAATGCAGCACAGACAATTAAATCAAAGTGAACAACCTACAAACGACACACGTTGACAACATCCAAAATATTTCAGGGGAAAATATCCCCCACCCAAAAAAAATACAATAAACCAAAGTAAATTTAAACTTGCTCGAAAACACATCTGTTTTGCAAAGACATAACAAACAAAATACAAATAGAAAATAAATGTGTTACAAACTCAATAAGGACACCCAAATGTACTGACACACACCTCTGTGTGTGTGTGTCGGCAAGAGAGTACATTTGGGTGTCCTTATCGAGTTTGTAACACATATATTCTCTATTTGTATTTTTATTTTGTTATGTCACCTCTTTTCAGGGCAAGGTAACGAATGCTATCTGCAATATATACATAAGTTTGTGTGCTAATAAGGCAATTGAAACACACAAAATGCATGTTCACCCAATGTAAAGAGAACTACAAAGTGGGTACACCTGTAAGGATATGCTTAAATTACCAACCCAAAAAACACACTCCCTGAGCATGCCCATATCATCCCAAATGAATTTCACACACCAAAAGGCACAGGAAAAAATAAAAGTCCCTGAGCATGCCCAGACCAATCCAAATGAAGCTAGCACAAAATAAGCCACCTGTCAAAAATTAAGCACATCATCCAGCATGTCCTTATTTAAGGTTAGGAAAAAAGAAGGTGGAAAGAAGTACTGGACTGCATCAAAAACGCAACAGAAACATAATGTAAATGCACTGGAATGCATCAAAAATGCACATGCAGAAAATAGTCTGGAACGCATCTGGACTGCGTTTCTATGGAGTGAACTATCCCTAAAGCTAGGAACTTGGGAGGGGTTACTCTGCCTGAAAAGTGGTGCATCTGTAGCATGTATCCAAAATGCTGCTTCAAAGATGTACGGCTTTAAAGAAAACGTACAAATCGACATTGCAGCTGCAAGTTTTTAACAGAAAACCAAAAACCAATACATACAAGGCCATTTGGGTCTGTAAAGGCTTACAATGAGAACCCCCACATGAAAAATACCACCCCAAAATAAAAAAATATTGTGCCCCTCCCACACACTAACAAACCCCTAGCCAAACACACAGCAAGCCAACCCATAAAAGGGGGGTGGATGCTTGGGGGCAGGAGGGGCTCGGGTACCCCAAAAGTCAACCACCTTGTTCCTATATCCAGGGGGACAAGGGCCTCTTCTACACAACCCTAGGCTGGGGTTGTGGGGGGTTGCAGACAGGGGGGCTTTACGGAATGTGGCAAGTCCCTTTAAACTAGTGGGTACAAGGTGTCTTGTGGTTGGTATTGGGCTGAGCCCAACATGCCCCAGAGGCCACCAGCTATGTTGACTGCATGTGACCTTGTATGGTTCAGGAGGGGGTTGGGCGATCGCTCTTATCGCCCTTTTTCTAGCTGGCCATGTTGTATGCACTGAAAAAAGATGTGGTTTGGATTGGTGTAGGCAGCTCACAGCCTTTTGAGAATGGAGTAGAGTGTGGAGTTCCCCTTTAAAAGCAAAAGCTAGCCCATGGAAATCCAAGGGATTAGAGGGGAAGACAAGAGCATTGGAGAATGTAGTGTGGAGTTCCCCTTTAAAAGCAAAAGCTAGCCCAAGGAAATCATATGCATTGGAGGGGGAAGGCTAAATGCCCTTTTAGGAGGAGCTAGAGTAGCGAGAGTCTTTTTACATAATTTTAACAAGGTGCATGTCAAATGTTGGCAACGTAACACGCTAACATGACCTGTGTGTGAATATCATTAAAAAAAAATACATAAAGGTGAACCAGCGTAAACAAAATAGTTTAGTGTTGCGCCCGTTCACTGCACGCAATTGCATTTACGTTGCTTGACATTTACTAAGATTGTTGCAGCGCAGTGAACAAACGCATTTGAACGAGCGCAAAAGGCGCTTGCGCATGCGCAGTGCTTAAATTGAACTCACACATTTTTAAACGTACTTGCAGGCACAGCAGACTTGTTCAGAAAAAGTTACTTTCTCATTCTATTTTGGGCATATTTGTTACTTGGGCAGTTGTTACTGTACTTCCTCACATCTCCCCATAATATTGGCACCTCCATATTCTGTTAATATTGAATTGAAGATGCCATGCGCCATGTAATTCTCCCGTGTGCTGAGATCGCTATAGAAAACGTTTCGTAAATATGAAAATGTGCATTGTGCCTCGCCGTGCACATCAACTCATGGCGCAAACATTTCGTAATTTAGCCCAACAGTCTTTGATTTGAGAAATATGTTTACAGCTTGAATTGATCTAGAATTCTATGTAAAGTTTGATTTGAATTTCGGAAAATTTGGATGAATTTCGTTTTGTTATTCGGAGTGTTCTGTAAACTTCGTTTATACTGTAATTTGGGTATTCCGATATATCCAAATCTCCAAATAATTAAAAATTTGTCCGAATATTTATTCGGAACGAAACCGTACCGCACATGTCTATCTAAAACTAATCAGATTTCACAAGACTACCAAACATCCAGTCAGTGGTGTAACTAGAACCTTCAGGGCCCCGGTGCAAGAAAACATGAAGGGCCCCCCTGAACCCCAGCCGAGGCCCTTCCCTCCGAGTCCGGTGGTGGAACTCCAGGGCGCAGTCACAGGTACGACTTTTGTGAGCCCTGTAGTTCCACCACTGGTATCAGCAGTTTTTTAAATTATTTTTTAGGAGTCCTGTTAGGGGACTTTGGTGAGATATCAGAGGTCTAAACAGACCTATGATGTTACACCTTTGAGACAAAGAGGAAGAAGGGAAAGGGAAATTGGGAGGGGGGGTGCTGGCAGACAAGCCTGAGGTGTCCTTTGGGGAGCCGGCTCTCATAGGGCTGCACTGCATCTGTGTGCTTAAAGTTTGTTTGCCCGGGAGAAGCATGCAGTGCAGTGTGAGCCGGACTCAGGGGGCGGGACTCTGGCTGGGGTGGACAGACACCGGACTGAGCAGCACTGCATGGAGCAGGAGAGGGGGACCCGGAGGAGCGGCAGAGGACACAGGTTGTGTGGTAGTCGAGCATGGAGCTCTGCTAGTCACCCCCCACCTCCAGCCACCCGTGCGCCCGGTGCCTAACCGCCTATGCTGCCACCGGCCATATGTAGAGGGGGCCGAATGGGCCCCTTACAGCACAGGGCCCGGTTGCGCTTGCGACTGCTGCACCCCCTATAGTTACGTCCAGTGCATATTCTTCCGGTTAAAATCAACACCTTTAATAATATACATTTAGCTAAAAAAAAATATATATATATTTTTTTTTTTATTATTTTTTTTTTTGGGTTTGTGGGGATATGGCAGGGGTTTGCAGTGCACCTTGCTTGGGAATGAGGAGTGTTTTGGGTGCAGTGCTTTTATACAGTACAAAGGATGCATTCAGGGGCGGATCCAGAGTCTAGTCTCAGGAGGGGCACTGAAAGAAAATACGTTTTTTTGCAGGCAATGTATCTGGGAAATGGCTGGTGTTGGCGCTTCAATCATCCTGGCACCATGGTTGTTATAGTGTCAGGATGATTGAAGCGCATTATTTCTATTATTACATTGTTATATAAAATTAAATAGTTCAACTCACCATAATGCAGAATCATTGGGAGCTCTGAGTGTGTCACTTGCCACGTCGCCTGCCACCAGATGCGGATTGTCACTTGCCACCTCGCCTGTCACCAGATGCGGATTGTCACTTGCCACGTCGCCTGCCACCAGATGCGGATTGTCACTTGCCACGTCACCTGCCAGAAGTTGCGGATTGTCACTTGCACGTCACCTGCCACATGTTGTGGATTGCCACTTGCCACGTCGCCTGTCACCAGATGCGGATTTTCACATGCCATGTCACCTGCCACAAGTTCCGGATTGTCCCTTGCCACGTCACCTGCCGCACGTTGCGGATTGTCGCTTGTCACGTTGCCTGTCACCAGATGCAGATTGTCACTTACCTCATCACCTGCCACACGTTGCAGATTGGCACTTACCTGCTACAATTGTCGTTTTCCTGCTAAGTTGTGAATTTTCACTTCCTGTGTCCCAGAGTGAAGTCAGGCAGCAGAGAGATAATGTAATCTCTCTGCTGCCCTCGGCTGCCTACACAGTGAGAGCGGAACTGCAGGGATGCAGGGCGGGCACTGGGCAGGGAGAGATAATGTCATCTCTCTGCTCCCCCGCCTGCTGGCCCACTGATTGGCCAGCCGTCCGCTCACCTGCTGACTGGCCGGCCGGCTCACCCATCGAGCCGCATGCCCGCTCACCCACTAAGCCGCTCGCCCGCTCACTCACCCACCCTCCGAGCTGCCCACCCCCCGCCGAGACACCCGGTCACTCACCCACCCGCCGAGCCGCCTGATCACTCACCTGCTGACTGGCCAGCCGGTCACCCGCAACTAATTTATCTGGGGAAGGGGGGGCAATTGCCCCCCTGGATCCGCCCCTGGCTGCAGTGAGGTGATGTGAAAAAAGGCAGATCTTGAACAATCTGTCAAGAACAACTGTCTGATGCACTCTAATCACCCCAGGATAGAAGTTATAATCTAAAAATGAGAAAAGACCCTAGCTAAAGTTATACTAAACCCATAAAAAAAAAAGTTCAGGAAGTCCAGACTTCTATATAATGTACAGCATGGGTGCTCAACTTGTGGGCCACAGGTTGAACACCCATGTTGTACAGTCAGATTCCTTGAAATTCCACCTTTCTTGGTTGCCCACTTTGATGAATAACTGCCCCCCACCTCACCGTTTACAGGTGTCTCCTGGTCTCGCCATTGAAACTCACAGCACCTGACAAGCCATACTGCTCCCTTCTCTTGCATCCTGACAGATAGCTGCAGGATCCTATCACTACCCCACACCTCACCTCTACATCAGTGAAGTTTGGGGAAACAATATGGATTGAGGAGGACCTGGCAGCATTGACAAGGACAACAGGTAAAGGAAAGTAAGGGGGTGGGGTGATTTGTAAATATACTGGGACATTTTTTATCCTAATGCTGTGAATGCATTAGGGTAAGAACGCTAATCCTTAAAGCGGAAGTAAACCCATCGATTTAACAGTCTAAAAAAAAAAGGAATGCCGTGAATGCTAACTGTACATTGGCTGTGCTCTCAACCAAACAGTCAAACCATCCAATGGCTGGTGTCATAACAGATCACATGTGCAGCACTGTGGCAGTTGAAGATTAAACAGAGGCAAAATGGCAGCTTCCTTGGCTGAAAACGATAGGAGGGTTTACTTCTACTTTAAGTACTATTTTATTAGTATAAGAGGAAGTCTTATTGGACATAACGCGTATTTGGGGAGGAGCTATGTTCGGATGACGTCCCCTGCTGCCATCCTTGTGAGACAGTGATTTCTTAGAGCTCCGTCTGCTGTATTCTGAGCCTTTTATGATCGTTCTTAAATGTGAGTAGTTACTTTTTACATAGAATAAAGCTTGAAGTATTTAAACAGAGAGCACTTAGATCTTCTTTCAGTCACATGTGTCTGGGGGACCATTTGGAGTTCGGACCTGCTTCTCTGGCCATACTTTACCCCTAAGGGGACACATTCTGTTGACTTCCTGTTAGTTCAGGGGTCCATTGAACAAGGTTAGCGAGCACTGCAGGCATCTTGGTGGAGGGATTGTCACACATTTCTTGTAGTCTGGATCTCTATTTCCACACATGGATGGTTTATGCTGCTACCGTTTTGACTTTGTGGTTCTCCATACCTAACATTTGGACTTACTATCTGACTGTTTATGCTTTTTTATTTTTGATTGGGTCTTTTGCGCTGCACTTCTTTCACTTTTGATTTACCTCCAGGTGTTGTGATTACCCTGAAGTGTTCAGCTGGCATACAATTGTTTTTTTTTTTTTTTTCTATAATTTATTGTGTTTTTGAGCTGATTGCATTTTCTGTTACATTAGTTAAGATGTTGACAATTGAAGAGCAGTGGGGGTACAGATTTGTGCACACAGGCAGTAGATAACAGCAAAAATGGCTGGTCAAAAGGTCTCTGTTTCAGCATTTTGTGTTATGGGTTGACAACTATCAACCTCTGTCTACCACATTCTCCTGTAAACCACTGTGTCATAGGAGAAAATACAATAACCACCGTCAACTGCCAATATAGCTTCTCATGGTTGGGAACCGATGCTCTGGCTGAAGTGTCTCTCCACCGTGTCACATGCTTCCCTAAAGTAAACTATAAGCGTCTGTGCTTATGTACATTGGTCAAACATATTCCACTATTGTCACCATGTAAAGCTAACCTTCCATGAAAATGGAAGGTCCACTCTATTGAAAGCCCCATCCACATTGTCAAATCACATGCAAAGTCAATTTACAAATAAAGCTGTTGTAAAAAAAAGAGTAAAAATGACCTTGTCCCTGGCTTCCGATTGTTGCCCAAGTAGTGTGTAGTGTCATTGTGCCACACGATAGCCTCCTGGGATAACTGGGCCACAAAAATCCCACAAGAAACCCATTCCAGCCAATTGCAGGGGCATATTCTCATGGGATTTCGAGCACCCAGCTTTCTCAGGGGGTAGCAGTGAGCCATGGTGACATTACTCATGTCTCCAGAAGCATTGGAAACTGGGGTCGAGGGAAGTATGTTTTGCTTTTTTTTAAAAAAGCTTTATTATTAAATTCCATTTGCACCCCTTTGTGGGAGGGGAGCTTTCAATAAAGCAGACCTTCTATTTTCATGAAAGGTTCACTTTCAAAAAAGGGCCTGTAAAAAAACACACGCAGCCTGTTATCACTGTAGTGCATGTGTAGTCAGGGACAGACTGTAAGTAAGCTGCAGTATATCAGCAGCATAAAGATATAACAAAGGATAAAAAATGGTAAAAATCCTTTCCTCCTCACACTCCCAAATTACCCAAGCTGCAGAGAATTTTACTACCTACAGGACATCCTACTTAGGAGCCCTGCCAGTGCCTAAAACCCTACACAAATCTGTAGGCAGGTGGAGTCAGGCAAAGGCCCCCCTAAAGGTCGATTCTCCCACTGGTGGAGTGTTTGCAGGTATCCCTACCTCCACGTCTGCTCCGGATGGCTATGAAATTACAGCAGTATGATCTCACAGTGAAGTATTAGCCTGGAAATGAAATTCCAATGGCAAATACCCTATCTAGGGTGTTTCCAGAAGATCATGAAGCACGGGATGAACCTGAGCTGTTATAACAGTACTAGTGAACATTTGAATATTGGATATACGGCTAGCAGGGGTGGACTGACCATTCGGCCACTCGGGGACTGCCCGAGGGCCCGGGCCACTAGGGGGCCCCATCAGGGTTGCCAGCCTTAGTAAAACTAGGGACAGTATGTAAAAATCTGTGTTTTTTTTACATCTGTCTCTGAAATGTCCCTTACCGACATACTTTTGGTCTAAAAATCCTGAAATTATAGCTGCCCCACCTCTCCAGTACCTTCTCAGCCAATAGAAACATGTCTGTGTATACTGTGTGATTGTATACTGTGTGTGTGTATACTGTGTGGCCCCATAATCTCCTATTGCCCGGGGGCCCCATGAGTTGTCAGTCCGCCCCTGATGGCTAGAGAAGATAAGACAAGACACCAAACAGGATAAAGTCCTAGAAAAAGAACTTGTGTCATGTGCAATTGCTGGCCAGAAAAACGAAAGAAGCTGTGTCCTGAACTATAGGCATTTTGGCCTGTGAAAGACGAGCTGTATATTCATACGGATATCATATTTATGGGTGACCGTCTTCTCATTTCTAAGTCACAGCAGGCAGACGTACTGGAACAAATCCACCAGGGACATTTAGGCATCACTCTGTGTAAGTGCAGAGCGCGGGATTTGATTTACTGGCCTAATTTGGATATTGAGACACTTGTGAAGAAGTGTGAAACCTGCCAGACATTTCAAAAACACAATGCAAAAGAACCTCTTACACCGTGGAATGCTCCCTCGCGGGCATGGCAGAGACTGGCTACAGATATTTTTAATTTTGAGGACAACCATTACCTGATTGTAGTAGATTACTACAGCAAATACTTTGAGCTAGTGCAGCTGAGAAATCTAAAAATGTCAACAGTCATATGAGCTTTCAAAACAATACTTTCAAGACATGGAGCGTGTGAAGAACTTGTGTCTGATTATGGGCCACAATTCTCGTGTGCTGAGTTCCAGTGCTTCCTGTGTGAATGGGGAATCAGGCACAAACCCACAAGCCCCTATCACCCTCAGGCCAATGGTCTAGCAGAGAAGTATGTTGGCATAGCCAAATCTATTATACTGAAAGCGCAATCATTAGGGCAGGATGTGTACCTAGGACTGTTAAACTATCGTGCAGCACTTATTGAAGGGTTATGCTCACCTGCACAGCTGCTAATGGGTAGAACACTGAGGACCACAGTGCCTATTGCACCACAGAAGTTGCAGCCTCAGTCTATCCCACATGATCAAGTAACAGCTCAGAGGATCATAGACATGGAAAAGCAAAAACTGTATTTTGATAAATCCACGAAATCCCTTTGTCCAATCTGTGCTGGGCAAGCTGTGCAACACAGAGTCACTGGGAATACATGGGAACCTGTTTGAATTATCAAAGAAGCCAATTCATCAAAATCATATATATATAATTTAGGGCTGTGGAAATTAAAGATTAATTCCTTGATTAATCGATTCATTTGTTTGATCAATCAAAATTCTTTTGATCGATCAAAATTCTTTTGATTGGTACTCACCTCTCCGCCGGCTTCCGGGTCTTCAGGGAGTTCCGTTGGAGATCCGGTGATGTCACAGACATCAACGTCCCTGGACTCCTCCCCCTTCCCCAAGTGCCTCCGTCTGCTAATGAAGGGAAGGGGGGAGGAGTCCGGTGACGTTGAAGTTCTGATTGAACGTAATGCGTACGGGGGAGGAGCTACACATGATGTCACCCGCTGCTGCCCTACGGAACTAACGCGATTTTCGGCTTTACATGCTGTGTTTTTATCATCTTTATGTGAGTAGTTTGTGTTTGAACACAAAAATTAAATCTTATACTTAAGCGGTGATCATTTAGATCTTTTCTTTCTACCCATGACCTGGCGTCCTTGCTGAGATCTAAGGAGACGTGAGAGATGTTTATGGTCCGTGTTAACCCATTTGATACCCGCTTGCATGACCACCTGTTTGCACAGGGGTCCATGCCATAAGGTGAGAGTGATTAGTTAGACCGGAGGTGGAGGGATTGTCACGCTACTGTGGAAAAAAAATACTTATGTCAGTGCTACAGTTTGAATTTAAAACTTATTTGTGAACTGTGAAGTTAAGTCATGGATTGTGGAAACTAACTAGTGTCGGGTGATTGTATATAGTGTATACCACATTTATCACTGACTAATGCAGAGTTGCAATGCAAGGAGATCAACTAAAAGTAGTTGGATCTGTATGTGCGTTATAATTAATCAAAATTAGTTGATTAAAAGAAAACGATTAATCGAACACAAAATTTTTTAATCAGTAACAGCCCTAATATAATTGAAACCAAGTCGGGACAGAAGCTGAGAAGAAACAAGCATCATCTTCATCCAGAAACTGCCGTGGAAAGATCACTAGAGGAACTGAATGACAATGGAGATAAAGAACATGCCCATGGTGGCACAGAAGTCCTAAATATTGAGTCGACTAAGGATACCGAGGACAGCATAAACATATCAGCATGTGATAATGCTGGGAGTGACTCTCAACAGGACACCAATCCTACGGATGATGAGCCAGCGGTTACCTTCTCTCGATATGGTCGAGCTATTAAACCAAAAATATGGAGCAATTTTGTCTCATATTAAATGTTTCGTACTTGAGAGGGAAGATGTAATGATGTGTATGCTTTATGTTATACTTCAAGTTCAATTGTTATGCCTAGTTCCTTATGTTAGGAAACAGTTAACAGTCTTAGTCATGTGATCTGGGGGGGGGAGCAGTAATTGTTGTAAAATGGACACTGCTTATTAAACACGAGGCCCTTGTTCAAGCTCCTTGCTGTCTGCCTATACTTCGTGTTAATTCATCACAGGTAGAGCTGGGGCTCTGGGCTCATTTCTGCCGGAAGAGACACAGAGAAGGGAGGCCTGCTGGAAGTGAATGTGCTTTCTCCTTTGGGGGAGGGGCTGCGGAGGGAACCCTGCGGAGGAAGAGGGATAGAGCCTTGGTGTGTTCCCTTGTTCTTCCCAACAGAAGAGCTGAACGACCAAGAGAACTTTTAGCCCTGGAAGATAGAGAGAAAGGACAGATAACAATTGCTAAGAACCACTGCCCATAACTTTTGACCTTACGCCAGTATTTGGAGTGTAGTTATGCCAGTATATGGACTGTTTAGTTTTAACTACTGAAAAAGTCCCACCCAGGGGCGGACTGACCATTGGGCCAGTCGGGACTGCCCCCGGGCCACTAGGGGGCCCCATCAGGGTTGCCAGCCTCAGTAAAACCAGGGACAGTATGTAAAAATCTGTGTTTTTTTACATCTGTCTCTGAAATGTCCCTTACCGACATCCTTTTGGTCTAAACATCCCGAGATTATAGCTGCCCCACCTCTCCATTACCTTCTCAGCCAATAGAAACATGTCTGTGTATACTGTGTGAGTTGTCAGTCCGCCCCTGGTCCCACCCTCCCTGTAAATATACCTTCTTCTCTTACTGAAAGAGCAAGCAGAGAAGTTTATTATTTACTGCAAGCCTCCATTTTACAGGCAATAACTGGGGAATGGACCAAGAGGTGTGTTTACTGGTGCAAACCTGGCCATCTGGGTTTTGGAAGTAAACACTTGGGCCAAGCATGTGAGCACTCCTGGGAATGAGGGGTTATTGACATCAGGGTTAGGAGGATGGGAAGTTTAGGCCTCAGGACACCATCCTTGCATGGGATAGTATTGGTTGGGGCTGAACCGTCTGTAACATATGTAACTGGCACCTAGGGGCTGGTGCCTTGCTGCAAGTGCGTTTCATGTGAGGTTGACCCAGTCCCACCTTACAAATCGCTCCCTGTACACCTCATCAGCAGCACTTTCTATGCTAAATCAAGTCAATATGGCTGCTGGGAATCCACTCCTTTAAAGTGAGGGGACTGGCTTACCTAACAGCCCCTTTATTGGCCCTTCTACAGCTGACCTAAGTTCAAAGGCCAGGCAGTGCATTATGGTTACTTTGGTAAACTCCCACATTTCTAGGAGCATGAACCATGAACAGGCACGATTCACAGGGAACCCATGGTTGTGCCGAACCCAAACCTCTTTGCTGAGTCTTCCCTCACTGAATAAGCTCCTTGTCGAGTGAAACGTGTTTGCACCTCAGATGGACTAGTCTGTTTGTTGGATTGATAAATAAACAGTTCTGAGGCTTTCAACAAGGTGAGCTGTTTCCCATTTCTTCTTTGGAGCTGTTGCAGGGGCTGTTTTAGCGGCTGGCGACTATAAGAAAATGGATCCTATCATCGGTGCTACCCTGAGGATTAGAGTCTGCAACGGAATATCTGCTCTTTGTCTATCCAAGAACTTAAAGTGTTACTAAACCCAGGAGCCTGCATTCACTATATCTGGTCTCCCACAGTACACAGACCATGGAAATGCGTTTATTTTAGTCAGGGCTCATTTTCAGTCGGAATGCGGGGGAACGCAATTCTGGCACCCTCAGCACTGAATGTATGCACTGGCAAGGGGTAGTGGGGTGTGCTAAAGGGTCCAATGATGCCAACTTCAGTGGGATCTATTGTTGCTTGAGGGTCTATTGTTGCCGGGGGGGGGGTCTTATGTTGGTCAATTGTTGATTGGCGGGATCTACTATTGAGGAGGGAATCTATTTTTTCTGGCTGCTGGAGGGTATATTAATGTTGGCTGCTGGGAAATCTATTGTTGCTGGTGGGGACTATTGTTCCTTGGGTAGGTCTGTTGTTGCAAAGTGTCTTTTTGTTGCAAGTGGTCTATTGTTGCTGGGGGGGATCTATTTTTTCTGGGGGTGTCTAGTATTGTGGGGGATCTATTTTTTCTGGGGGAACTATTGTTAAAAGAGGGGTCTAATGTTGCTGGGGGGACTTATGTTGCAGGTGGTCAGTTTTGCTGGGAGCGATCTACTGTTGAGGAGGGATCTATTGTTGCTGGCTGCTGGAGGGTTCCTGGGAGATTATTATTATTATAATTGTACAGGATTTATATAGCGCTATAAATAGCGGATTAACAGTTTGCGCAGTGCTTTACAACATGAGGGCAGACAGTGCACTTAAAATACAAATCAATACAGGAGGGATCCGAGGGCCCTGCTCGTTAGAGCTTACAATCTAGATCTATTGTTGCTGGTGGGGTCTATTATTCCTGGGGTGGGTCTGTTGCTGCGAGGTGGTATTTTGTTGCAAATGGTTTATTGTTGCTGGGGATCTATTTTTGATGAGGGTGTCTTTTATCTTTTACTGTGGGGGGATCTATATTCGCTTTAAGGGGGGGGGGGGGCTATAGTTGCTGGCTGCGTGGGATCCATATTACTGCTTTTCTTCTTATAATTACAACATTTCATACAGATTACTTAGTGCCACAAAATGATACTTGGTTCTGTTTTCTCTAAAAGAGGTGGTACTGGGAGGTGGGTGGGGGGTGGAAACAAGGGACAGTGCTTGAAGGCGGGTAGGGGGCAGAGACAAGGGGTGACTTAGGAGAGGGGAGTTCCTGCACCTATTCTCTGAGAAAAACTATAAACTGCTAAATACTGTTAATCATCAGCAGTATATAGCAGTCTTGCGACTTCTATCAGTGTCTGGTTATAGCTTGTAGGAGGAGTTTTCATTCTCCTCTGACTGCGCAATGAGGCTGCATAACTCCTGATCCTCAGTCTGGACAGTGCTGATTGGCCCTGTGCTGATCACATGCTCCCAAACAAAAAATAAACCTCTCTAGCAATACACACCAAACTGAGAGTGCCTCCTAGGGCTTTGTTGTATCAGGGGATGGATTGGGGACAGTAATGGGGAGGGTTAAGGTGCCACAGTGAGAAAAGCAAGCATGCTTTGCTGCGTATACAGCCTGATTTTACTGTTGTGGGTTTAGTAACACTTTAAGACCAATGCCTAATTCAGCCGGTCATCTCATGTGTTTAGGTATTTTTAAGTCCTAAAAAAAAGACTGGACCAAAGAATACTGGCGCTAAGCAGCTTGTAGCAACCAATCAGATCCTGTTTTTTTGTTTTTTTTTACATTGCAAGGAAACTGGAAATTGTAGCTAAATCTTCAGTTCTGTTTTGGTTTTCTTTGAGTTGTTCAATACCATACCCAACTGGGACTATATCGGCAAACAGTACACCATAGACATATATAATAAAATATACTGTACATCAGTTTATTTCAACATCCTAAAATGTTTTCAATTTATTATTATTATTATTATTATTATTATACAGGATTTATATAGTGCCAACAGTTTACACAGCACTTTACAATATAAAAGGGAGACAATACAGTTATAATACAATAAAATACAAGAGGATTAAGAGGGCCCTGCTCAGAAGAGCTTACAATCAAATTTATCACCAGAAAATGAAAACAAAGCAGTGTAAACATGTACATAGTAAATAGTAAAAAACGACTTATGATACATTCACCTCAATGTTAGTTGACAAACATTTTAGGTTAGCTATATCCATTCATCCCGGCGCATTTCAGGTCCCTGACCCTTTCTCAGGGGTTTATATTAGGAAGTAGATGGTTATATTCAACAATACTATATCAATAAGAAAGAAGGGACTGTCAGAAACCAGGAAATCAGACCGAGACAGAAGTACAGTTAAATCACATTTGTTTAATAATAAAAGTATATAGAACAAACTTCGTCAAGACATAGCCAAAGTTTGGTAACTGGAACGCATAGTCAGCCAAGCCAGTCAGGGATCAGAGTAGTGGAACAGCAAGCAGGATCTGGAGCCAGAAGGGATGTCAGCCAAGCAAGTCTTTAACAGGAATGCAGGAGATAGTCTCTGTGATGTTGACCAAGGCGAAGGCAGAGATCCTCTGGGCTGGACGGCTTAAGTAGGCAGGACCGATGAGCAGGATATCATCAATAGGTGAGTAACTGTGGAGAGATAGGAGCTGGCAATTAGCCGATAGCTGAGCGGCCAACTCAGAGAAGGAAGGGCTGAGCCTAACCCTGACAGGGACATTGTAATGGACATATATATACAATATATAACAGGAAATACACACATTAGCTCACATATTACCTACCACCTCAAACAATTGAGATTGGATATAGCCAAAAATAATGATACTGATTCTCATGCAGATTTTTCAATGATTAATAGAAATACTGCATGGTCAGAGACATTGATCAATCTCATGCCATGTGCTGCAGAGTGGGAATAGGTGAGCGCGGATGGTTCATTGTGGATGTTCAGTGGCACAAAGGGAATTCATCACCCCCTCCTCCCTCCCTTTATAATTAACTCTCCATCAACTCCAGCACTTGATGGTATGTCAGGGATGCAGACAGGGGAGAGTGGGTGGGCCCAGTGGGATGTCAGGTGGTGAGAACCCTGGAGGGGGCGCACGTCATGTTCTGGCTACGTGTACTGTTCATATTTATGGAAGGCTCTGCAGACCTTTTGAGTTGCGCGTGTCACAAAATCAATGCTAGCAGATGGGTGAAGTCTAAGACTCAGTGGTATCTGCACTATCCAATGCATTGATGCATGCAAAAACAATATCATCAAGAATTTAACCTGTTGCTACCAACACATACCATGGTTGGTCATTTGTACCTATAGTTTATGTATTTTGGATCTTCATCCAATGCCAAAATAGACTTTACGCAAGTACTGTGTTTTTAGTTTTTAGGTAAATAGAGGTGTGACTGTAAAATAAAAATAGGAAGCTGTCTCTAATGCATGCATCTAATGGTTAAAACCATGTTGCTTTTCAGTGTCTCCATGTTGCCCTCTAGAGGGCAAAAAATGTGGTGTCTGACTAAATATCAGTATGATTCCAATGTTTTCATAGTTTAAAGGCTAGAAAACCTTTTGCAAAAAAATAATAAATGCACATATATTTGCCACAAAAAAAGTGGATTTATTTATTTTTTCAAATCAGCCTACAAAGCATTGCAACTGCCATCAGTGGATCATGGGTGCAATGCAATTTTCCTGCAGACTCTTCCTCCAGCTCTATGTCTGTACCGAGGTACGGGCTTTCAATTAGAGAGCAGGAGGAAATATCAATGGTCTACGAGTTTGGTGATAACGTAGGAAAAGAAACTGTAAGCGCAGAGATGGAGTGACTGCGAACATATGATAGTGAACCAATAGTCATATAATATTACAAGTTCATTAGTCCTTAAAGGATCAGTTCTTAGAATGAATGGCGGCAGCTATCCTCAGAGAAAGCCAGCTCTGTGAACAGATAAGGGGGAAGCGCCACCTCAGTGTAGTATTACAGAAAATTTTTAATCACAAGGTATATGTAACACTCACAAGATGGAAATACATATCAAGCTCATCTGTGTGTTGAAAGTGGTATCTCTCCAGGCGTCCGAGACCGTCATCCAGGCATCAGGGAGATGGCATGGGGACCGTTTGAGCAGTCCTGTGGCCACCAGGAAGTCGACAGGAACGAGCGTGGATGCCTGGAGAGATACCACTTTCAACACACAGACGAGCCTGATATTGATTTCCATCTTGTGAGTGTTACATAAACTTTGTGATAAAAACTTTGATTTAATACTACACTGAGGTGGCGCTTTCTGTGTCTTCCCTTCCTCCTCACGAGTGTGGTGATTACCACTGTTGCATTCCATTAGGAATTACAACTCTGTCTGCTGTGGTGGGAGACAGTACTTGCAGTACTCAAGTAGTACACAAGTGTGCAAATTTCAGCAGCACAAATTTCAAAAGCGACAGTGTCTGCAGGAGTGAATGACCCCCACATGCTGTCAAAGGGGGCAGTTTGGGGGTGGGGGGGTTGACCTTTGCACCAGTGGCGGCCCATCCATAAGGGGCGCAGGGGCGCAGGGGCACGCCCCCTAGTCCATGTGCCCAGCCTCTAATCTACATGCAGGGCGCTGGATGCATTAATTTTAAAGGTTTTATTTATTTATTTATTTGAAGCACATGATTAGAACCTGAGGCTCTAATTGGCTTAAAAAAAGATGGGCTTGAGGCGCAGAGCACTGCGCCCGAATCCACCCACTTGTGACAATAGCGAATCAATATTCTCTATTGTCTGCCAGCTTCTCCTCACAGCCAATCAGTACAGGAGGCGAATCTTAAGACCAGATTTGCTGAGAGGAGAAGCCGGGGAAGCGGCGACCTGGATAGGGTAAGTGCGGACCTGCCGGGGGGTGTGTTTGCCCCCCCAAAAAATGGAGCACCAGCCGCCACTGATATAAAGTAAACTCCCCCATCCATCCATGTTTCTATGCTTTATTTTGCTGAGAAATCACTTTGAATTACACCCCCCCGCCCGCAGAGCACTGCACCCTGAGCTTACCCAGTTGTGTGACAATAGCAATTTTATATTCACTATTGTCTTCCTGATTCTCCTCTCGGCCAATCAGGAAGCGGGTCTTAAGACCCGATTGGCTCGAGAGGAGAAGCGATCGCATTGGCCGTTGAGGAGTAAGCCGTAGAGGAGACACAGGGTGAAGCTACCAAGGAGGAGGAGACGCAGGAAGGAGCCAAAGCTGCCTGCGACCTAGATGGGGTAAGTGCGGGGCTGGTGGGTGGACAAGAGAGTGATGGGGGGTGGGGGTTTGACTAATTTACTGACCGACTAAGCGAACCATGTTACTCCTGTATTTAGGGTGTAATATGTAATAACAGGGTGCAAATCAGTGGCGGCTGGTGCTCCATTTTTTGGGGGGGCGGCAAACAAACCACCCGCCACAACCCCCCCCAAAAAATGTAGCACCAGCCGCCACTGATTTACACCCTGTTATTACATATTACACCCTAAATACAGGAACATGGATTAAAAGGTAGCGATAGTCATGGGCATCCACAGAACTTTTTTCAGGGGGGGGCATCATTTTAGAGTCACCCATGCACTGCTCCTTTTCGACAATGTCATTATCACATTATCATGGTCAGAGACTGCAGACGTAGTACAGTCCCTAGGATAAGTAATGGATGAGGCCAACGGGCCCTTTTACCAGACCCAGCCAAACTACAGCAGTGATCCCTCTGGCTGGACGATCGCTTACTCTGGGTTCCCCAGGGGCGACTCTGGTCAGTAGTGTAGCATGTCTGTACCCTGGTAGTGGCTCAGTCTTTCTCTCTCTGGTGACACTGGGCAGTGTGGCTCTCTCTCTAGTGGCGCTGGGCAGCGTGGCTCTCTCTGGTGGTGCTGGGCAGCGTGGCTCTCTCTCTGGTGGTGCTGGGCAACGTGGCTCTCTCTCTGGTGGCGCTGGGCAGCGTGGCTCTTTCTATGGTGGCACTGGGCAGCGTGGCTCTCTCTTTGGCTTCCGCCCAGCACACTCCTCGTTCTTTGTCCTGTAGCACTCTCTCCCTCAGCTTTTTTCCATGCTGCAGTCTCTCAATCTCTCTCTTGATCGAGCTGTATCCTCCTCCCTGTGGAAAATGTGGCCGCCAATCTTTGGGACTACATGTCCCATGATGCTCTCCTCTCCTAGTCTCCTTTGATTGGCCCTCAGTTATGGCCAATAGGGAAGGAACGTAGCGGGACAAGGAAGCTGGGCGGGGAACCTGGTGAGAGACCTGCCGTCTCTTCTCCCTGACAGGAGAAAGGGGGGGTGGGGGGGCGAGCAGGGGAAACCTCTAATAGCCTGCAGCTCGCCTTTCTCCTGACACAGCCTGCCCGCACCCTGATATCGACACAACTGTACTGAATTTAAGATCCGATCCCTGATTCGGGGGGGGGGGGGGGGGGGGGGGGGGGTGGGGGGGTGGGGGGTGGGTGATTGGGGGGCGGGGGCGGGGGGGGGGGCACTTGAGCCCCCTTGCCCCTACCTGCGGACGCCATGCCCCTAGTATAAGATGTAAATGTCAGTCTGAGAACCTTCTCATCTATCGACATTCTCTACAGTCCACCACATTCTAGAGCAGTGGTCATCAACCCTGTCCTCAGGGCCCACTAACAGGCCAGGTTTTATGTATTACCTTGGTGAGATGCAGACTAGAATACTGCAATCACTGAGCAGCAAATTATATCACCTGTGATGTAGTTCAGTTTTCTTGCAAACCTGGCCTGTTAGTGGGCCCTGTGGACAGGGTTGATGACCACTGTTCTAGAGTACATAGTTTAGTCATACTATCTATTTAGAATCCCTTACGCTATATGCTTTGCAAACAACTCATCGTCAAGTAGACATGCTAAATGCATCATGCCAGCAACGCAATTTGGGTTGATTTGCTAATGGAAAATAGGCTGTTCACTTTGCAAGGGAATTTTCACTTTGTAAGGAAATTTTCTATTAGCTTAGTGAATGCAGTAAAAATTCACTCTGCAAAGAATACCCAATCACATGTAAGGAAAAAAAAGTAATAAATAAATAAATAGTAATTAATAACAAAAAAAATTGTGTTTTTGCTTGCACATGATTGGATGAGTCCCTTGCAAAGTGAACAGCCTGTTTTCCCATAAATCAGCCCCAGGACGGTATATTTCCTCCACATACTCTCCACCATATCTTACCACCAACATTCACAATAGAAATCTGCTTATACTAGAACTTGGAATGCTGTACCATTAACAGTGCCGGGACAAGGTTATCCAGTGCCCAGGGCAAAGATGCCAAACTGCGCCCCCCTTTCCCTTAGGGTTAGGCTCAGGGTGCCCCCTACCCCTGCAATATACCATTGCGCCAGGGGCAGCCGCCCCTCCTGCCCACCCCTTGTCCCGGCCCTGACCATTAAAATAACATATGTGCTGTTTTTGAAGCAAATAATTCAATTAACAAAAAACGAAGAACATACGTTAACACCCTGTGAATGCTTAGCATAGAATGCATGCTGTACATAAAACTAGAACACACAAAATAAGGTGTAAGACCAAATACCGAAACACGGTCCTTCTATACATATGCTATATAGATGTAGATAACAAACATGGATCGGGTAATAATACTGCATGCCTTTTCATATAAATACCTACAGTGTAAGGGGAGGGGGCCTGCACATTGATAGGGTTAAACCTGCTGTGTAACCAGCTGCAGATCTAAATAATACTCCTTTAGAAATGATGTACAGTTAATAGTAGGGGTGCGCCGGATCATGCAGAAGTGGGTGGGAGAAGACTCTCTCTTCTAGGTAGGGAGTATACGGTTTCTATTGTGTGAACTTTCACACCATTTCAACACTTTAAAACCAAAAATAAGTAATTGCTTTAGTTGTTTACAGAAATACGTATATAGGGGGATAGATAGATAGATAGATAGATAGATAGATAGATAGATAGATAGATAGATAGATAGATAGATAGATAGATATGCAATTAAGTTGCATACTTGCTAAAATTCTGATCAAAGCATTTCAGTCTGTTTATTAACCATTTGCTTACTGGGCACTTAAACCCCCCTCCTATCAAGACCAAATTTCAATGACAATTGCCCAGTCATACAACACTGTACCCAAATGAAATTTTTATCATTTGTTTCCCCAAAAAGAGCTTTCTTTTGGTGGTATTTGATCACCTCTGCGATTGTTATTTTTTGTTAAAAAAAATTGAAAAGACCGAATTAAAAAAAAAAAATAATGTTTTTTTTTTAAATTTTGTTATAAAAATTTTAAATGGGTAATTTTTGTCCATCATTGATGTACGCTGATGAGGCGGCAGTGATGGGCACCGATAGGTGGCAGTGATGGGCACTGTTGGGTGGCAGTGATGGGCACTGATGGGTTACACTGATAGGCAGCACTTTTAGGTGGCACTGATTGGCAGCACTGGTGGGCATTGTTAGGTGGCACTTGTGGGCAGTGATAGGTGGCACTTGTGGGCATTGATAGGTGGCACTTATGGGCATTGACAGGTGGCACTTATGGGCATTGACAAGTGGCACTTGTGGGCATTACATGAGGCATAATTGCCTCTGACTTTTCGGGACCGATGTCCCTTTAAGATGAGCCGGTGATCGGCTGTCAGCGTGAGGAGAAAAAAAAAACGATCACCGAGCTTTTGTTTTGATCATGTGATCAGCTGTCACATGTTAAGGGGCTGGGACCCGCCCCTTATTCGGAATGCTGATCACCCGAGTCTCAGTGACTCGGTGATCACAGCGTGCGCAGGGAGCGTGCACAGGGGAGGACGTCATATGACAGCCTCCCGGGAATTGAGATCTGTGCTGTGGCCGTCATTCGGCCATAGCGCGAATGTCAAGTGGTTAAATAAAATTGTTACAGACCTGGTATGTCTTATTACAGAAGAGATGATATATGCTATAGTAATAAAAGCTTTTTTTGCTCCTTGCCTTTGTCTCCTCTATATAACAGCCATATCAGGTTTACAAACACTAATGCTGCATACACACGATCGGAAATTCCGCCAGCAAAAGACCGATGTGAGCTTTTGGTCGGAAAATGTGACCGTGTGTAGGCTCCGTCAGACTTTTGCTGGCGGAATTTTGGTCAGCAAAATATTGAGAGCATGTTCTCAATTTTTCAGACGGAAAAAGTTTCTATGGGAAATTCCGATCGTCTGTGGCAATTCCGACCCGCAATATTCCGACACATGCTCGGAAACAATTCGACGCATGCTCGGAAGCATTGAACTTAATTTTCTCAGCTCGTCGTAGTGTTGTACGTCACCGCGTTCTTGACGGTCGGAATTTGGTGTGACCATGTGTAGGCAACACAAGCTAGAGCGGAATTCCATCGGAAAAACCATCCAAGGCTTTTCCGACGAGAATTCCGATCGTGTGTACACGGTATTATAAGGATAACAGGGCCATATCATATCCGATTTTACAAAGCAGCATTTTAAAGCATCAGAGAAGCATGCCAGGCTGTACAGTATAGGAAAAATTTGCTACAGTAGGCTGAGGACATTCCTGTTTGGGCATCTGTTCTGAATACTAAATAGGAAGAGAGAGAAGGGAAGAAGAGAGGGTACAGTTGAGCCTCAGTAGTCCATTCAAATAGAACTGATTTACAGATCCTAGTTTTTCTCACATTGCTTTTGAGAATTTTGAAATGTACATTTGAGTTTATCATTGACCATCACGCAGTTTAATGAAGAACTCCAGGTATGGGATTTTATTAATAGTTACATTAAAGCGCTTGCTAACCTAAAAAAAAAAATATATAGATCCTGTCCCTTTAAGGCATGTTATACAGCACAGTGCTTGTGCTGTGTATTTTGGTCCCCTGTATCACCTGAAATACCTGGCTGATCCTGCCTGGTTCTGCCCTCCCCCCTGTAAACTGCCCACGGTTTATCATGGCAGCTGAGCCCTGACACAGTGGTCAGTTTACGTGTCTCCGTCATCCGCAGCTCTCCTCTCTGCACTCCCCACCCGTCAGCTCTTGATACCTGGCTGTCCGCCCTTCCTGCTACTGAAAAAAATGTGTTATTTTTATATTATCCACTCTGTGTCCTAATCCTGTGTCCCCCAGTGTGTGCGATTTCTAAGAAAAATGCAGATTATATCTCATTTCAGAGCGCCGCTCGGCGCTCACGTGACCGGCCGTCTCCCTCCTCCTCTCCTCCTCTTGTCCCGACTGACATCAGTGGGGGAATCTTGGCCCCGCCCATTGCAGCTGTCAGACAGGGAGAGGAGAGAGCCAGCCGGTCATGTGAGCAAAATGAGGTATAATCAGCATTTTATTTAATAAATCACACACGCAGGGGGACACAGAGGGGAAGGTATAAAGTATTCAGAGTGGCTTAACAATCATTTTAGTTTGCAATAATTTTTATTAGTTTTTTCACAAGGTACAAAGTAAAGTACAACTTTCGTATTAACAATAACAATTCTCGTCTAAGTTTTCTCCTTCACCCCCTCCTCCCTTGGCTGGCCGCATGGTGATTATCTGGTATTCAATCTTTGTATATAACAGCCTCTCTAGATATCTTAACAATCATTTTAAGTACACAAGTATCTATGTACCTGTGGGATCCCTCAGAAGCTTGAAATCACTGTAGTAGACACAGCTTCTTCCCTGATCTCCTCTTGCTTCCGAGTCACATGCCAAACAGCTGTCCTTCTGCCTTGTGAAAATAGAAGGTTGACCGCTCAGCACATACGCCATTCATAGTTACATAGTTAGTCTGGTTGAAAAAAGACACAAGTCCATCTAGTTCAACCATTAATTCAGTGATCACTTTGAATTTTCTCAGTGCATGCAAAGGGTTCTCTGATTGGACAGGGTGGAGAGGCAGTGCATGACCTCACACCCTTCACCACTTCCAATCAGATAATGCTTTTCTTTCATTCAGAAAATGCCAAGCAGCCAACCTCTTGTGTTCACAATGCAGCAGGCCAGTCGCTGGGCATGGGACCGGGAAGCAAGTGGAGATCGCTGGAGTAGCCGTGTCTACTACAATGATTTCCAGCTTCCAGGGGATTCAACAGGAATGCTATATACATAGTTACATTGGTCCAAGTAGGACTAATGTAACTATGTAAAAAATTCCATATCTGGAATTCTTCTTTAATTTAATTTCGACGTAATCTAAAAGTATTGTCATTTTTTCCTCAACATAATATAACTGGATACTAACATTTATAGGTAAAGTTGATCCAGGGAATATCCGATTGCCTCTCGGGGAGATCAGGAAGGAATTTTTCCCCTGCCGGAGCAAATTGGATCATGCTTTGCTGGGGTTTTTCGCCTTCCTCTGGATCAACTGTGGGTACAGGATTGGGTATATGGGATTGTATGATTTATTTATTTTTTTGTTATTGGTTGAAATAGATGGACTTGTATCTTTTTTTAACCTGACTAACTATGTAACTATTTCACTATAATTTGAACAAATCATTTTGAACAAAGCCCCTCTCACACGGGGTGGCCTCCGTCAAGCGTATCCACTTGCTCAGCGAAGGGATCTGAGCAGGCGGATGACAGGTCTGTGTCTGCTCCGCTATGCTGAGTGGACACGGATACCAGTTTGGGGTGGTCCTATGGAAAAAGACCACCTGTCTGTTTCTGTCCGACTGTCATGACATTGACATGACACTGTCATTGTGAGATTCACCAAACATTCACAGGTGGTTTATCATTTCTTGTAATCTTAAGCACATGCAGAATGAAGATTCACCTACAGTTAATATTTGTTGAATGTCACATCAACTGCTTTATCAATATACCCTTATGCCGCGTACACACGGTCGGAATTCTCATCGGAAAAAGCTCTGATGGTTTTCCCGTCGGAATTCCGACGGAATTTTGCTCAAACTGTCTTGCTTACACACGATCACACCAAATTCCGACGGTCTGTAACACAGCGGCATAAAACACGTTCAACAGCACTTTAAAAGGGAAATTTAATGCTTCCGAGCGTGCGTCGAATTGTTTCCAAACATGCGTCGGAATTTTGCGTGTTGGAATTGCATACACACGATCGGAAAATCCGATAGAAAGGTTTTCCGTTGGAAAAATTGAGAACAGGTTCTCAATCCAAAGTCCGTCGGAAAATCCGACAGAAAAAGACCGATGGGCATACACATGGTCGGTAAATCCATTGAAAAGCTCCCATCGGACTGTTTCCATCGGAAATTCCGACCGTGTGTACGCAGCATTAGTATTTTTTCATATGTCACATTGGTTTTACAAAAAACATTAGCAGCAGCAATTTGCACTATGGTATACCTCTGGTTATTGTTGCTAGTAAAAACAAAATGGCTGTCAATGAAGGTTTGGTTCACAGCAATTCCAGCCACCGAGGGCTTAGGCACTGTAATGCCCCGTACACATGATCGGACTTTCCGACAACAAAACCGTGGATTTTTTTCCGAAGGTTGTTGGCTCAAACTTGTCTTGCATACGCACGGTCACACAAATGTTGGCCCAAAATTCCGAACGTGAGAACGCGGTGACGTACAACACGTACGACAAACCGAGAAAAGGGAAGTTCAATAGCCACTGCGGCTCCTTCTGCTTGATTCAGAGCATGTGTAACTTTCCGACAACGAGTTTTGTTGTCGGAAAATTCGAAAGAACCTGCTCTCAAGCATTTGTTGGCGGAAAGTCGGACAGCAAATGTTCGATGGAGCATACACACTGTCGGACTTTCCGACAACAATCTCACATCCTACATTTGTTGTCGGAAAGTCTGATCGTGTGTATGCGGCATATGAGTAACTTTTTGGAATGTTTGGAGCTAGCTATAAAATCAAGAGATTCATCATCTTATTTGTGTTATTCAATGCAACTGCTGAGGACTATGGTTCACCAGGGATTTGAGCTGAACACAGAAGCATTGTAACCAGCTACAGCAGCAACTCTACAGCTGACTATAAATTGCCAGAGATAATCAGAGAGATGTGTAGCTGATACAAATCTCTGCTGGGTACATGGGTTACTGATTAATTCAGCTATATCCCTAGCTGATATTGTAAAAAAAAACATGCACTGTTAGTGGGCTTTGAGGACCAGATTTGAGCTCCATTGACATAGACCATCATATTCTAATACTAGGCGCTCAGTTGTACACATAATCATAATGACCAGGCTGTTTGCCCACTACTGTAGATGACCAGACCCACACAGGTTTGAAGGAGTAGGAATACTGGATACACTTAGGACAATTAAGACCGTCTCCAAAACCAACCTGGCCAAATTTGGCAATGTTTACCAAATCTATACCAACCAAAAATGTGACACTTCTCTTCCAATGCAGACAAGGCATCAGTACTCTGATAGAGCATCAGTGATCAATTTGTAGAGGGGATTTCCAAGAATTCTCATCCTGCTGCTCCCATAATTGGCTCCCGGCTTTTCCCAGATGTCAGCACACAGCTTGAGGTCAGACATCTCCAGCAATGCCCTCCACTAAGAGTTTAATCCTTCGTGAGATAATTGAGAAGGTTCTGCATATCTAAAGCGATTTAACTCAGGGACTGATTGTGTGACGATAGTAGACAGACCCTCTTATTTAGCACTCATTTATAGGTATTGAACTAGCATGGTCTGTCACAATGTCTACAGACTAGAAGCATGTAAGGATCTGTAATAAAATCTTTGAAATGAATAAAACCAACCTTTACTTACTTTTCTCAACAAAATTTATGTTTAACATTTAAGCCTAAACTGCTGTTTATTTAAATATGATTCATTGCAGACATTACTCCTGAAGAAGCGGTTAGACCGCGAAACCGGTCGAGGAAACCACCCCTCTATGTTTAGACCAACGCAAAGTTTGTGGGCAATCCCATCATTCATTTGTATTGATATCTATGTGTTCTGGAGTGGTTACAAGCTGATTTTAATATTGAATTGATCTGTACATTGTACATTTTTTATTCATATATGTGTTTTTCTATTAAATATTTTGTTATTACTATTTTTTCTACTTTATATATTCTCTGATTTACTACAAGTACCAAGATAGTCCAAATCCCCCTTTTCCAAATTCATGTGGGTGGCGACTGCAATAGCGCAGAATCAGCACCTGCGTTTGCAGCCAAATAACCCCTTGTTTCTCATTTAAGCCTAGATGAAAGTTTAGATTAAATCAGCTAAATACATTAGGGTAGTTGGCAAAAACAACCATCTCAAAAGGCATCCAGCATGTTCCTGGATCTATTTTCTGCAGCAAGGGAGTGACAATGCTCTCTTACCCCTGGCAAGAGAGCGACACATACTAGCAGGTTAGTGTACTCCCTGCACATTTCCCTGCACACTCCCTGCACAAACTTTCCTAGTTTTACTCCCTGCACATTTCAGCATTCCTGTCACCGGCAAGTTCTGCTAGTATAACATCAACCTTACACATCATTTTCTCTGTGTTAAAGCAGTGGTCTCTCTGCAGAAGTCCAGACCCATAGCTTTGTAATCAGCAAAGTTCATGCTAACTTCTGACTGCATAGCTCTATCTCTGGCTCAGCAGAGGGCATGTCAAACTTTAGAAGATAAGCCACTGCTTCAAAACAGAGAGCAACCGTCCTTTTCTGGATTAAGCTGACAGGGTACTGGCTTTTCTACTCAGGCTTTGACTGCTAGCTCTTCACAACTTTTAATTAGATACACCCAGACCCAATGGTTTTGCACTGAGCAGCACTGGTCCTCTTCTTCTGGGGTCCCCAACCAGCGTTATTGGCTCTTCCTCTACTAAACGGAGAATACACTTGTTACAGAGCAGCAAAGCCCACTATGCTGTGACATTACATAAATACAAAGTATTTGTATCCATAGCAGCAATGATAAAGTGCATTGTCCAATTCAAATATGGCTCTGAGCCTTCAACATGTTTAGCAGGGATCTCCGCCTGCTTCATCAGGAGGTAAATAAAAACTGGATCAAATACAGATGTAGATCACTAAAAAAAGAATAGGGAAGGGGATTAGAATGTCTTCCATTCGATGAAGGCCAAAAAAGAAGGTGGGGAGGACCCTTGGAAGTCACCAGATCTGTCAATGTCAGGTTTCCCCCCACGTGCGGATGTGGGGGGCATAAGGAGACCCAACCAAGGCCAAGAAGGTGTGTTAATGCCAACAAAAATATAAATGTTGATGGTCAGCCCAAAGGGGTCAAAAAGATTCATTGCTGGAGAACAAACGGGGGATCAACCCTGAACATACTACTTCAGTTTCTAATGGGGCGTCCAATCTAGGTTCCCATAACGGATCTAAAGCTTGCATAATCCCACTTGAGTGTAGGGCGAGCTGCGCTGGTTTTGCTTTAGGGTGCGCTCACACTGGCATTTTTAACATGCATGTTTCATCCTTTTAGTTTTTTAGTGTGAGTGCAGTTATGCATATCCTGCCAGGAACCACTTGGAAGAGGTGGTCCCAGGCACTGCTCACTTGTTGTGTGGCACTATTCTCTTCAGTGTGAGCACAAAACCCTGCCTGAGCACAGAACACTTCATAGATGACTACACACAGAAGCAAGATCACTGTGGTCTGGTTAGCAGAGGTGATGATGATTATAGCCCAGTTTGAGTGCAGACAACCGGAGGAGTGTGGACATTCAAACTCAGGCACAGTTCAGTTCAATCGTGCCCAGTATGAGAGCACCGAGGCCACATTGTAACTGTTTTGTGCCTTTGAGCTACCGTTGCAATTCCAAATCTTATAGTGGCGGCAGGCCAGTCAGGTTCCTCCACTCCAAACTCGCTCATCCATATCTTTATGTACGTTGTTTGTGCACTGGTGGGCAGTCATGTTGGAGCAGGAAGGGGCCATCCCCAAACTATTCCCACAAAGTTTGGAGCATGAAATTGTCCAAAATGTCTTGGTATGATGATGCCTTAAGAGTTCCCTTCACTGGAACTAAGGGGCCAAGTTCAACCCATGAAAAACAACCCCACACCGATTAATCCCCCCTCCACCAAATGATTTGGACCAGTGCACAAAGCAAGGTCCATACCTCATCCCGATAGGACACCTTTGGGGAGACTGCGAGACAGGCCTTCTTATCCAACATCAGTGCCTGACCTCACCAATGCGCTTCTGGAAGAATGGTCAAACATTCCCATAGACACACTCCTAAACCTTGTGGACAGCCATCCCAGAAGAGTTGAAGCTGTTATAGCTGTAAAGGGTGGACCAACTCAATATTGAACTATTGGACTAAAACTGTGATGCCATTAAAGTAAAATGTGCGTGTAAAGGCAAGTGTCCCAATACTTTTGGTAATATAGTGTATGTTGCTGCAATAACACAATCTTCCTGCTAAATAACTACTGTACCAAAGTGACATCTGAAACCCTTATACAACGCAGTTACTGGATGTTTGAAGATGAAAATTCAGCATCACTTCTGAACATTGCATAGTGTAGTACTCAGTCTATTTAAAATATAACAGGTTGGTTGGTTTTCTTTATGGCAACCTTCCATAAACACTGCTCTGTGTTTTTCTTCTGGAAGACTCATGAACACAACAAAATTTCAACCGCGGGAATTATTTGGCGATCATTAGATGCCACTATGTTTCAGAGGTGCGAGGGCCCTTTTACAGTTGCGTAGTATATAAAAATGGGGCGTCTACCCCTAGGCGTGACCTTAATCAGACTTATTTAACATTCTCACTCCCAGGGAGCTTAGCAATAAAAAAATAAAATGAGTAGGCAAGGGGATCTCATGGCATTGCAAGTGCCCCTATACAGCTATTGAACTCCACATGCCTGCTTGTTTACTCCTTTTTATATATCCATCTGGGAGGTTATACCACAGTACACATTGGAACTCTAACAAAAATGTCTGAGCCTTGTTGAAGGGGGATTTTTTTCCCCCAAAAAGAGTTAGCTACTTTCTTTCTACTAGCTTTACTTTTAAGCATAAATGATGTTTGGACTTTGAATCAATTATTTGATAATTGGTCCCTTCTGTACACACATGGAGCTTAGAAATGCCCCCTTTTTTTTTTTTTCTATTAAACTAGTAAACTAAACTTCCGGAATAAGAACTGCTGAAGACTGAGGTTTCTTGAAGTCTCTCTGTAACCCTTTGCAGTTTTATGTGTTACAATAACTCTTCCGAGGTCTGTGGAAGCTTCCTTTAAACTAGTGGTTCTCAACCTTTCTAGTGCCATGACCCCTTGATAAAATTTCTCAAGTTGTGGGGAACCCTAACAGTGGCCGTGTAGACACGCTCTGACACGATTTGTCATTAACTTTGTCAGGCGCCCTCTGACAAAATTGATGACAAAACGCGATAGGGAGTGTCTTTGAGTATTCCATGAGCGCTGAGGGTACGTCTGTGTATTTACAGTTCACTTTCTTATATAGTGTACATTACTAAAAATGTTTATTCCCACACAGAAAATACACTTACTAAAAACAAGCTTGAACAACACTCCAAAGAAATAATCATCAGCCAACTCTGCTCCCAGGCATTGAGAACAATGTGGCGTCACGGGCTCGGCTCTTCCCTGCGTCCTGTGATCAAGCCCAATCACACATATATTCTAGAAATGTGATAATGAAGATTTTTGGTGTTTTGGACTTTTATTATTTCTGATTGTTTATTTACATTTAGGTTATGTGTGTTTCTAAAAGTTGCGTTATATACTTATTAGATTAAAGCATAATTCATTGTCATAATTATGCCAAATTATTTATAGATATGCATATAAATAGAAGAACGAAGAGAACGAGTAGGTTGGTATTTAGAGACTAGGTCAGTGATGTAGCTGGGGGCAAAATTGTGGATGGCTTTGTACGTAGTTGTTAGTATTTTGAATTTAATTCTTTGGCCGATTGGAAGCCAGTGGAGGGATTGACAGAGAGGAGTGGCAGACACAGAGCGATTGGTAAGGTGGATGAGTCTGGCAGCAGCATTCATGATGGATTGCAGAGGTGATAGACTATGTAGAGGTAAGCCAATGAGAAGGGAGTTGCAGTAGTCGAGGCGAGAGATGATGAGCGAGTGAATTAAGAGGTTTGTTGTGTCATTGGTTAGAAAGGGGCGTATTTTAGCGATGTTGCGGAGGTTGAGGCGGCAGGATTTGGACAGTGATTGGATGTGTTGCTTGAAGGAGAGTTCAGAGTCCAGGACTACACCTAGAACCTTGTATAATATACCAAAAAACATCATATAACCACAACAGACTTGTCACATGAACTTCAGTTGTCTTAACCTCCCTGGCGGTATGATTCTGTCCGGAATTTAGTGCTGAAAGCGGTACAATTATTTTGCATAGAAATTTGGCGTTTTTATATTGTAGGAATGCAATTCTTATAAATAACTCACTTAAATCTGTCCGAACCAGAGTCTAGTAGACATCCCGGGTATGATAAAGTTTGAAACACAAAATCATAAATTATAATATAATAAAAATATATATAAAAATGATTCAATAATGTAATCAAATCAAAAACACTGAAATTTGCTCAGTTGCAGAATAGTCGCGGTCATTAAATTTATTGTTTGATGATAAATTGTGATTCTAAATTTTTTATCGGTGTTTTCTAGCTGATCTAAAACCACTTTTGACATAAAGGGACACTTTTTGGTTGCTATGGACAATCTCCAGTTTCCAGGCAGAAAAAAAAATCTTTTTATTATATAAAATGACATGCAGGGCACTGGACAGACCACTAGGGACAAAGGGGATGTGTATTGTTTGTATACAGTACTGTAATCTGTAAGATTACAGTACTGTATGTGTGTTGTGTTTTTAAACTTTTTTGAATTTGGCGCCGATCTCCGCTCACAGGGAACGGAGACCAGCGGCGACCAGCGGCACTCGGCACTGTGTGAATCGAGCGAGCGGACGGCTCGCACACACAGCGGGGAGACATCGCAGGATCCAGGGGATAAGGTAAGTAACTTCCCCCCTGTATCCTGCAATGCATCCCGAGTCTGGCTCGGGGTTACCGCTCCTGGCAGAAAAAAACTGAACCCGAGCCAGACTCGGGATTACCGCCTAGGAGGTTAATTGAATTATAGAATGTTTAAAGATACCAGCAATATACTTAGTAAAAATATCCAATAAAGACATCCAATGTGATGGCTGTTTTATTATGATTTTTTTTATTAACAATAAAATGATCTTGGACTCTTTTATTCTTATGTCATCCTAGAATCACAAGCATTGAATAATTGTCCAAATAATTTATTCAGTAAGGATAGGCAAATGTAAAATTTGGTTTGTGCTGTTTGTCTAATAATACTATTGCTTATTTTAATGAGTGAGATGAAGATGAAATCACAGTTTAGGAGCAATTTTTGTAAAAATCAAGAATTTGATAAAAGTTAAACCTTTTTCCTTCAAGCAAAAAAGAGAGCAGAATAGCCCATAGTATTCACTAGATTATGTGTGTCTGGGGGTTTTTTTTTGACAGTGCCCAGGACTTCTTAAAGTGATTGTAAAGTCTTGTTTTTTTTTCCTATAAAAATAACAAACATGTTATACTTACCTGCTCTGTTGCAGTGGATTTGTACAGAGCAGCCCCGATCCTCCTCTTCTCGGGTCCCTCGTCTGTGATCCTGGCCCCTCCCTCCTGTTCAGTGACCCCACAGCAAGCAGCTTGCTATGGGGGCACCCGAACTGAGTCACAGCTCCCTGTGTCCATTCAGACACAGAGCCCTGACCCAGCCTTGCCTCCTCTACCCCTGATTGGCTAGCTGACTTTGATTGACAGCAGCGGGAGCCAATGGTGCCACTGCTGTGTTTTAGACAATCAGGAAGGAGAATCTGGATGGCTGAGACATTTGTGGACATCGCTAGACAGAGAAGGACCTCATGTAAGTATTAGGGGGGCTGCTGCACACAGAAGGCTTTTTATCTTAATCCATAGATTACATTAAGATAAAAAACCTTCTGCCTTTACAACCCCTTTAAGCATACGTTCTCTAGATGATTAGGGTCAAAGGGGCAATTTACCAAAAACAAATAGGCAGTTCACTTTGCAAGGGAGTTTTTCCTTACCTTAGAGAATGTGGTGAAATTCCACTTAAAAGGATACCCAATCACATGCATGGAAAATTAAAAAAAACACACACAATCAATATTTTTTTTTGCCACATCATTGAAGGATAGAAGTCAGCAAAGGTTCGCCTCATTCACTAAGCAAAGGGTAAATTCTCTTGCAAAGTGAACTGCTTTTAGTAAAACAGCCCCATAGAGTAAAAAAAAAAAAAACCTTCAGGGACACATTAAGTTTGATTTACTAAAACTGGAGAGCGCAAAATCTGGTGCAGCTGTGCATGGTAGCCAATCAGCTTCTAACCTCAGCTTGTTCAATTCATCTTTGACAATAAAACCTGGAAGCTGATTGGTTTCTCTATACAGAGCTGCACTAGATTTAGCATTCTCCAGTTTTAGTAAACCAATTCCATTATATCTCTCTGGTGAGCAGAAACCATATGTAAGCACTCACTGATACTTTTCTGAGATCTGCCATAATCTGACAGTATTTTTTTTTTCCGGTAAGATTTTTTTCTTTTTGCATGACCTAAAACTCCTTATATATTTAACCTCCCTAGCGGTAATCCCGAGTCTGGCTCGGGGCCAGTTTTTTCTGCTAGGAGCGGTAACCCCGAGCCAGACTCGGGCTTGCGTGCAGGATACAGGGGGGAAGTTACTTACCTTTTCCCCTGGATCCTGCGATGTCTCCCCTCTGTGTGAGCGAGCCGTCCGCTCGCTCGATTCACACAGTGCTGAGTGCCGCCGATCTCCGTTCCCTGCGACGTTCAGACGCACGGGAGCGGAGATCGGCGCCAAATTTAAAAAAGTTTAAAAACACACAACACATACAGTACTGTAATCTTACAGATTACAGTACTGTATACAAAAAATACACATCCCCTTTGTCCCTAGTGGTCTGCCCAGTGCCCTGCATGTCATTTTATATAATAAAAAAAAAAAAAATTTCTGCCTGGAAACTGGAGATTGTCCATAGCAACCAAAAAGTGTCCCTTTATGTCAAAAGTGGTTTTAGACCAGCTAGAAAACAGCGATAATAAATTAGAATCACAATTCATCATCAAACACTAAATTTAATGACAATGACTATTCTGCAACTGAGCAAATTTCAGTGTTTTTGATTTGATCACATTATTGAATCATTTTTATATATATTTTTATTATATTATAATTTATGATTTTGTGTTTCAAACTTTAGCATACCCGGGATGTCTACTAGACTCTGGTTCGGACAGATTTAAGTGAGTTATTCATAAGAATTGCATGCCTACAATATAAAAACGCCAAATTTCCATGAAAAATAATTGTACCGCTTTCAGCACAAAATTCCAGCCAGAATCATACCGCCAGGGAGGTTAAGGAGTTTTAGTATTTATCACTCTCTTTTATTGTACTTTTTATATTCTTATCCTGATTTTAAGCAGCTGCTAATAGTGTTTTATATTTTATTATATTTAAAGCACTGGTATATATATATTTATTTATTTATGTATATATATTTATTTACAACTATATAGACATAACCGCAGGAGTTATCATCCATTAGGGGCGCTGAGAGGTGTTTGACATAGGAGGGCGGACATACCAAACATCCATTTTTTCATATTTGCATGACCTGTTTAGATCCACGGGTGCTTAGTATACTTTCGACACTGCTGCAGAATTCCCAGGGAAAGGGACTTTACAAAATTTTAGAAAATATACATCTTTAAAGTATAATTTATTTCCTGTAAGTGATGATGTGTGTTTTTCACATGTCTATAGGGAAACATATAATGCTCACATATGCTCTGTGAGAGACGGGACAGTAGATAGATCTGTCCCTTACCATAATCCCATGCCAGTGAAAGTCCAGGTCTCTTGGCTTCACGTTTCTGGTAATAATGACCTTCACACAAAGCCAGGCTAAACGCTATGTGCTTGTCTGCTCACCAACTGCTCCCATCTCTCACACTGCCTCTACTGGCCTTGTTTTGCTTAATTAAACTCAATGTCAGCTTCTATTTGCTGCATGACCGATCATCTCTGCCTTTATTGAAATTAACA
The DNA here is from genome assembly GCA_028564925.1 of Lithobates sylvaticus. Lineage (NCBI taxonomy): Eukaryota > Metazoa > Chordata > Amphibia > Anura > Ranidae > Lithobates > Lithobates sylvaticus. Next base: position 562,976,690 of record CM053029.1, on the reverse strand, counting down.
ATTTATTTAGGTATGTCATTGTGTGCTTTTTTTGGGTGAGTGGTAGCTTCATTCATGATATTTTACATATATGTATGAGTGTCCACCCTATATGCATATTTATTGATGCTTAATTGTATAGCCAGTTCACAAGATGCAAGGAATTTGGATCCTGTAAATATATTCCAAAGATGAAATCCAATGATAGATACACAAATGCACAGACTTACAGCATATATACATATATGTATGTTACTCAGAGATGGAGTCTGTTGCTCTTCTAAGGATTTAAGTGAATTAATAATTTATAGATATTTGGGATCAAAGCCTGGTGCGGCCCTTGCTTTTTATGCAAATGTGCATTATTTATGCTATCAGGGTGCATGAAATCAGCTTGAGCTGTTTGTTGTACTAATTACAGGCAAAGGACTACTTTCACCTTGTCTTTAGCCCAATGTAGCTCCTGTAGCACCTTATTATTTGTTGAAGTGAGAGGCCTCTAAACACCTTGGGAATCGAATTCTGAATGTGTTTATTTACAGATCTTGGATCCTGAAATTACTTGCATGAGCAATTAAATGGAAATTCGTATTTTTATTTTTTAAATAGAAACATAGAGTGATGGCACAAAAAAAAGACCACGTGATCCATCGAGTCTGCCCCAATTTTTTTTTTATGTATATATTATTTTTTTATTTTTTTGTCTGAGTTCCAAGCATGTGTGAATCCACATACTGTTGACTGACTCACTACCTCCGCTGGAAGTCTATTCCAAGCATCAACTACCCGTTCAGTAAAATAATACTTTCTAAGATTAGTTTTGAACTTTTCTCCTGCTAGTTTGAAGTCATGTTCCCATGTTCTTGATCTTAGCTTCTTATTAAAAATACGGCCCATCTGAACCTTATTCACCCCCTTGATGTGATTAACGGTTTCAATAAGGTCTCCTCTTTTCCTTCTTTCCTCCAGACTGTACAATTTCCTGAAGTCTCTCCTGATATGTTTTATCCCCCAGACCTTTCACCAATTTTATTAACCTTCTCTGAACTCATTCTTTCATATTAATTTTTTTTGAAAAATCATTATTTTAAATTTTTAAGCAATAAAGGGACAATACAGACACAACCATTCCCAAAGATGTTACAAAAATGTTCCATAAGGAAACATCAACAAGGTTCTTCACACTAGATGGTATAGAATACTATACTGGGTAATCAACAACATAAAACTAAGAGCGGAATCAATTATTGAGAACCCAATAATGAGTATAAGGAGGTGCGGGGGTGGATGTCTGGGGGGGGGGGGGGGGGGGGTGAGGGGAGGGGATAGGGAAGGGAAAGGGACAAAAAAATAAGGGGACGCCACCATGAAGTGGCTACAGAATGGGAAGAAGGGGGCATCAGAGTCACCTCCTATCCAGGGAAGAATAAAAGAATAAGGAAACAAAACAGTTTATCAACAAATTCCATATATATATTGCGTCAGCCAGCCTCAATATAAGTATAATAAACAAATCATTTTATTTTGTGAGGTCTGTGAGGTCTCCAAAACTGATATGCATACAGTGGCCACAGGTTGGTTTACCTATTTATCATTTATAAAAAATAACCATATAGGACTTGTTCTTAATACTATAACAATGTTCATATCTCAGATTATAAATTCTCATTGTGTCTGTGGCCATATTTACCAATTTTACCAAGAAAAACGTAACCCTAAGTAACAGTCTTTTTTATATTTCTCATCAGGTGTGTTAGTCATCACTATTAGAATTAAGTAGATTGGATAATTAATGCATACCCCAGATGCAAAGTCAACCTGCCTAATATTAATGATTTCAGTTACTGATAAGTAAATGGTACAATTTTAAATACATACATGACTGGCAAACTTCTTTGCTGTACCACATCGCTAAAATGAATGGAGGCACCAAATAAAGAGGAATCTTGGACTTTTCAGGTGCTGATAACTGATATACAACATCTATCACGCCATCCTAATTTTTTTTTTTATTGCACAATATTTCAAAATCTATTTAAAAATACAGGAATCGAGAATTAATCAGAAACATGATAGAATATATAGAAGATGCTTACTTGCTTTGGAATTTCCACAGAAAAAAAATGCCATCAAGTACCCCACTGGTCAGCATGGACCATTGCATGAAAAAAAAAGGCTCTTTCCTTTAAGGTGAGTGCTGATTATACTGCTGGGGTCAGAGTAGAGATGTTAAATTTCTGGAAATTTTGAAGCCATGAGGGAAAAAAAAAATGTCCTTGTTTTTTTCTGGAAACATTTTAAAAAAATTCAGTGTCAGGCTGTTTTACCAATTGAAAGTCATTTTGTTACACTGGTAAGGTGAAATGCAGTGTGTATAGAAGTATTATGCTTAAAATAAAACTACAGGTTATTCAGTAAATAAACAAAACTTGCTTTTTAAATTGTATTGGAATAACAAGGACTGTATATCTGTATATGATAAGAACACTTATCTATAAGAACTATACATATACTGCATTTTCAGTTGTGGACAATGCTGATCCAGCAGCATATATTGCTCTATGAAGAGCTTGATTAATGTTCTCCTGATTTTCAAGTGTCATTTTATGTATAAATGATGGGATTGTGTATTTTTGGGAGGCCATGGTTTGTAACACTTCCTTACTTGAAGATCTTGCTGATGGAGAAACACTTTGTGATGATCCATAAGCAGAAAGAGTATTTCTTGAATGAGAACTCAGGTGGGAAAAGCTCCTCACACTTTCATTCTGGTCCTCATTTTTATTCCATAAAGTATTTTGTAATGTCTTTAGGGCACCTATGGCATGCAAGGATGTGTTTCGTCATCCTTGTAGCATTTGGAAAAGAAGATTTCTTCTCACAATATTTGCAAATTTCAGCTTTTCTCTTATCAGAAATTGTACTGTGAAAATGTTTTCAAACTCTAGATGTTGGTCTCACCGTTTTACTGAGAGGAGGAAAATAAACACCAATTTACTGAACAGACTAAAGGCAAACATTATGCTGTGATGGTGGAGAACATTAATAAGAATAATTTAAAGGTTATAAAGATGAACTAATTTGTCAGACAAATTTACCCTCTTACCTGTCAATTAAGACCTGAGAGGAAAGAAACCATCATCTACAGTATCCCAACAATCACCCAACTGTAGGAGGTACAAGATGGAGAACACAAGCAAGCTAGTTGAAGATATGCATATTTCTCTTGTTTGAGAACTGCATTGAGAAGTGCAGTGTTACTTGAATTGTATTCCAGGATTTGCTTGTCTTCAGCTGAGAGAACTTGCAATAATTTAAGACTTTACTCTCATTTCTCTCAGAAATCTTTCAGTAAGGTCTTCATATTATATAGTTTGAATACCATGTCATAGATATATTATCATTGTAAAAGTACATATTCCAAAAACCAGCTTTGAAAAAAATGGAAAAAAAATGTTTTCTGTTTTGTTTTCCCCAGGCCTTCCCATATCTAGGTCAGAGTACTATTTTCCGTGTTTCCCAACCTGATGGATCTGCTCAATCGGGAATCTGTGGAAAGCATGTATTTATCTACCATCCAAGAAAACAAAGTTCAGGGTACTCCTTGTATATCACATGTCTTTACTTAGTCATGAATAACTGAGGATAAAAACAATTAAAGAATATCCAGCCGATAAATGCAAGGGACATGCTTTCTCAAATAGATCCAGAGATCCAACGGCCTTGTGAAAGTGTGCACTTTGCATGAGAAATTTTCATCAGCTGGATATGCTTTAATTGTTTTTAGCCCATATAATGTATGACTAAATAAAGAAAAGTGACATGAGTGTCCTGGACCTTGTTTTCTGGGATTGCTTTATTTGGCAACCTACTTACTAGAAGCACAGAAGCCCGCTGCTGTGATTTCACAGAGGTCAGAAATGTGGGTTATCCAAGAGCAATTTTTTTAATATACACTAGTATTTGCTCTCTCCAGACTTACTAAGGGTGGGTTCGTACTTTTCTTGCATGTATTTGTTATGTAGTCCATATTCAAAATCAATGCGATAGGCCACTCACTGGCAGCAATATGATCAGAACGTCGAATTCTATCCAATACTTGATCTACCAGAACATTAAACACTTGCAATTTTTCTAAATGTTTTTGTTCCTAACTATTGCACAATCCCTTTTTAATTAGTATATTATCAGTAGGGGTAAATCCATTTCATATTGTATTCATTTTCATTAGAAGAGTAATGCCCCGTACACACGGTCGGATTTTCCGACGGAAAATGTCCTATCGGACCATGTTGTCGGAAATTCCAACCGTGTGTAGGCTCCATCGGACTTTTTCCGTTGGAATTTATGACGGAAAAAGTTTGAGATCCTGCTCTCAAATTTTCCGACAACAAAGTCCTATCGGACTTTTTCCGATCGTGTGTAGCGAATTCCGACGGACAAAGTGCCACGCATGCTCAGATCACATTACAAGACCAAAGCTATTGGCTACTAGCCTCTACGTAGTCCCGTCGTACGCAACGAACGTCACCACATTCAGGATGATCGGATTTTCCAACAACTTTGTCCGACCGTGTGTATGCAACACCAGTGTCGGACAAAATCCGTCAGAAAAAAATCAGACGGATTTTGTGGTCGGAATTTCCGACCGTGTGTACGGGGCATAAGGCTTGCTTACATAAAGGTTGTACATATATACAGAGCCACAAACCTCGAATAGCACAGACTATAGGCTTACCTGTGCAGCAACTCTGTGGAGGGGGGGGGGGGTTGGTTATATTGCTTCAATTGCATTAATTGGACAAGTGAAAAAGTCTGAAGGGGAATTAACATTTTTTTTGGCGATTGTATCCAAACATTTATAAAGCCTATGTTTTAGAAATTTCCACTTAAAAGGGGGTATTTCCATGATACAGTCTGCGCCCACCATACTGGGCTTTCTAACAGGAAAGACCAGCCGTGTCTGCTTAATTACTGAATCTAATTGAAATCGAATTGTTTACGTCATATGAGCTGGAGAGGTAGGAATGGGGGGAAGGGGGGGGTTGTCATTGTCTCATTCAGCCGTATCAACATATTTTATGATTATTGAGGACATAATAAATAACGAACAGATATACAGTACAAATATTCACTGCTTATAATTTCACTGTCGATCTCTAGTGTACATATCTTCTTCAGTAAACCTCTGATTTTAGCATTTACTAATATCAATAATAAGGACAAGGACAATCATTAAGGACTGCAACAATTTCATCTGTTAAAGTGTTACTAGACTCACAACAGTAAAATCAGTTTGTATATGCAATAAAGCATTCTTGTTATACTCACTGTGGAACCTAAGGGGTTAATCCTCTGCATTGTGCAAAAAAGGCTGTTTGATCCTGTTTTCTCTGATCCTCCCCTTCTTCCACAGTCCCCTAACCATCTCCTGATAGAACAGAGAGTTTTTTTGTTTTCTTGGGAGAGTGCATGTTATCAGCACTGTCCAGACAGAGGGTCAGGGGTCCTGCAGCCTCATAAGACAATCAGGGGAGAAGGAAAACTCCTCCAACAAGCTTTAACCATGCACTGATAGAAGTCACAAGACTGCTATATACTGCTGATGAGAAAAGATATTTAGCAGTTTATATTTACTAAAACTATTGCATTTCCTTCTTCTGTATACTGTGGGAGACCAGATATAGTGAATGCAGGGTCCTGGGTTTAGTAACACTTTAAAGCGGACCTTCGGTCATTTTTTAAACATTCGATCTATTAAATATTTTGCCCTTTTAACTTTAACTGTTTTAACTTTGGATATTAAAACATTTTTTTTCTGCCAGTAAATACCTTATACAGCCCACTTCCTGTTTCTTGTCTGGTAAAAAGCCTAGGCTTATGACATCATGCACAGCTCTCGCTCTCTCTCACTTTCATGAGAGTTTGCCAGGAAGGGAGGGGGGATGAGTCATAAGAGTGCCAATGAGAGCCGTAGGGGTGCAGAGATGGAGGTGTGCCTCTGTGTGTCTGGGTAACTCTGGAAAGTGAAGCTTCAGCTGCCCACAGTTAAAATGGTTGTAGCTAGACTCAGTGGAGGGAGATTTCATGCAGCATATTTGGCAAGTACAGAATCACAGTATATATAAAATAATACCCAAAGTGGTTGGGGGGAAGATTTAGAATGGCAAAGAAAAGGAAAGAGAGCAGCATATATGCAGAGTATCCTTCTAGCTCTTTCCTGAGCCTGCTGCCATCCACAGTTTGCATTTTTTCCTAAAGACTGTCTACAGAGACTCTTAGAGACGCACAATTGTACCTTGTATATTACAGTCCATATCCACTCCTTCTACAGACTCTGTGCGCCAATATCATTTTTGTCATATACTTTCAGAATGGCAAAGATGTTTTTATTACAAGTTATGTGAGCAGACTACAGTTCCGCTTTAAGTATGCTATTTCCAATTCACTCATCTTCAGTCTTAAAATTCCATATTTACTGACCACATTCCTTTCACTTCTTATAAATTGTTCCTTAATATGGCACAACAAAAAACAACATGGAAACCATGCTACAAATGTTCTAGCTGCATGCAGTATGATGCCCCCAAACTATTAGTTGTCTAATTAACAATAGCTTTTCACATAATGCAACTTGGCCCTCAAGGAGAAAATTACTGAAGTACTCATTGGGGTTGATTAACTAAAGGCAAGTAGGCTGTATTGGTAAAGCGCTGCTGACTTTCAATCACGTGCAAGAAAAAATACTGGGGTTGATTTACTAAATCTGGTGCAGTTGTGCACGACAGCCAATCAGCTTCTGACTTCAGCTTTTTCAATTAAGCTTTGACAAAAAAAAAAAAACCTGGAAGCTGATTGGTTGTCATGCACAGCTGCACCAGATTTTGCACTCTCCGGTTTTAATAAATCAACCCCACTGTTTTTCTTATTTTCCTTGCATGTGATTGGGTATTTTTTGCAAAGTGAACTTTCACCACATTCACTAAGCTAAGGGAAAATTCCCTTGTAAAGTGGACAGTGTTTTTTTTTTTTACTTTTAGTAAATCACCCTGATTGTCTCAATGCAGCACCATGTCACTGTGGGTTTGATTTACTAGAGGCAAGTAGGCTGTTAACTTCCCAAGGGAATGTTCCCTTAGCTTAGTGAATGAGTTGAAGCTCTGATAATTTCACCCAATTATGTGCAAGCAAAATTACCATTATTTCTATTTTTCTTGCATGTTATTGGGTATTGTTTGCAAAGTAAATTTTCAGCACATTCACTAAGCTAAAGGAAAATTCCCTTGCAAAGTGTGAATTCCCTTCTTTGCCTTTAGTAAATCAACCCCAGTGTCTCAAAAGAGTCAGAATTATGTTACTCTAACTGTGGATTTGTTTAAGATTTCATAGATGGGGTGTGAGTTTCTAATGCACTGTGTGGATGCAAAATTTACTTTTTACTTACTACAAGCGATTGAGATCAGGATATTTAGTTCCTCAGTGACACTATCGGGTTGATTTACTAAAACTGGAGAGTGCAAAATCTGGTGCAGCTCTGCACCAATCAGCTTCCAGTTTTTTTTTTTTTGGGGGGGGGGGGGGGGTTCAAAGCTTAACCACTTAAGTCGCGGAAGGATTTGCCTCCTTAATGACCAGGCCATTTTTTGCGATACAGCACTGCGTTGATTTAACTAACAATTGCGCGGTCGTGCGATGTTGCACCCAAACAAAATGTATGCCCTTTTTTCCCAAAAATATAGATTTCTTTTGGTGGTATTTGATCACCTCTGCGGTTTTTATTTTTTGCGCTGTAAACAAAAAAAGACCGACAATTTTGAAAAAAAAGCAATATTTTTTTACTATAATAAACCCCCCCCCCCCCCCAAAAAAAATGTCCTCATCAGTTTAGGCCAATATGTATTATTATACATATTTTTGGTAAAAAAAAAATCTCAATATTGATTGGTTTGCGCAAAAGTTATAGCATCTACAAAATAATGGATAGATTTATGGCATTTTTATTGTTTTTGTTTCTCTAGTACTAATGGCAGTGATCTGTGATTTTTAGCGGGACTGCGTCATTGTGGCGGACAGATCGGACACTTTTGACACTTTTTTTGGGATTTATACAGCGATTTATACAGCGATCAGAGCTAAAAATAGCCACTGATTACTGTATAAATGTCGCTGACAGGGAAGGGGTTAACACTAGGGGGCGATCAAGGGGTTACATGTGTTCTAGGGAGGTGGGGGGATGGGACTGACAGGGAATAGAGAGAGAAAGCTTTTCCTGATTACTAGGAACAGCAGATCTCTCTCTACTTCCCTGACAGAACGGGGATCTGCCTGTTTACATTGACAGCTCCCCGTTCTGTCTCTGGGAGGAGCAATCGCGGGTGGCCGGCGATGCGCGTATTCTGCATGCGCATCGGCTTCGGGGACTCGGTGAGCGCCTGCTACGGCCTTTTTAAAGAGCCGACGTACAATGACGGCGATTCGCGCAGCCATGCCAACCTGCCGCAGTACAACTGTGGCGGGTGGTCGGCAAGTAGTTAATTGAACAAGCTGAGGCTAGAAGCTGATTGGCTACCATGCACAGCTGCACCAGATTTTGCACTCTTTGGTTTTAGTCAACCCGACATTTCCCAGTACATACTGACGGAGGCAAGCAATGACCGGTGATTGGAGCTAGAGCTCCACTAGATGTGGAAAACCTTGAAAAGCCTAGAAAAATATTTGTGCTTGTTCGTGTATGTGTGTATAGGGAATTATGATCTTGAATATGTACTGTATGTGTGAGTAATAAACTAAGAGATTGACCTAGATTGGTTAAACCCAAAAGTGTTTTTTTTTTACCCTTTACTATTCCTTTATATTGGTTTTGGAATTTACAAATGCAGCAATTTAGAAATCAGATGAAAGGTTTAGTGCTGGAAAACACTTTTTGATAGATAAAAAGTGCATTTTATATACATCTATATAGATCAGACCAAAATTAGGGACAAGGAGGAGGAATGAGGGACAGAAGGACATTCACCCAAATCAGGGATAGTCCCTCCAAATCAGGGATAGTCCCTCCAAATCAGTGACAGTTGGGAGCTAGGCAATTGAAACATTTGAGTATTGTCCATGATACTTTTTTGTTAATTTGCACTAACATCCAAAATTTCAGGACAAGCTTTTGGAATGTATCCACTTCTTCAAAGTCCAAGCAGTACTGCTTGGACCTCGAAGAAGGGGGTACACCCCAAAAACTTGTCCTGAAAATTTGGATGTTAGTGCAAATAAAAAAAAGTATCACAGACAATAGTGTTTCTGTTGCAAGTGCACTAATACGGCTACAATCGCCTGAAGCATAGACAGCAATCACAATTCACCACTTAGCTGATGCAATGACTATAAAGGAAAATCTTGCTAGCTGCTTTTGGGTTACTGCACCAACGCTCTTTGCCTTTTAGAGTAAGACCACTATAAGTGTTATGTTAAATTAGCCAATATATGCTACTGTATGCTATATGATGCTGGCCATATTACCAACGCCCTAAGCTGTTTATAACTAAATAGTTCATGTTTCACAATTTCCAGATTTAACAAACCCTTAAACAGAGACATACCAAAACCTGCACTTGCCACAAACTCTGTAATTATCCCATCAGTAAAATCTGCCCAGTTCCTTTTATTGCAGCAAAGAAAAATAACAAAATGTCTTAGAAGACGGGAGATTCAGGCAGGCCGGGTACAGGAGGCGGATCACATTTGCAGTGCTGGGCTGGGTGTATAATAGGGACTTTATGCAGAGGGTGACAAGTGCTAATTATCAGTCACAGTTATAGGCTATCGGCTATGTGAATGAAGACACAAAACAAACCGGATAAACAAAGTAAAACTAGAGAATCATATCACACAGTATACCCAGTGGTAAACTTAAATATATATTCAACACAACAACACAAAGCTACATTGCCACTTCCTAATAAAATAAATAAAAATACTAATCTGTAATAAAAAAAAAAAAAAAAAACAGGAAATACTAGCTACATAAAATGACATACTTGGACATTTTTTTTATATCAAGCATGTTTTATAACAGAAAGGGTTTCTACAATTAGAGGTAAACTATAATAAATATCTTGTTTGTGATATCGCACATGAGAGTTGCTGCTTCCTTCTGAATTATCAGTTTATTTGTATTGTTTTTCAAGAAAATAAGCACATTTTTACTCCCCTTACATATAATAAATATCTATAGGGCACATACGATTTCAGTATCCTGCTAAATACTTGTAAAACAATGGTACAGGCATACCCCACTTTTAAGTACACAATGGGGTTTATTTACTAAAGCTGAAAAGTGCAAAATCAGGTTCACTTCTGCCTAGAAACCAATGAGCTTCCAGGTTTTATTACCAAAGCTTAATTGAACAAGCTGGCGTTAGAAGCTCATTGGTTTCTATGCAGAAGTGAGCCTGATTTTGTACTTTCCAGCTTTAGTAAATAAACCCCATTGTGTACTTAAAAGTGGGGTATGCGTGTATTAACTGATACTATAGATTTATTTACTAAAGAAGTCCATTTTCAACACCAAGTCAGATTTAGGAAGACTTTTTTTTCACTTTAAAGAACCTGATAGGGTATTTGAATAGAATGCATTATTATTATTATTATTATTATTTTTAAGTTTAAGTTTAGAGAACCTAATAGGGTATTCGAACAGAATGCAGTGTAAAGTTAAAATCATGTGTTCAACTGTACGAACCTGACTTTGCTATAGTTATAGGAAGAAATAGAAATATGTTGTTTGAATTAAACCAACTTCCTTTAGTGGTTTTCTACATGTTTACAAAAATGGTTTAAAACCAATCCTTTAAAAAACCCAAAAGCTGTTTTTGAATGATGTGCTATTTGTGAACATGTAGACCACTTGTAATGACATATTCTGCAGCAATATTTGATCTGGAGAAAAAATTTAAATTTTTAAATGAAAGATAAAACTTTTCATCTTAAACATTTTTAAAATGGCATCATCATTCAGGAGCAGTTTAACCAAAAAAGTGCATTCAGTAAAAGAAAAACACAATTACATACAAGAGATGAATTATGTTATTTTGAAATCTATTAGATAAAAACAACAAAATTTAATACAATTATAATTAAATGCCTAAACTTTTTTGTGCATGTTTTTAAGCCTTCAGATGCATTAAAATGTTTTAATTTGCAGCGTTTTTAATAATAAATAATGATCTACATAGGCTAACATGGTTGAAAAGACAATAATATAATGCACTGTATGAGAAACTTACTGTCAACTTTTATCTTTAACTAAGTGGCATATTCTCAATTCGCATTTACTATTTTACTGCTATGTATATCAGTGGTGTTTCCTATATGTTTGTGCCATAGTTTATGAGGCATGTGATTATTGCTGACACTACAGATACTATCCTTATTTGCACAAGCTGGTATGTGTGTGCACAGGTAATTGTAACCATGCAATGCCAGCTTTCTGTGCATATTTTCACTATGAACTGAAAAATATATTGTAGAAGATTCATAGTTTGTCTAGTATTGAGACCTTGTTTTGCTACTGGTTTACATTTAGGTTATATTATGTAATATATTATTTGTGTCATAGGGTAAGGAGTGAAATTATTTATTTTTTCCTTTGGGTAGGTAGTGATATGATTTATTTTTCCTTTCTATGACTATCTCTAACTACATCCTGAATTATTGAAAGAATAAAACTTGTTTTGTTTTGTCAAAGTTGCTCTAATTATTTTTACAGAATAATTTCCATACATATCCCCTTTGTTCTTTATGTGTATGTGTAAAGGTGCCTGAAATTTATGGTAATAGTTTTTAATTATCTAATTTATATTATATTTTGAGAGGACATGAATTTGAAAAGGTCTCATTTGTTGTCATAATTGCAATAGTGCACATGCCCATGTTATTAACTGATGTAACTTTATATCATTTTTCTTTATATTATCCTATGTCTACTAAACATATGTTTGCATTATTTCCTGCTTTTACAATGGATTTTTACTATTTCACATACTCTATAATGACTAGCTATATATTTTTTTTATGTTTACACTTATAAGTATTAGGTAATAACAGTTAATTCTTACTGCTTATTACAGAATAAATATAAAGTTTCATGTAGTAGGTATCACAGTGTGGTGTTCAACTGGTGGATGACTGTTGTCTTCCAATCCCACTATAGCCAAAAAAACTGTTGGCATTGTATGGGAAACTTTTCTACAATCTCCCTTCTTGAAGCAGAATTCAGAAAAAAATATTTAAAACAATACACATTGAATGTTTTCTTACCTAGTATTTTCCTTCAAAATCACGCAACTTATCAATAAACCAGTAAGATTCTTAAAAAACATATACAGAATACTATTTTTTTTTAATTTTTCTAATAAAAATAGTAGTAAAATCACAACACACTGACAAAAACAATCAAAAGAAATATGATTTACATGTTTTTAAAAAAAACTCTGTATAAAAGTCTGTATTAAAAAAAAAAATACATCTGCCTACTAAGTCCACAATACATTTTCATACATTTGTGGTATAAACACAGATTTTTCCCATATTTACTTTTCTCCATCTATATCTATTTATAATGTGATAAAATAGAGTACCAACTTTCCACAAAAAAATTCTTATTTACATGTAAGTAGAATATTATATATGTCCCCCTATACATTGTAAAGTGCTGCGTAAACTGTTGGTGCTATATAAACTGTTGGCGCTATATAAATCATGTATAATAATAATAATAATAATAATAATATGATAATATTATTTGTAAGAGAAAGGAACAGATATAAGAAAGATTAGAAAGGAATAAATGAAACAGATGAAAGAAAGATTAGAAAGTAATAGTTCTAAAAACATACAAAAAGTATTGTTCTCCCTTGTAAAAATAAATAAATAAATAAATAAATATTATTGATTTGAAGTAAAAGCTAAATATATTATAGAATGTACTAATGCATATAGGCATGTACAAAATTATTGTACAAAATTATTACTTTTAATTTAGGATAAAAATATTAATGGAAATGAGCTCTAACTACCAACATCATACACATAAACACAAAAAAGGTACATAATGGGCACAATGCCACTGTTAAAATTGATTCTTCACACAAATAATATTATTAAAAAGCTAGAAAAAGAAATTGCACATGCTATCAAAAAAATAAAAATAATTTTTGTTTACTGATCATATACTTACATACATACATACATAAATACATACACACACGCCACAATTCCTTATTTATTAGTGAAGAAATAACTAATAATTCTAGTTTATAAGTAATACAATCTGTACAACCAGGAAAAATATTAGCCTTTGTTAGACTTAAAAAAAAAAAAATCAAAACAAAGCAATTTCTTTTATTGTTGCTATATGTATTTCAATGCATGATACACCCCCAAAAAAATACTTTTAAAAGTGTACGAACAAATTGAATATCAATGAAAAAGAAATATTATTTTAATTTATAGAAAAGTACACAGACCTATCTTAAAACTACAAATATATAAATACACAACAAAAACAGTAAATGTGTTTGTAAATCTGGAGAAAAAAACATTTGCTCTGCAAAGAAGAAACAAAAGCAAAAAACTAAAAGTGCTTTCAGTAGAAATATAAAAGAAAACATATGCTTTTAGTTTTTTAACAAAGGAAAAACATACACATTGTTATCACACATTTCAGTGTAATAATTGAATTAGTTCTAAATGATATTCACAATATTACAAGGCAATAAAACAATAAATAGAATATCCTTTATGCAGTAACTAATGTAAAAATCCACATTCTGACCTAACACATAAGCAGCTAGGAAGCATTACAAGAAGTGAGATAGATGCATATAATAGCCTAAATGTCATATTATAATGATTATTTCAATTCAATAGATTGTATTATACATGCAATGCAATAATATAGTCCCAGAACAATGTGTTTTATTCTGGAGCCATTGGTTAGTGGAAAGAGTGACATTTTTATGTCTTGTGTTGACCAATTGATCAATACAAGACATAAAAATTTCACTCGATTAAATCGATGAGGTGACAACGCTAGTGGTCAGTTAAGCCTCACTTTCACATTACTTACCACTAGCGTTGTCACCTGATTGCTTTAATCGCTGACATATATAAATTACACAAGTTCTGTTCCTGGTTAAATGTAGGTATAGTGCTGACAAAATCTAACTAACCATGTCAACGGGATGCATGTTTAAAAATTGACATACTGAAAATAGCAAATTAACTGCCTCATATTCCAATTAATACTTATAAAAAAGTATAAAAAAATATTTATTCAAGTATAGTATAAATTTATATTTTTGTTTTAATAAAAAAAAAATTCTTGTTATGTATGTCTCTATGGCTTATTGTCTATTACTATTAATATTCATATATACAGTATAAACAAATAAACAATGATCGCAAGAACCACATAAGTAACAATAGCAAAAAAACAAGAATTTCCTAACATGATTAAACATAAAAATGGTTAATCATGTCCCATGTAAAATACATTCATACATATATCACAAATACAGCTTAGCTGCTTAATAATATGCAAAGATTGCCAAATAAAGTAAAGCAAGGACCACAAATGACATGTGTATTTTATTTGTGACATGTGTATGTAAATTAAAAACACATATATACTTTTTTTTTTATAATGAAAACAAGATTTACTACGAAGTGCAGCACAGCAACTGTGTCTTAATCAGAGGAAAAAAAAACATATTACAGAACACTACTATTTTAAATTTATTTATATCAGGGAAATATATACCATTCAATAAAAAAAAAAAAACTAGATGTCTCTTGTCTACAATATGGAAATTCAAAGCAGTAAATATTATGTACATACATGTAATATACATTGTTTAATGCTGATAACGACACACAGCAATAGGAAATTCTAAGCTATGAGAAACCTATGAAAAGATCACTGCCCATAAAATCGATATAATATGTATGTAGATATTTCTGTACAATCATCCTCAATAACTCAAACAAATAATATATCACTCTTATATAAGTAATATCTATATACTTAATACAAAAATAAATTAGGTACCAAAAATTAATTCAACATACAAAAATATATCTAGCATGATACAGATATTCCATTCATCACTCACAAAAGAAAAAGGGGTTTTGCTATGATAAAAGGAAAGGTAACAGCCATAAATAACAAAATGTAACGTCAAAATAAACTCACTATGATGTAACTATAAAAGACAATAACCATGAGATAAACATACATAGAATTATCAAAGACCATTAAAAAAAATAGCATTTAAGAAGTGAATTGATAATACATTAATGACTAATATCTGATATTTTATTTCCTTTATAAAGTCCACAACACACTAAGGCTGCTGTCCAGAGTTCTTTGGTGCTGAAAGTTAACCTTTCATTTGCAGCATGCATTTTCACTTGGAGTTGAACGATTTTTAGGAGGAAATCATAAAAATCTCTGCAAAGCTAGAAGATGTTTTCAATACATTGTACAGTTGTAAAGCTATGATCCTTAAAGTTTACTAAAAGTTATAAAACATTTGATTGATTCCATGATTCCCTGAAAACAATTATGAGTTGCGCCATATCACTGATAATAGGACATCAGTTAAAAAGGACAAAAAACATGTAACTTTAAAGCGGGATTGAACCTAAAAGCGCACATTTATTATATTACAGCTTACAAATCCTTAGGTATGCCGTCTGCATCAGTTTTCTTTTATTAAAGCTTTCTTACCTTTAGTTTGACCTGGAGATCCAGCTTAATTCTGTTGTTTTTCAACAGAACAAGCTCTCTTCCAGATGTATCAGTTTCCAAGGATGGCATTTTCCAAGGCAAATCAGTTAAAGTAGAACCATAGGAAAAACTTATTTTTTTCATTTTGGATAGAGTAAGGGAAGCTTATAACCCCTGCCAATTTTTTTTTTTCCACCATCTGTGTCCCATTGGGGAGATTTCCCATCACTTCCTATCCCATAGCCAAACCGGAAGTGAAAGCAACTCCCTACAAATTAAGGCAATTAATTGCACCCCCCCCCCCCCCCCCAGGTCCCCAGAACTAGTACCCATATTGGAAGATTTCCGCTCTATTACTTTTCTGGGGACAACCCAAATTTGTGATTTTCTTTTACTTTCTTTTACTTTTTTTCTTTTACTTTCTTTTACTTTTCTTTTAATCTTACTTTTACTCTTACTTTCTTTTACTTTTCTTTTAATCTTACTTTTACTCTTACTTTCTTTTACTCTTATGCCGCGTACACACAATCAGATTTCTCGTCAGAAAAAGCTCTGATGGTTTTCCCAACGGAATTCTGACGGAATTCCGCTCAAGCTGTTTTACCTACACACAAAATTCCGACCGTCAAGAACGCGGTGATGTACAACACTACGACGAGCCGAGAAAAAAAGTTTAAAGGGGTTGTAAAGGTAAAAAAAAATGTTCACCTTAATGCATTCTATGCATTAAGGTGAAAAAACATCTGACTATACCAGCCCCCCCAGCCCCCCCTTTTACTTACCTGACCCCTCGAAAGTCCCGCGCTCGCCCCCGACATCCTCTTCGTGGCTCACCCTGGCCGTTGATTGGCTAGAGTGGATGGATTGAAAGCAGCGCAGCCATTGGCTCGCGCTGCTGTCAATCACATCCAATGATGCGGGCCGAGGGACACAGCAAGTGGCTATAGCCACCGGCTGTATACAGGGAGCGTGCCCGCAAGTGCTTCTCACCATGCGAGAGGAGCTCGCATGAACGTGAGAAGTACTTGCAAGGGGGAGCCAAGACAGCCGCCGAGGGACCCCAGAAGACCAGGTTCGGGGCCACTCTGTGCAAAACAAGCTGCACAGTGGAGGTAAGTATAACATGTTTGTTATTTAAAAAGAACCTTTAATGCTTCCGAGCATGCGTCGAATTGTTTCCGAGCATGCGTAGGAATTTTGCGCGTTGGAATTGCTACAGACGATCGGAATTTCCGATAGAAAGTTTTTCCGTCTGAAAAAATTGAGAACATGTTTTTTTGGGGGGGGATGGTTGTTTTGTTGGAATAGCTGTATCTGGATTCGTGTATCTGAAATGTGAAAATGTATTTTGTATATGTGTGTAAAGAAAATGAATAAAACAATTACTGAATTAAAAAAAAAAAAAAAAAAGATGGCAGGTTGGCAAGCCCAGATCTCAGTTTGCTGATCTGCCCTCCCAGAGCAGCAGTTTTGTGAATAAAGCTGCTGGTAGTGGAAGCAAGTGGCTGCGGAGCAGAGCCACATAAGCCAATGCTTCCTGTATAGCGCCCGCTCCTGTCACAGGCGGAGTGATACCAAATGCACTCCGCCTGGGACAGCAACAGCCGGCGATACCAGAATGGAAGACGGTTATTAAAGGTAAGTTTACTACTAAATTCACAGTATATATGGATATATCTGTTTTGCAGTGGTTACCGGGCTGCTTTCAAACTGATCCGCAGGTGCAGTGCAGCTGCGGGTTACCTGCATTGAGCCATAGGCTTCTGTTATTACCTGCGGGTTTGTTGCGCCTTCAGAAAGTGCGCCACACCTGCAGGATATAATAGAAGTTTACGGCAAAGTGTAGCTAACCCGCAGAAAATCCACAGGTTCACAGTACTGCACCCGCGGTTTGGGCAAAGGGGCCTAAGGCTGCTTTAACTCTGATGTGCTGCGAGCGCATCAGTGTGAAAGCAGCCTTAGGCCCCTTTCACATGATTGGTCCAAACCAATCGGACTTACTATTCACCTCTATGGAGCAGCAGATGTAAACGGACTTGTGTCTGTTTACACCCGCCTACCTAAAAAAAATTGAAAGGGATCTGCCCCTTCCGTCTGGGCAAATTGGATTGAATCAGATTGCCCATAGAGTAGAGTGGGCTGTGGCCGTGGACACAGACCTGTCATCCTCCCGATCCGCTCATTGTGGCTCGCTTAATTGGCCCTCACTCTTCAAAAGGTTGGGCACCCCTGCATTAAAGTGACTGACCTTAACCTCCCTGGCGGTATGATTCTGTCTGGAATTTTGTGCTGAAAGCGGTACAATTATTTTGCATGGAAATTTGGCGTTTTTATATTGTAGACATGCAATTCTTATGAATAACTCACTTAAATCTGTCCAAACCAGAGTCTAGTAGACATCCCGGGTATGATAAAGTTTGAAACACAAAAACATAAATTATAATAAAATAAAAATATATATAAAAATTATTCAATAATGTAATCAAATCAAAAACACTGAAATTTGCTCAGTTGCAGAATAGTCGCTGTCATTAAATTTAGTGTTTGATGATGAATTGTGATTCTAATTTATTATCGCTGTTTTCTAGCTGGTCTAAAACCACTTTTGACATAAAGGGACACTTTTTGGTTGCTATGGACAATCTCCAGTTTTCAGGCAGAAAAAAATCTTTTTATTATATAAAATGACATGCAGGGCACTGGACAGACCACTAGGGACAAAGGGGATGTGTATTTTTTGTATACAGTTCTGTAATCTGTAAGATTACAGTACTGTATGTGTGTTGTGTTTTTTAACTTTTTTGAATTTGGCGCCGATCTCCGCTCCCGTGCGTCGGAACGTCGCAGGGAACGGAGATCAGCGCCACTCGGACACTGTGTGAATCGAGCGAGCAAACGGCTCGCTCACATAGCGGGGAGACATCGCAGGATCCAGGGGAAAAGGCAAGTAACCCCCCCCCCTGTATCCTGCAACGCAAGCCCGAGGCTCGGGGTTACCGCTTTTGGTACAGAAATCTCAACCCGAGCCAGACTTGGGAATACCGCCAGGGGGGTTAAGTGATACACAGAGATGAAACAAATCCTTCTATAAATATTGTACCTGTTTATCTGCAGCCTTCTATTCTCTATAGCCTCCTAAAGCACACATTTTACACAGATTTGGAGGTGGGGGGTGGGGTTTTGATGTCACACATTGCACAACATATAATAGGTAGCCTAGTGTAATCTAAGACTTGAGTGGAGATATTAGACACCTCCTCTACACTATTTCACTGGGAAACATGCACAGCGGAGGCTGTTAAGCTCCTGTTGTGTGCGGGGGGGGGGGGGGATCACCTGGGATTGTCTGGTGTCGGCATTGACTGTCAGAAATGAATCACAGTAGGTACTTTGGATCAAGGCAAGTGCACACTATAGAAGAATATGCTTTGTTCATTTTTCGATTCAGGGGTATACCATACCTCCCAACTTTTTGAGTTAGGAATGACGGAAACCTATTAGCAAACGTATGTAGGCATAGGACACACCCCTGCCACGCCCCCTTAAAGGAGAATTAACCAAAAAATATGATTAATTAAACCCACAAGGGCTTATTTTTACCACTACTATTCCTTTATATTGGCTTTTGAAATTTACAAATGCAGCAATTTAGATATTGGATGAAAGGTTTAGCGCTGGGAAACACTTTTTTGATAGATAAAAAGTGCATTTTATTAACAACTGTATAGATCAGACCAAAATGAGGGACAAATGAGGAGGAAAGAGGGACAGAGGTCACTCGAAATCAGGGACAGTTGGGCGCTATGGGTATACAAGCACTTTAATATTCACGGCAGCTAAAATGTATTCCAGCACAAAACATCAAAATACTAGATGAATATTTGCTGACAGATAAAATAAATCATTTACTAAGGTGTTTGAGAAGAAAGCTCTAAATAATGACTCGGTGTGTGTTTCTTTACTCGCTGACACTCTTTCCTCTGCACAGATGGTTAATTCCAATATAACAATAGACAAGCAGTCTGCAGCTGAAATTAGAAACTTGCCAACTAAAGTCATCTAACCAGCACTGCAATGATGCTTGATTCGATAATCAGTAATCCTGATAACAGCAGGAGACTACCATTCTGCTTAAATATTGCTGCCACCAATGTCATTTATCTAAAATTAGATTAAGTCACTTATAGCTGAGCTTTGTGTGAGCAATGATTCCTCTCGCAGAGGAAAGGCAAGCATTTCTCAGATACAGGTGAATACTGCAATATGCCGATTTATATTTCTATAGTTGTTAACCACTTCAGCCCGGACCAATTGTCAGCTTAAGGACCAGAGGTCTTTTTTTCAATTTCGCACTGCACTACTTTAACTGGTAATTGTGCGGTCATGCAATTTTGTAACGAAACGAAATTTGCGTCCTTTTCTTCCCACAAATAGAGCTTTCTTTTGATGGTATTTGATTGCCTCTGTGATTTTTATTTTTTGCGATATAAACGGAAAAAAAAAAAAAAGAGCGAAAATTTTGAAAAAAAAAGAGATTTTCTACTTTTTGTTATAAAAAAAATCTAATAAACTCAATTTTAGTCAAACATTTGGGCCAAAATGTATTCAGCCACATGTCTTTAGTAAAAAAAAATGCCAATAAGCGTATATTTATTGGTTTGCGCAAAAGTTATAGCGTCTACAAACTAGAGTACATTTTCTGGAATTTACACCGCTTTTAATTTATGACTGCCTATTTCATTTCTTGAGGTGCTAAAATGGCAGAGAAGTACAAAACCCCCCCAAATGACCCCATTTTGGAAAGTAGACACCCCAAGCTATTTGCTGAGAGGCATGTTGAGCCCATTGAATATTTTTTTTTTTAGTCCCAAGTGATTGAATAAAGACAAAAATAAAAAATAATTTTTTTTTTTCTTCAAAAGTTGTCACTAAATTATATATTGCTCACACATGCCATAGTTTATATGTGGAATTGCACCCCAAAATACATTTTGCTGCTTCTCCTGAGTATGGGATACCACATGTGTGGGACTTTTTGGGAGCCTAGCCGCGTACGGGGCCCCGAAACCCAAGCACCGCCTTCAGGATTTCTAAGGGTGCAAATTTTTGATTTCACTCCTCACTACCTATCACAGTTTCGAAGGCCATAAAATGCCAAAATAGCACAAAACCCCCCCAAATGACCCCATTTTGGAAAGTAGACACCCCAAGCTATTTGTTGAGAGGCATGGTGAGTATTTTACAGCTCTCATTTGTTTTTGAAAATGAAGAAAGTAAAGTAAAAAAAAAATTTTTTTTTTTCTTTTTTTTTCAATTTTCAAAACTTTGTGACAAAAAGCGACATCTGCAAAATACTCACAATACCTCTCAGCAAATAGCTTTGGGTGTCTACTTTCCAAAATGGGGTCATTTTGGGGGGTTTTATGCCATCTGGGCATTCCATGGCCTCCGAAACTGTGATTGGCAGTGAGAAGTGAAATAAAAAAATTACTCCCTTAGAAAGCCTGAAGGCGGTGCTTGGTTTTTGGGGTTCCGTATGCAGCTAGGCTCCCAAAAAGTCCCACACATGTGGTATCCCCGTACTCAGGAGAAGCAACAGAATGTATTTTGGGGTGTATTTCCACATATGCCCATGACATGTTTGAGCAATATATCATTTAGTGACAACTTTTTGTAAAAAAATATATATATTTTTTTTTTTCATTATTCAATCTCTTGGGACAAAAAAAAAAAAAATATTTAATGGGCTCAACATTGCTCTCAGCAAATAGCTTGGGGTGTCTACTTTCCAAAATGGGGTCATTTGGGGGGGTTTGAACTGTCCTGGCATTTTATGCACAACATTTAGAAGCCTATGTCACACGTCACCCACTCTTCTAACCACTTGAAGACAAAGCCCTTTCTGACACTTTTTGTTTACATGAAAACATATTTTTTTTTTGCAAGAAAATTACGTTGAACCCCCAAACACTATATATATTGTTAAAGCAAAGGCCCTACAGATTAAAATGGTGGGTGTTGCATTTTTTTTTTTTTTCCACACAGTATTTGCGCAGCGATTTTTCAAACGCATTTTTTGTGGAAAAAATACACTTTTTTTTATTTTAATGCACTAAAACACACTATATTGCTCAAATTTTTGATGAAATAAAAAATATGATCTTAGGCCGAGTACATGGATACCAAACACGACATGCTTTAAAATTGCGCACAAACACGCAGTGGCGACAAACTACATACATTTTTAAAAGCCTTTAAAAGCCTTTACATGATACCACATTAGATTCACGGAGGAGGTCTACTGCTAAAATTACTGCCCTCGATCTGACCTTCGCGGTGATACCTCACATGCATGCTGCAATTGCTGTTTACATATGACGCCAGACCAACGCTTGTGTACGCCTTTGCGCAAGAGAAGGGGGGGCAGGGGTGCTTTTTTTTTTTTTTTTTTTTTTTTTTTTATTTATTTAGCTTTTTTATTCTATTTTTAAACTGTTCCTTCCATTTTTTTTCTTTGTTATGATTTTTATTGTTATCTCAGGGAATGTAAATATCCCCTATGATAGCAATAGGCAGTGACAGGTACTCTTTTTTTGAAAAAATTGGGGTCTATTAGACCCTAGATCTTTCCTCTGCCCTCAAAGCATCTGACCACACCAAGATTGGTGTGATAAAATGCTTTCCCAATTTCCCAATGGCGCGGTTTATATCCGGGAGGGGGACATTCCCTCCCACTGCTTGTAAAAGCAGTCTAGAGGCTAATTACCCGCTAGAATTGCTTTTACATGAAAGCCGATCACTGGCTGAAAAGAATGATACCAAGATGATACCTAAACCTGCAGGCATCATTCTGGTATAACCATTCAAAGTCCAGCAACATACTGGACATATATTGTAATCTTTTTTTTTTTTCATGCAGCCTCTTGGCTGAACGAAAAAAAGAGATTGATTTGTGGGTATGCCCACCATTAGAATACCTCCCTTCATCCACCCACTTCTAATGATGGGCATACATGCACCATTTATATATGCCGATGCATGGGGGCATCCTCCCGCAAAAGTTATGCCGTGTACACACGGTCGGAATTTCGACCGTATGTACGTGGCATTAGGAGCCAATCGCTCCTCCGCCCCCCCTGCTGCCCCATGCTTCGGCACATATGCTCTTTTTTTTTTTTTTAACTGTGGTGGTGAAATCACCTCCTACAGCGTTGGAGTCGCGGCTTTATGTATCGTGGGAGCAAACGCTGTTGCTGTCAAGATAAATAAATCCGCGCTGCAACTGAATGGCGCACCTGAAAACAAAAAAATGCTTAACACTAAAACACAGTAAACAAAATTACATACCTGAAAAGCAAGCATGATAAAACATGATAAAACATAATAAAAACATTGCAGAATAGAATGGAGTAAAAAAAGAGCAACAATAGAGAGAGAGAGAGAACAATAAAACGACAACTATTTTTGTTTTTTTTTTTTTTTTTTGAGATTCACAGGTAAAAAAGCTCCTGACTGTTAGCGACTGAATCAAAACGCTACCACAAAAAAAATGTTAGCGATCGCAGGGATCAGGCCTGACTCTGCGAACACTGCAGTTATGTGTGCTTAGTGTTTTGTAAGTGACAGTGATCGATCGATACTGCACTTGGGTGGGCTGGGCTGGGCGGAGGGGGAAAACGCAGGTGCTAGCAGGTATCTGGGCTGATCCCGCTAACAATGCGTTTTTTTGGAACCCTAAACTGCTGGGACGCTAGTATAGATCTGATCAGATCAGATATTGATCTGTTCAGATACTATACCACTAAGGGAGGTGTATGCTTTGCGCGTGGGTGTTTGCGGTACTGGCACTAACCTGGGGCGACGCAGACCTTATTTGACCCTAAAACCTAATTGATATCACCCGCCGGGCGATCAGGGGGGTTAAACCGTTATTGGGTAATAAATGGCGGGTGCCCTGACAGTATAAAAAACAAGCTAACTAACCAGCGTCACCCGTAACAGTAATACAAAAAAAAACTGGTTACCTAGCGACACTAATGCAGGGATCAGAAAAACGATCGCTTAGTGACACTGGCAAAAGGGGTGAAAGGGTTAACTAGGGGCAATCAGGGGGTTAAACCTTTATTAGGAAATATAAGGGGGTACCTGACGCTATATAAAAACCTGACGGGGAACCTAAATAACGAAATAACTAACTGGCTAACCAGCGTCACCAGTGACATTTTATACGGTGATCACTGGTGAAAGGGTTAACTCTAGGGGCAATCAGGGGGTTAAAACCTTTATTTAGGTTGTAATATGGGGGTACCTGACCTATAAACCTATTTATGAACCTATATAAACATGGCGGTTAACCTAAAAAAAAAACTGGTTACCTAGCGACACTAATGCAGCGATCAGAAAAACGATCGCTTAGTGACACTGGCAAAAGGGGGTGAAAGGGTTAACTAGGGCAATCAGGGGGTTTAAACCTTTATTAGGTAATATATGGGGGTACCTGACGCTATATAAAAACCTGACGGGGAACCTAAATAACGAAATAACTAACTGGCTAACCAGCGTCACCAGTGACAGTTATACAGTGATCACTGGTGAAAGGGTTAACTCTAGGGGCAATCAAGGGTTAAAACCTTTATTTAGGTTGTAATATGGGGGTACCTGACCTATAAAACTATTTATGAACCTATATAAAACATGGCGGTTAAAATAAAAAAAAAATGGTTACCTAGCGACACAATGCAGCGATCAGAAAAACGATCGCTTAGTGACACTGGCAAAAGGGGGTGAAGGGGTTAACTAGGGGCAATCAGGGGGTTAAACCTTTATTAGGGGGGGGTAGGGGGCTACCTAGGACCTAAAACTAACTGCCCTGACAGTTATTACAGTCACACTGACACTAAATGCAGTGATCAGTAAATAAATGATCACTGCAATTAGTGACACTGTGACTGGGGGGGGAGGGGGTGATCTGGGGGGTGATCAGGGGGTGACAGGGGGGTGTTTTGTGTGCCTAACTGTACTGGTGTCAGTGTAGTGTTTGTGCACTAACCTTAACATGTTCGCCGCTCGGCGTCTCCGGTCACATAGACCGGCGCACCGAGCGTGACATCACTTCCGCCTTCCTGTCTATACAATAGACAGGAAGGGGAAGTTTCTCATTGGCCAGGAGCGATCGCGAGGGGTGGCCAGAAACCACTGGCCGTCCCCTCGTCCCGGATCGCTCCTGAAGCGATGCGACCGTCCCCGCCGGCGGAGGGGGGTCCGATCGGACCCCCCAACCGCCTAAAGAATGGCACGTACAGGTACGTGGTTCTGCCTGTACGTGCCATTCTGCCGACGTATATCTACATGGGGCGGTCGGCAAGTGGTTAAAGCATACTCACAGTTGCAGGGGAGATTTACTAAAACTGGCACACTCAGAATCTTGTGCAGCTGTGCATAGTAACCAATCAGCTTCTAACTTTAGCTTGCTGAATTAAAGTAATACTTAAGTCTTGTTTTTTTTGTTTAAAAATAACAAACATGTTCTACTTACCTGCTCTCTGCAGTGATTTTGCACAGAGCAGCCCCGATCCTCCTCTTCTCGGGCCCCTCCTTACTGACGAGAGCTCCCACAGTAAGCAGCTTGCAGGGCACCCAGGCCGAGCCGCTGCTCTGTGTGTCCATTCAATCACGGAGTCACAGATTGGCTCCGCCTGCTCTTGCTTATCATTGGCTCGCTGACTTTGATTGACAGCAACAGGACCCAATGGCACCATTTGGTCCCAATGTGTGTCTCAGCCAGGTTGTGTCAGGAGACACAACCGAGTCTCTTGTGCAACATCGCTGGATCAAGATGGGGCTCAGGTAAGTATTAGGGGGGCTGAAGGGGGCTGCTGCATGCAGAAGGTTTTTTTATCTCAATGCATAGAATGCATTAAAGTATAACTTAAAGTGGTGTTTCCATCAAAATAAAAAATAGCTTAAAAATCATAAATAAAAATAAAAAAAATTATTGGAAAAAAAATAAAAATTACTCACCTCTAAATGCCTTTTGCTAGGGGGTCCCTTGTAGTCTGCCCCCTTCAGTGCCCGGGCACTGACATCACTTCCCCGCTCGGCGCAGTCAGTCATCTGGGACACATGACAGGTCCCAGATGACAGCGCAGCGTATCACAGCATGCGCAGTGGGTGAAGCCCCCGTGAAGCCACAGCCGGGTGCCCACAGTAAGAATTCCGGCGCTGTGAGCGGAGAACAAGGGGAGGCTTCGTTTCCCCGCATCGCTGGACCCTGGGACAGGTAAGTGTCCAATTATTAAAAGTCAGCACCTGCAGTATTTGTAGCTGCTGACTTAAAAAAAAAATTTTCTAGGGGGCACCCCACTTTAAGGCAAAACTTATTTTTTTAGTTTTGGATAGGGTGGGAAAAAATTAGAACCCCTGTCAGTTTATATTACTGTCTGTGCCCCGTTAGGGAGATTCACTCTCTCCATTTGTCCTGTTTACCATTATCATTGAAAGTGAAAGTAAAAAAAGATCCCACATTTTGGGTTGTCCCAAGAAAAGTAATAGAGGGCCTTGAGACGATTCAGTTCGCATTTGCAGCGCTATACAAATCATTCATTCATTCAGAGGGAAATCTTCCAAGGGGGACACTAGTTTCCTCTCACTTCCTGTTTGGCTACAGATGGCAAAAAAATAAAATCTGACAGGGGTTATAACTAGGGATGCACGATACCTTTTTTTTTAATACTCGCCAATACCAATTACCGATACCTACCTGTTTTGTTTTCACTTCAGCAATGGTACAAAGCATTGAAAAGTTATTTACAAATGAAATACATTTTTTTTTTAATTTTGTGCTTTTTCAATGTGAAATGTGTAAATATATGTTAATATATATGTGTAAAAATATTCACTAACAAAGCAAACAAAAACAGTTTTAATTGTTTATCATTTATAAAATAGACGTGAACAAAAAAAAAAAAAAAAATCAGGAAAATAATAATTAAATGGAGGAGAATAGGGAGTTAATTAAGGCTGATTAGAGTAAATTAAGGGTTAATAAGGGGTTAAACAGAGGAACATTTGTTCATCCTTTTGATCTGCAGATGAAGAAACAGAAAGATACAAAAAGAAGCAATGTTTCTTTTTATTTTAGTGTTGTTAATAAACATTGCTGGCTGCTTTTTTTTTTTGACAGCTCCAATTACCGAACTTCTTTAACACTTCAGCTGTCAAAAGGGGAGACCCACTGGCAGTTCAAAGAACCGAACCAGAAAGTATTGGTTTCAGGTATCAGTGAGTTTGCACAAGTACCGATACTTGTGCAAATACTCGGTATCGGCATATTGCGGAAACTCTGGGGTTAATTTACTAATGGCAACTAGACTGTGCACTTTGCAAGCGCAGTTGCTCCAGAGCTTAGCAAATGAGCAGAAGCTCTACTGACTTCCATCATCCAATCATGTGCAAACAAAAATGCTGTTTTTTTAATTTTCCTTGCATGTGATTGGGTATTCTTTGCAATGTGAAGATTTACCTAATGTACTAAGCTCTTGAGCAACTGCACTTGTCCGTATTTAGCTTCCAAGCTGCACAGTCTTCTTGGTTGCTAGTACTCTGTCAGTTGCGCAGATTCATTGGATGTTGGGGAGCTATCAACTGTGCAGCCATTGGCCTCCTAGCAGCCAATGATGCATTGCCAGCTCCATTCAGCTGCTAGCTTACTCCAGAAAGTTGAGATATAAGAAGAAATAAAAGAGTAAGACCCCTTTCACACAGGCATTCCGATCAGTTTTTCAGATGGACTTTCTGCTCAGGTCCATTTTAAAAACTGAATGGACTGCACTGTCTGTTTACAAATGACTACCTCCGGGTCCAATTGGATCCACAAAAAAAAATGGAAAGGGGTCCTCTAGTTTAGGTGGAGCAGATCGGAGGTAGTCAGGTGTAAACGGACAGTGCAGTCCATTCACTCCCGGCCATCCATACAGCAGAGGGGGCTCTGTCTGTGTCCGCTCTGCAGATACTGAGCAGACACGGATGTATCATCTGCCCACTCTGCTATCATCAGTTGAAGATCTGTGAACTGATTCCCTGTACTCTGTACAACAAAATATTTTTTGTAATAATATTGAAATTAAACAATATTAATGGTTAAAAAAAGAAATGCAAACAGTAAAACACGTTAGTTGGCCCAGTTTGGGAAAAGGCCCATTACTTTGGTAGCCACTAGCCAGTAGGTCCGTTACACTGGTGGCCATTCGGAGGAATGCCCCATACATTGCTGGTCAGTGGGAAGAAGGGGTCCATTATAATGGCGGTCAGTAAGTAGAATGTTCCATACATTGGTGGCCAGTGAGTAGAACCCCCCCCCCCCCCCCCCCCCCCACAGATAGCTATTAAGATTAGTGTGGTCAATTATTACTCAACTGAGACACAAAATTGCTCATTGGTAAAAGGAACCCTTAGCAAGTACCCTTAGGAAGTACCCTTGGGTTCCAGTTGAACCCTGGTTGAGAACGGCTGACCTAAAGTATATTTAAAACCAAAGTATATTTAAAACCAAAAGATTACTGCACATTATTTGAATACACCAGTTAATATTTAAAATAATGTCTTCAAGTATACACAGGGAAAAAGCACCATCACAAATTGTAAAATAGTTTTCATGGCAAAGAGTCTGAAGCAAGTTTAACTAACACTAGGACCTTCCCTTTATCTTGATCCAACTCATAATCATGCTTCATGTATCCAGGGCCTGAAATATTAACACTGAAAGCTAGAAGTTCTTAGTGCCAACATGAATGATTGCCTTGCCAATAGCTTTTTTTTTTGACCTAAGATATACAGTATGTAGCACATCAGACCACTGCTTAGAATTGCCCTGCTGCTAGTAATCTTTTGCTTTTGATACATCAGTTAATGAGATAAGTAAAATAAGCCATTCATTCTTTATCCCAACCACTGTAAGTTGCTTGCTATCTTTCACAAAGAAAGGAGAAGCTGCAACAATGCAGCTGCACGAAGGTGACTTTGGGAGGCAGACACTCACAGAAACTCATCAAACTTCATCAAAGTTGCAGTGATTCTTGGTCAGAATTAGCAGCTAACTTATAGATTTAAAGTGATTTTAAAGTCTCGTTTTCTTATTAAAAAGAATAACAAACATGTTATACTTACCTGCTCTGCAGTGATTTTGCATAGAGCAGCCCGGATCCTCCTCTTCTCGGTTCTCACGTTGGCACTCCTGGTCCCTCCCTCCTGCCGAGTTCCTCCACAGCAAGCAGCTTGCTATGGGGACACCCGAGCTGAGTCGCTGCTCTATGTGTCCATTCAGACACAGAGCTGTGGCACAGCACCACCCCCACATCTCTTGATTGGCTCACTGGCTGTGATTGACAGTAGCAGGAGCCAATGACTTCTGGACCTCTGGACAGGTGAGTGTTATTTTATTGAAATTCAGCAGCTACAGTATTTGTAGCGACTGACTTTAAATTATTTTGTAAAAAAGTTGAAGAACCGCTTTACATCGTTCTCAAAACATAGACCCTAAATTCAGCTTGCAGTCCGTTTCTGAACAGCTTACTGCACCTCTAACTTATTTACCTTAGAAGGCTGTCAGTCTGCCAAGTCCCTGCTGTCACAGTAAGTAAGGGGAGCTGAGCTGCAATATTAGTGCTTCTGCTGTGAAACTTGAGAATGAATTGCTCAACTGTTCCTGTAGTTATGGAGGTCAGTGAGTGCTCATTCATTGCTTGTTTACAATATGCAAATTTTTCAATATCCATAGCATCGGCACTGTCATATTTTAAAACAGTATTAAACTGAAAAATAAAAATGTAATATATTGCAGCTTACCAATCCTTAAATGTGGTGGCTGCATTTGTTTTCATCTCTTAAAAACAAAAGAGAAAGGGCAAACACAACCTCCATAGTGTAGTAAGCAAAGGTATAGGCTTCTTTGAATAGATGAGTTTTTAGTGATCGCCTAAAAGTGGCTAGAGTTGGAGATAGTCAGACAGATTGGAGTAGGGAACTCCAAAGGATGGTAGAGGCTCGGAAGAAGTCCTGGAGGCGAGTGTGGGAAGAGGTGAGAGAAGGAGGTCTTGGGAGGAACGAATAGGATGATTTGGATGGTATTTTGAGACTAGGTTAGTAATGTAGATGGGTCAGAGTTGTGGATGGCTTTGTAATTTATTGTTAGTATTTTGACTTTGATTAGTTGGGTGAGTGGCAGCCAATGGAGGGATTGGTAGACACTGGGCGGTTTGTACAGTAAGGTGGATGAGTCTGGCAGCAGCATTCATGATGGAATGAAGAGGGATAACCTATGTAAAGGTAATCCAATGAGAAAGGAGTTTCAGTAGTCGAGATGAGAGAGAATATATCCTCAAAGTGTAAAGATCCTACCCTTTTTCCACACTATACAGCAAGAAGAAGGTGTTGTATTCATTGCAGATATTAGAGGCTAGTTCCTCTTATAAGGTCTGTTAGTTTACATTTCTAGGGTTGCCCGGGAATGGAGTAGGGCAGGGTCTGGCACCTCTTACTCTGGGATATAGATGTGTGCTTTGGGAGGTGTCAAGGAACAGTGGTGTGTTGAG
Source organism: Lithobates sylvaticus (assembly GCA_028564925.1). Taxonomy (NCBI): domain Eukaryota; kingdom Metazoa; phylum Chordata; class Amphibia; order Anura; family Ranidae; genus Lithobates; species Lithobates sylvaticus. The sequence goes on along the minus strand of CM053029.1, from coordinate 562,946,339 downwards.
AGTCAGTGGTGGCTGAAGATGAAGGAGTGTTATTGTTAAATGGCAAAGGAGGTTCCTGGTCCAGAAAGCCTTTTTTGGGGGAAAGCCAGAAAATATACCCCTAGAAGAGTGGAGATAGGATAGCTGCAGTACCAGAGTAGACAAAATACTATATATAAGTAATCTCTTATGTGGGTAGTGACTCCAAATCAGGCTTGTCAGAGAAATAGAGATGATGTGGAAGGAAATCAAGCACAAGCAAAAATTAGGTGTTGAGTCCTTCTCTCAGAATAAACTTACAGACACATGTATAAATAAAAGCAATAATTTTATTACAACATCATGTTAAAATTTGTTGGGGTACAGACCCTTTAAAAAACAATGGTAAACAGCAGCCACACACAACATTACAGCCCCCCAGTATTCCCCTAGCAGTGCTTGTGGAACCCTATATCACCTCCATCAAAGGTGAGGCAAGGGGACTTTTGCAGTTTGGATCCTTACTGCTTCAATTGTGCAGGTCCCTGCATATTGCTAGATGAATAGGCCCTTGCAGTCTCCTTTTTGGGCATTGTTTTTCAGATCTCCTGGTCGGATTCCTGGACACCATCTCTCACTTTTTCGACCTGGTGCCTTCCACGCCTGCGGCTACACTTCTAGAGGTTATATACCAGACCGGTTTTCACCTGCCCTGTTTTTGGAGGGACTTTTTTGTGATATTGTTTTATCAACCATCTTTAATGGCACCCCATGAACCTCTAAAAAAGCTAATAATGTGAACGCGTTGGGTGGGTCACACCCCTCATTGATACATGTGCATATGATCTTTATATTACAATTTCTTTGGATGTCTCTGTACAATGTTCAATAGTGCATTGACCACCATTAGACACCACTCTTCATTGGTCTCTCTACTTATTTATTTGTATTTATTTATTTATTTATTTCAGGTACTTATTTAGTGTGATCAATTTACACAGCGCTTTACAGATACAATGTACAGTCCCTGCCCTCAAAGAGCTTACAATCTAAGGTGTTCAAATGTATCTATTTGCAGCATATGGGGGGGGGTGCCTCTCTGGGGGGGGGGGGGGGCTGTAATGTTGTATGTGGCTGCTGTTTACCATTCCATTGGTTTTTAAGGGATCTGTACCCCAACAAATTTACATGATGTTGCAATAAAATTATTGCTTTTATTTACCGTATACATGTGTCTGTAAGTTTATTCTGAAAGAAGGACTCAAATACAATTTTTGCTTGTGCTTGGTTTTCTATACACAGTACTTATCCGGAATGTGGTCTTGTACAATACAACTGAACCGATTATTGATTTATCCAGAGATGATGTGCAAATTAACTTTGTTATGCAAAAATAAAGAACTGTTGTAAGTATCACGAGACAAAACCAAACTGAGTTGCCCCTTATCTCTGTGGATTGAGATATCTGGAGTATATCTGGAGTATATCTGGAGTATTGAGACTTTGTGAACAACTCAGTGAGAAATGGGTTGAACTAGTAAAGGGGGACCCGTTGACATGACTGTAGTAAAAAGGGTCTACCCATGTGCACTGTAATCTAGGATCCCATGCTCCCCCTACAGGTTAGGCCTGGAACTGACAGAAGCTGAGGGGCCTCCCTTGTGTAAGTGAGAGTTTTTTTTCCCAGTGTGGCTTGGAGGCCATAGAAAAGTGAGCCGACTCTGGGGTCTTGGACCCACCATCACCTAGAATCATGAAGTAGGCCTGTGAAGGTTCTGTGGATTTGTCGAACCTGCAGCTAGGAGGTGCTACATTCTTACCTGTCACTACCCCTGGAATGGCAGCAGCTGAATTCAGAAGTAAAATGTCATTTAAAGCCTAATATTATTACATTTTTACATAGATGACCAAAAACATTTTTCCGTTTTCAGTCTCAAAATGTAAATAAAGATAACCAATGACAATAAAATTGCATTGTTTGTATAAGGTAATCTATCAATTTGCCGAATTTGGGGACCTTTAAATTAGAAATCAGACATTTCCTTGCAGTGTCTCTTGTTCATTTTGATTCTGAGTACATAAAGTACCAAGATCAGACATGTTTTCACATCTTGTGGATTGCCAGAAAAACACTGATAAACTTGTAACATTTGATATTCCCTCCTGTGATTACAGTATGCTTCAGGCTCCAAGAGGCCCTAGAGAAAAAGTATGGATGCAAATGAGTCTACTGGTGCCCACATAATTGTATACTTGTCTTGATTACTTTGGAATCCATTGAAAGATTATACCTGCTGGGAAAAAACATGCAAAGGTTTGCATGTTCTAAAAATTGCCTGTGGTTTGAAAACAAGAATTTCCTGAAGCAACACAATTATGCCAAACAAGCATTCCTTAACTCCCACATTCTAATCTAGCTTCACCTAACTGAACTTCTTAGCTTCTGCAAAGACTATTGACACAATTGCAATGATCTGGCCATATGAAAACTCTGAGAACATGACAGATAAAAGAAATATGTGGCTAAAAAAAAAAAAAACATTGGGGTTCATCTACTAAAGGCAAATAGGCTGTTCACTTTGCAAGAGAAGTTACACTTTGTAAGGGAATTTGCCCAAGAGCTTAGAGAATGTGACATTTCACTTGGCAAAGAATACCCAATCGTGTGCAAGAAAAATAACAGCATTATTGCTTGCATGTGATTGATGGTGGAAATCAGCAGAGCTTCAACCCATTCACTGAGCAAATTCCCCATTCATCTGGGTCAAATTCCATTGCAAAGTGCAACTTTCTTTGCAAAGTGAACAGCCTGTTTGCCTTCAGAAAATCAACTTCATTGAGTCTACCGTTTTTACCTCTCCTTTTGAAAAAGCTAGTTGACTAGTTCACACTGACCCCTTGTTTAAATACTGTGAAGAATACCCAATTTGAGAGTAAGGGAACAATGGGAGTCCCTATATTTGTTTCATGCCTGGTGTGCTTTAACGTACAGGTTCACCTTAAGCATTAAACTCTCCAGCTCACCTTTCCTAGCCTCCTAATCTGTTTTAAGCTTAAAACCTCCCCACACCAGTAAGACCCTATTCTATGGGAAATAGACTTGAGAAGTTGACAGGTGCAGGAGAAAAAGTATGGGTACAAAACATAATGACCTTTTGCAGACTAATAACCTTTAGGCTGGCCATAAACGGTTAGAATTTTGTCATTCAGCAGGAACCGGGCAAGATTCGAACCATCAATGGGCAGCCTGAATGTACCAAGTTGATCGATCGATCAACTTGGGTACAACCAGCCTGCTGGATTTATTTGTGATTAAAGCCACTAGCGATAATCAGTGTCTTCTCCCGGCGGGGATGACTTCACCCACCCGCCCCTGCTCCCCCCACCAACCAGGAGCAAACAATAGCTCAGCAGGAGGGATTCCCCTATCAGCACTGTCTGTGTTGATGTGGGAATCATGCAAATTTGCACCATGTATGGCCAGCCTTAGGAAAAATAGTTGAATTGTAGAAAGATTTGCTAGGGTTTTAAGTAACTGGAAATTAAGTATGCATTATAAGCAGTGGCGTCGCTAGGGGGTGGCTTTTGGGGCTATAGCCCTGAATCTGGGGCCCATAGCCCCGAGTCCCTGCAGGGGTCCTTAAGGGGAGGGGAGGCTCTCTGGGGACCCTGATGTAAGTGGCGGGCTTTCTAGGGACCCTGATGAAAGGGTGAGGCTCTCTGGGGACCCTGATTTTAAGGGAGAGGTTCTCTGGGGACCCTGATTTTAAGGGGGAGGCTCTCTGGGGACCATAATGTAAGGGGGGCTCACTGGGAACCCTGATGTAAGTGGGGGGGGGGCTCTCTGGGGACCCTGATGCAAGGGGGAGGCTCTCTGAGGACCCTGATGTAAGGGTGGGCTCTCTGGGTATGACTAGGTATGTACTGTCCAAAAGAAGGAGGATGGTACTTGAGGGGGCAGGGGAACAAAGGGGGCTTGCAGAATAATTATTACAGGAGTGGGAGTCCCTTGAGATATTCTTCTGCCGGCTATCGTGGGGCCCTTTATGAGTGTCGGTGCAAACCCGCATGCATTCTGATGTGATGAAGGTCTCGGCCAAATCCCAAAGCCCAACAGAGCCCTTTGACACATCTGAGAACGTGTGTGCAATATTATTCTCACCTAGGTGAAAAAGGAGGACGCACAAAAAAATAAAACAGCCCTTAAAAAAAATATCCAATTGTGGTAGAGGAAGGGGACTGGAGCCAGGTATACACAATATTATCTTTTGGGGTGAAGGCTCACTTTAAGTTCAAATTAGGGAAGTAGGCTTGGGTGACAATGTTGCTACTCCATAGATACAGTATGGTGAATGATTGTTGTTGATCTAAGACAGGAAGTGTGTTACTGGCAGGATCACTAGATAAAAATAAAGGAAAAAACCCTGGAAAAAAATGCAGCCACTAATAAACTGCACTATATTATACATTTTGTTTCTGGGTTTAGATACATTTTAAATAGGCTTCTTGTACTGACTAGTTGGGCAGTACGCTGTGTAATTTTTGTATTTTTTGCATTTTTGTGGCATATGGACACGTGCCGAGTCACCTGAAACTTCAATTTCCTTCCCATTCGCCTCCTAATAATGTATAAAAATGTGATGAATACCAATATGTTAGATTCAGGTCTATCTAATCATATCAGATACATTAAAACAAAATATTACAGGCAGACTGAATGGGTATTGTGATTCATGAAGGTGTTGACTGCAGCCTACAGACATTATTCTAGGTGATATCATAAAGAATCAGACTAATATGACCAGAATAACCTTTTACTATATAATTTACACCGTATCCTACTAATACATTACATGATATAATTAGGCTGGAAAGAAAGGAACATCACCAGGTTCTTGACCACAAGCTATCAAGGTCAGCAAAGGACATCTTCACTTTGAAGGCAAACACGGTGAGATGAAAGTCTACATTGCGGCAGAGGACAGAAATACATCACATAGAAAGCCAGGGGCAAAATGTTTCGGGAATCTTATGCAGATTTCCTCATTGTTACAGGTTGGGAATGGAGTGCAATTACTATGTATGATATAAGAAATATGTATGATACTTTCCTCGTATAATCAGATAGACTAACGGGGAGGCCCAGATTGTGTTCGGCGTGGTTGCATATGCTAGGGAGATTGTTATGTATTTCAATCAAGAAGCATTAAGGTTACAATCAGTTAATTATGTTTGTTCCTGTGCAGGTCTGGTGCCATTTGCAAGCTCGGCTGGTAACAAGTACGCTGAGGGATGCGACATGCATGGATTGATGTCACAACTGCCCCGAGCAGGAAGAAGGACGAGGAAAAAAACAGCACTTCAAACAAAGAAGAAATGCACTATCAGCTACCTCATTTACCATTTAACAGGGAGCTGAAATATGGTAATGAAAGACAGAGGAGGACGTGCCACAACAAAATCGTGACTCATAAGTTGGCTTGACAATTTCTCGTTTCCAAGGAATATTTCAGGTGCAGAAGTCAATTAAATTCTGCTGGCTTGTTGGGGTCATTGCCTTGACAACAATTAGGATGAAGATGGGAAATCCATGGTATATCACCAGATAAGCTATCATATCAGGAGAAAATGGAGCTGAATCATTGAAAAGTGGAAAAAATAAAAATAAAAATAAAGCTACAAAAAATTGTGTTGTTGTTAATTTGGTCATATTATTATACTATTTCACCAAATTATTTCCTTTTTTTAAGCTGAAATCCAGGCAAACACAAAAACACGAATTAATGTAGTTAGAGTTTCATAAAATACAATATAGGGCTAGGTATAAAAAACAGAGAAAAAAAAAGGGGCAACACAAAAACAAAAATGTCGCCCTTAGAGGCCAGAGTTTCTTTTTTTAAATTTGCCGAAAGCATAACCAACTGTGACCAGGCTATTGACATTTAAATACCAATATGTAGCGCTACCTCCATAGTAGCCACTGTATAGAATGGGTCTTCTGTTCTTGGCCTCAACCTTCTCAAGAACCTCAGCCCCTCTGACCAGGGCTGCTGATAAGGCAGTACAGCCAGCCCTCCTGTACTGGGCCCTGGCCCCATCAGTTCAAAAGGGGGGCTCAGGCACCTGCTGAGCAGAAGGTCCGGCTGTACTTATTGCAGACACCTTATGCCTCCCCCAGCGGCACTGACAGCTTCTTCTCTTCTTTCCCCCTCCATCTGCACTGCAGGGGATGGGTTCTAGCACATGCGCCCTTTCCATCTGCTGTCTGGCTCCCCCGTGATCTTCCCTCCTCTCCCACTGGTAGCTGCTGTGGGCACACAGGGGGGTGTTTCAGGATAGGGAGTAGGGGAAGGGGCCGGTAAATACATCAGTTACTGGCCAGTTCCTTTCCTGAACGAACACAGTGAGTGATCGGTACCAATCACTCCTGTGTCTGTTCATCGCTGAAGCATGTGTTTATTATGCTTCAGTTTGTGAATGAACAGGAAGCCTTGGAGTGCTTCCTATTCATTCATCTGTGCAGCTGAGGCTACAGAGAAAGGGACTGACGAATCTATGTCCCCAGTCACTTTCGGCTGGAGGGGCCCTGTAGGGTAGGCTGTATGGGGCCCCATGATTTCTAACAGAAGCCCTGCCTCTGACACACCAGGTTGAGTGTGTCAAAAAATACAACATCACAGGAACTCAATGAGAGTAATACTTAGTACCCAATAGTAGCGCTATATCAAGGAAAACAGGCACCAAAACAGGTAGCAATGGCAAACTTAATATACTTTCACACAAAATGTTTGGTATCTAGGCAAGCAGTAGTGCTTGCTGAGTGCCTATTGGCACACATGGTATCAGCAATGCCTGCTGCCTTATTTGATGAGAATGACTATCAATGCCACCATGGAATTTTCTACATTTGATTGGTTGCATGGCTATAAATAACTTATGTAGAGATAATAAGCTACTCACTAGTCACAACTTTTTTATTAACCGGTAAAAAAGGGCAAATTCACTGGGGCCACCAACACACTTGTCATTCTTGGAGCCAGATATCTGATGTTCAGCTTCCTCACCCTGGAGACCTAGGAGAAAAGTGAACCTTTATTTTAAAGAAGCCAAGGTCCTCATTGAAAATAAATAGGGGTAAAAAAAATGTAATAGAACCAGTAGGTTATGCAAAGGTTTGAACATCTAGCCTTAGGGCTCTATTCAGAAAAAGTAGAAGTACTGTGCCTGCACTGCAGGGGGTAAATGCTCATTGAGGTCCGGGATGGTAAAATCACTTTTATTACCTGATCCTCCACTCCCCCAGTAAGCAGCGCTCCTCCTTGCTCGAGTAAGGACTGTTCTTTGGCACGCTCCCATTCATTCAGTCTTGACGATGTCAGAGGACCTTAGACCATCAAACTGCAGATGAGAAGAGGCTGCAGGTTTCAGTCTAGCACCATAGAGGAGCCTGCAGGAATGAAGGAGCAGATAAATAAAATTGCTTTACCTAGTCCTCCTAAACATTAAGGGGCAGTTCATTCTTGCAGTGCAACAACACTGCTGAAACTACTAAAGAAGAACTTCATTCCTTTCTCCTTTTTTTTTTTCTTATCCCTTTCTTAGCTATTACACAGCATTGTCCTTGACTCACATACTCAGTTGCCCATGGAATCCAGCACTCTCCTGCAGTCATCTGCTGCACCATGGCCACACAATGGGTCATCCACCACCATCTTCTTCTCTGAAAACATTGGGAGCCTGGCGGTCTTTTCCAAGTTTAGGCAGCTGGCCCCTGATGATGCACATAGCTCGCCCTCTGGCCGCTCTGTATCTTTGCTCCTGTGGGAAAAGGGACATGTCAGACTGGGATCATCCTTATGTGATTGCAGACATCGCATGTGATTCGCACCGTATCCTGTGCACATCACATGTCTGTGCGATGCAAATTCAGCCATACATGGCCGAAATCACATTGCATCACTGGCACCAAAACCTTTTTTTTGGCATTCAGACCCATGCGATCCGACTGCATTCGATTCCACAGTTCGCGCTGCGTTCTGCGAACCGCTTTGGGGGTGTCATTAACTTTATATTGACACCCACAGCGGTTTGCAGAGAGCAATGTGAACTGCCTACAATTCAGACGCTATTCGGGAACCCGCACAGGAACCAATGTGGTTCCCGCATCACACCAGTGTGAACTGAGCTTCATGGGAATGCAGGTACCCTCCCCAAATGCCACAAAGTCAAATACTATTTAAATAATAATGCAAAACCCCTGTTGGCAAAAAATTGGCAGCGGCATGTTTATTGGTGTATTCAAATCAATAAATAATAATAACAACATCTTGATAATTTTAGTAATTCATAAAATTCTTAAATTTCAAAAAAAAAACTTAAAACAGCATATACCCTGTACACACGATTGGAAATTCCGCCAGCAAAAGTCCGATGTGAGCTTTTGGGCGAAAATTCCGACCATGTGTATGCTCCATCTGACTTTTGCTGGCGGGAATTTCTGCCAGCAAAAGATTGAGAGCATGTTCTCTATTTTTCCGACGGAAAAAGTTCCGATCGGAAACTCTGATCGTCTGTAGCAATTCTGACGTGCAAAAAATCACGCATGCTGGGAAATAATTTGGCGCATGCTCGGAAGCATTGAACTTCATTTTCTCAGCTCGTCGTAGTGTTGTACGTCACCACGTTCTTGACGGTTGAAAGTTCAGAGAACTTTTGTGTGACCGTGTGTATGAAAGCCAAGCTTGAGCGGAATTCCGTCGGAAAAACCATCCAAGATTTTTCGACGGAAATTCTGCTTGTGTGTACTGGGCATAAGACTTAAAGGACTCGAGCATACAGAATATTTATAACCAAAGTCCCCCCTACAAATATGAAGGGTGACAGACCACATAACGTGCTTAGTGACTGGGGAGGGAGGGTGGGGAGCTGACTAGCTGAACACTGGTGGCAATACTCCTGTGAGAGGGTCCTAAATATAATAAGCCCCTTTCCAGAACATTTCCAAGGGTCACATGACATTCTGGGAAATTCCCAAATGTCATGTGACCATGTCATGTGTATGACCTGACGCAGGGGGCTCATATCTCCCTCTCCAACTCCCCCATTGTCTTAGCTTTGTAGAGAAAGAAATAAAGTGAATTCAATTTTATCTTGAAACAAAATTAGCCTCCAATATATTTTTCATGTTAAAGGATAAGTTCACCTTTTAACAAAAAATAATACGCTTTTGCAGGTAAAAAAATGCATTTACATTTTTTGTTTTGGGAGCCTGTAAAACATTGCACCAACAATCAGCAGTTCGCTGATGTCATGAAGGTCTAATGCAGACAGGGCCGGGACAAGGGGTGGGCAGACGGGGCGACTGCACTGGGCGCAGAGTGTATTGTAGGGATGGAGGCGCCACAAGTTTCTTCTACTATAAGGCTGACAGAAGTAGTGACAGCAGCTTTACTACTACTATCAGCCCAGCGCTGGAAGCAGCAAGAGGAAAAGAAGAGAGTCGGGAGGAGGTGCAGGCTGTGCCCTCTCTCCCCCTTCTCCTTTATAAGCTTGCACATAATGAAGGGGGTGGGGCGCACCCCTTGGGCACTAGAAGATCTTGCAAAGGCACTGCCTGCGGATCTGTCAGTGTATCTGTTTGCTCGTACCTCATAGGACAAGCAGATACTCACTGACAGAAAGAATGAATGAACTACCACAGCGTTCAACAGCGCCGTGGTCGTTTATTAAAAAATATAAGCTGACAGACTCAAAGGTTGTTGGGACTTGTAGTTTTCAATTCACAGGGGACTGTGAATGAGTGACATAGCCTGGTGGGCGGAGTCTCGATGTCCGCTGGTACCTGCCAATTGTACAGTACACAGGCAGTGCAATGTAAATAAGACAGATTGCCATTCTGTCAGTAGGGAAGGTACTGATCCTGTGTTCCTGCAAAGCTAAATTTTTGAAAAAAATTGATTATTTCAATGTTGTTATTGAATGTGTTTTATAGCAGGAACATGAATTAATGCCTTCCCATAGTAAAAGCACCTCCCCCACAGTGAGAAAGCACAAGCAAGGCACATTTAATCCTTTGATTGCCCCTGATGTTAACCCCTTCCCAGCCAGTGTCAATAGTATAGTGACAGCGCATATTTTTTTAGCACTGATCACTGTACTAAATATAGCGCTGCTTTACCGTCGCCGCCGCTCCTGCCCAAGTGTGAAAGGGGCCCAAGAGAGAACCACCCCCCCTAAAAAAATAAAAATAAACATACAGAGCAATGGCATACTTGATATTCCAATCGTTTTTATTAGAGGTTTTCACAAAAAGTAACAAAGGAAAAAGAACATTAAAGACTTTATACAATTCACAATTTCCATAATGTGTTGTGCCTATATAACAACATCAAGAAAAATGGAAGGGTTTGCATTATTAATCAAACAAAAAAGCAAAAGACATATGGCCCCAAGTCCCATTGTAACTAAAGATTACCACTAGAACGCCAAACATTGGCGTTTCCAAGGCACTTAGTTGCGGACATATTAAGTATTCTCCAGCATTAACAATCCAACAGTTATATTTTCAAGAGGTTATAAAGCCTAGTTAACTCGATATGGCCTATCGTTTTCATGAAATTGGTTTGAATAGATGAAGTTCGGGGTTTGCCCTCCACACATGAAAAAGAAGGTTCCCTCCACCGTGAGGGAGGGAACATTCCATTTTCCATTAGTGTAACTTTGTATGCAAAATAATCACAAACACACCAGTAAAAATGGGGAGGGAGAAAAGCAAAGAAAGAAGAAGAGAGGGAAGGGGAGGACCCTGCATACTGGCCTGTGCCACCAGAAGTTGTACTAGTCAGGGTTTTGACCGGGTATCACCAGACAACTATCTGATCCACGGACCTCAGACTTTTTCAAACACCTTAATTTAGATATTCAGGATTGCCGAAAGGCTTTCATTAATCACGAGCCAGGAAAGTTTGCGTTTAAGTTGGTCAAATGGGATGATGGCCGACCTCCAGTTTCTAGCTGTAGTGATTTTGGCGGACTCAAAGATAAAGTTGAGGAGTCATCTCTAGTTTTTCGAGGCTTTGTTCACTTTACAACCCAGCAGGAGATTTAGTTAGATTTATTTGAGTGAGGGTAAAGATGAAATTACTGTATAAACTCTAATCCAAAATCGCCTCCCCTTAGTTCCTTCCTGAACGCAGTCTCAAAAACACTTTGAAGAAGCTCCAGGCAGGTAGGTGGCCAGTCTAGCTGGCACCATGTACCATCGCAAGAGTACCTTATAACCTTATAGATTGCTTCAATAATAGAGGTATTAATGAGTGACCTCGATGCTGTCTGTGCAATCCAATGCCATTCCGCAAGTTCAGCACTATCTTGCATGTCTTGCTCCCATTTGAGCATATAATCCAGTTTAGCTGAGGTATGTGTTAAAATAGTATATAGCTCGAATATATGACCCTGAACCTTATCATATTTAAGGCATATGTATTCCATGGATGACATAGTAGTAAGATCACCCCTACGAGATAAGGTTTGTAGATAGTGCTTTATTTGAGTGTATAGAAAGTGCTCCGATTCCGGTAGTTGATGTTTGTCTATTAATGTCTGCTTGGTCAATATGATTGCAAAGGTCCACTATACGAAGAAGACCTTTGTTAGTCCACCAACCAAAAATATAGGGAGTGAGGCCCGGGGTGAAATCCCTGTTTCTCAACAGGGGAGCCATTGGGGAATGGGGAGACTTAAAGTTATGGGATTTAGACAGTCTATCCCAGATACTGAATGTAGCAGAATCTCTAACCTCATCCAGTCTAACGAGAACCTTTGCATAGAATGCCTTAAGGTGAAAAACCATGAGACTTTACAACTCTGTTAAAGGCCGGTCTTACGCTGGTAACCACATGACATGGGAAATTGGTCTGGATAGACAGGAGTATGATTCCACCTGCATTCACAGGTAGTGGGGTTGTTTTAAATGGAATCTAATAAGCTGGGCTAACTGTATTGAAGTGGCATAGAAGTATTTGAGCAAATCAGGGACAACTAGACCTCTCCTTTTTTTTGGAATATACAATGTGTGCTTCTTCACCCTAGGCCTCTTGTTCCCCCAGACAAACAAGAAAAGCTTTCTTTGGAATGTTATCAAATCAGACTGAACCAAAGCGACTGGTATGGTGCGAAAGAAATATAAAATCCTTGGGGATGTTCATCTTTATAGAATGTGTCCTGCCAAACCACGACGGGGTTTGCCAACTAGCCAAATCTGCCATTAATCGTTTATAAAATGCAGCATAATTCCGGGAGTAAAGGGTATGTAAAGAGGGTGTCAGGTGTATACCCAAGTAAGGGAGAGCCTCAGGTTCCCAAACAAACATATATGAAAGTTTAAGAAGTTCTACTTTACTGTCCTGTAAGGCCCCTTTCACACATACGGACCGTTCATCCATTTTTCATCTATCTGTTGACGAATGAAAAACGGACATCAACGCATGTCTATGTAAAAATTAATGACAACGGATGATCATCTATTTTCATGCGTTTTCATCCGCCCACATCCGTTTTTTTGAACTGATGAAATCCCTATTTTTCTTCCATCATAAAAATGGATCGGACAACAAAACGGATGTAAACTGATAAATGGTGAGTATTTCATCCGTTTTTTGCATTGGCTGTTAGGGGCAACCAGTCTCCATTGGGGGGGGGGGGGGTTGGGGCAGAGAAAGACAAGACAGAAAAAGAGATGTACATATAGTAAGGGGCCGTCTGTACAGGCTCCCTCACTTGCGGACGCTGACTGTCATTGTCAGCTTAATTGTCGGCTCTTTTTCTTCTATACTTCATAGCGCCCCCCAAAGAGGACCTGTCACTTATCTGCTATCACATAGGGAACTATTGGTCCCCTATGTGATAGCAATAAAATCATAAGTACAATGATCTGAATTGACATTTTACGGTTCTAGTGCAGAGCCAGAGCTGTAGAAAAAAAAAGACATTCCTTAGTGCAGAGAGATAGAGAAGAGGTCAAAGGGATGAATTTCAGTCTGTAAATGAGGTCAGTTTAACCACTTAAAGACTAAACCTCTAAACCTTTTTCTGACACTTGCTGCTTACAAATTGAAATCTGTATTTTTTGCTAGAAAATTACTCAGAACCCCCAAACATATATATATATATATATATATATATATATATATATATATATATATATATATATATATATATATTTTTAGAAGAGACCCTAGAGAATAAAATGGCGATTGTTGCAATATTTTATGTTGCACGGTATTTGCGCAGCGGTCTTTCAAACACAATTTTTGGGGAAAAAATACACTTCCATGAATTAAAAAAAAGGAAACAGCAAAGTTAGCACAATTTTTTTGTATAATGTGAAAGATGATGTTACGCCTTATATATATTCAAGGGCAGCAGCATACCTTGTGGAGGCCCTTTTCCATCCCAATTGGAATGAACAGCAGAGATAATGTCAATAATCCTTCTAGTCTGTTCTGATGCCTGGCGATTAGGGACGAAACCCGCTTGGTTGGGATAAATATAGTGTGTGAGGAAAGAATATAATCTAAAGGCAAGTACCTTTGTCGTTATTTTTAAATCTACATTTATTAATGAGATTGGGAGATAATTAGAGCAATGTCTGTGGTCCTTTCCCGATTTCGGTAATACATGCATAAATGCTGCATTCTCATGTTCTGGGATGTAATAACCTCGTCGGATAACATTAAAATAGGAACACAGGTAAGGGATCAAAATCTCCTGGTACTTCCTATAGTAATGGCCCGAGAAGCCATCTGGACCTGGAGCTTTGAATGGATGCAAGGACTTTATTGCCATTTTAATTTCTGGCTCAGAAAATTCCTTGTCCATCAGCTCAGTGTGAGCTTGCTGAAGCTGTGGTAGGGTCACGTCGTGAAAAACATCATCTGCTCTATCCTCTAAAAACTGATCAGGGTTGCAATATAGTGTAGAGAACAAATTGTGAAACTCTTGTAAGACCGGTTTCGGATTCTGGGTTGGGAATCCATTATGCAGTCTCAGTTTAGGTAAGGCCAAAGAATTTACTCAGTGTACCAGTTTTCTAGCTAACAAAGTGGTAGGTTTATCACTCATGGTGTAGTATTTATGTCTCGACCATCGAATACGCTTTTCCGCTTGGGTGGTAAGGCTCAGATTTAAAGCTAACCTTGCCGAATCCATTTTGTGTCTAATATCAACCTGAGGGATCGCTCGCCGTTCATCCAGGAGGCTTTGCAAGTTCACCCCTTGTTGTTTAATCATGCTTTCCCGGTTACATTTGGTCCTTGCCACCAACTGGATGATTTTTCCTTAAATGGCGGCCTTATGGACTGCACAATTTATAGTGAGGGATGTATCCGAGGATAGATTCTCCCGAAAAAACAAACGTAGGTCAGTCTCTATCTCAGAGTACAAAACAGGGTCATTAAGCATGGACACATTGAGGCGCCATGGAGAAGGATGTGGTTTCGTCCGTAGGTCAGAGAGTGAAAATTTGACTTGAGAATGATCCAACAAGATGGACAAGATGGACAAGATTTTGTAAATGGTATTGACCTTTTCGAACCAATCCTTGACTGTTGGGACATAAGTGGATTTCCAGTATATTGGGATGAGGGCCTTGGCTGCATTTAGGAGATGTCTAGTAAGCCATCTCTTAGATTTCCAATTGAGTAAGAGTTTATAAGTAGTAAGCAAGCTGCAGCGACTAAGACCAATGCAGTATCTGTGATTTGTTTGATCCAGCGTATGATCTGTTGCCAAAAGTCAAGGATTAGAGGGCATGTCCACCACATGTGTAAGATTGTGCCCTTGTTTGAGCTACATCTCCAACAAGTATCAGAGGTTAACGGGAACCATTGTCTGTCTTCCTGTGGGGTAAGAATCTTGTATGAGATTTCCTGTATTGTTGTGCTTAATGAGCATTTATGGGCGAAGATGCAAGCTCTTTCCCATTGAGCGTCTGTGATTTTGGTTTTAAGTTCTAGTTCCCATGATTCTTTATGCTTGTTGTTATCTTTGTGATTTTCCTGAGTTAGCCAGGTATAGGCTAAATAAGTCATTTTGTGGACAGGTGTCCTTTTGTAGCAAATCGTCTCAAAAGAAGTAATGGAAGTACTATAGGAGGCCCTGTGTTGGCTGTTTTGAAGGAAATCGTGTAATTGTATAAAAAACCAGTAGCCAGAAAATAAAATTCTTCCATTAATGAGTTTAATTTATAATGATTTGTGAAAGCAGTGGAATGCTACAAAGGTTCTGCTGTGTTCAGGTTTAGGGATATTTTTTTTTATTAATGCCTGGTGGAAAGTCAGGGGGTTTTCAGAGATGGGTGTTAAAGGTTCCAGTATGGAGGTGAGTTTGTGTAATGAAGCTACTTTATGGAATATTTCTAATGTAGTTTGTATTAGCGGGTGTTGTTTCAAGGTTTTGGATAATTTGGAGTGGAGGGTCCATGGAAAGTATAATAGGTTTTGTGGGGTACTTGAAATTTCAAAGTTCACCCAATCTTTGTTGCTGGCATGGCATTACTCTGGTAATGTGTGTGGCATATTAATATTCTGGAAAACCCATTTCTCCTTTAGGTTTAGAGAGGATGAGTAGTCGAAGATTGATTCTAGGTTTTTTGTTTGCCCATAGAAAATTTTGCTGTAGGCTTGTTAGTTTTTTGAAGAATAAATTTGGTATTTGGATGGGTAGTACTACCAATAGTCTTGGTAGTACTGTCATTTTTAAAATGGATGTCCTACCAAACCAGGAGAAATGTTTAGAGGTCCACTTCTCAAGGTCTGTTTCTATATTCTTTAAAAGGGGTTTGAAATTAGCATCAAATAGGGAGTTTGTATCTGATATTAGCTTAATCCCGAGGTATTTAAGGGTTTTATGTTCCCATTTGTATGGGCAGTTCAGTTGTGTTAAATGGAGTTGGTTAGATGTTAAGGTAAGATTGAGGGCTTAGATTTGCTGAAGTAAATTTTAAGTTTGAAATGTAGCTAAAGGTTTTAAAAATTGTATTCAGGTTGGGGGTGGAGATATGGGGCTGGGTGACAAAGAATTGTAAATCATCCGCATATGCGGCAGATTTGTATTCTTTGTTGTTAAAATGGAAGCCATGTATTGCTTTTTCTAGATTTATTGTTCTTATAAGAGGTTCAAGGGTCAGTATGGAGAGAAGAGGGGAAGTAGGCAAACCTGTCTGGTCCCATTTCTTATGTTAATTGGGTCTGAAAAAATGTAATTTATCTTGATTTTGGTTTGGGAGTTACCAGTCCCTTATAACGGCAAGTCCATTTTGGTAACACCGCCCCTCCTAAGAAAGATTTTTCTTCTAAAAGAAGACAGACATGTGATTTTCCAGCTTCTTATCCGGAATGCTCTTCTCAAGAACTGGATAGAACAACTCCTCTTCTGGGCTACCTAATTTATTTAGTTGATAAACAAAGTACTCTATCTCTCTAACCTCCCATCTTCCTATGGTTGAGTATCAAAATTCACTCTTTCAATTTTAAGCTTTGAAATTAAAAAACTAATAATTGATAATACAGAGGTGCAGATAGATTCAACATTTCTCACACACAATCACAGTATTTACAACATAAGAGTCATACCCATGCCATTGAAGGGAATGGGGAGAAAAAAGGCAAAAGGGGAGGTGGAGGAGGAGAAAGGGCAGTTGAAACACTGTTATATGGCGACAATATTCACAATGTACAGAGGAGGAGGGAGAGATATTAGAATTGAAAACAAAATATTTGCAAGTGTGAAGGAAAGAAGGAAATATAGAGAGGAGGGGCGAATACACTTAAGGGACCTAGGGTAGATGGAGGGAAAGAAAGGGGAGATTAAGTGTGAGCTATGTAAGGAGAGGGAATATAGGCAGAGGTAGATATATGCGGCCAGGGTTCATGACTATATATATGGTATGACGTGAGGAAATTTTTTGTCAAGTTTTAAGAAAAAACTGGAGATTTAATTCAGTATTAAGTCCCAGGGGGACGAGGGACCCCAACCGATATATCCACCACTTCTCCTTCTGAAGCAGTATAAGGTTGAAGTCCCCCCTCCTCACTGGCAACCTAAGCACATATATCCCCTTAACCCTCAAACTATCAGTTTTTCCACCATGACATAAGGCGAAATGTAATTTTCCCTTTTAATTTCCCATAAGTGTTCGTCTAGCCTGACTTTAAGGGGTCTTTCAGTTTTACTTATATAGATTTTGGGGCACGGGCAGGTGAGCATGTAGATCACCCTACTTGGGAAACAATTAATAAGATCACAGATCTCATAGGATTTATGCCCCCCTGCGTCAGTAAAGGTGGCTGTTCTGTCCACAAAAGGGCAAACTTGGCATTTATTGCAAGGGAAACATTCCATTGCTCCTGGGATAGACAATTTGAGCTTGGCTCTTTGAAAAACTCTGAGTGTATCAGAATATCCCCCAGATTTTTGGCCCTCCGGGCAACCAACTTAGGTGATATTCCTACAATGTCAGATAGTCCTGGGCTATTCGTCAGGATTCCCCAATGCTTTGCGAGCATTCCACGAACCATGTCCCACTGAGCACCATAAGCTGTAATTATTCTCACCAGGCCTGGTTCGAGTTGTTTTTTGCTTTTAATATTAGAGTCCAGAGAGAGAAGACTTTCTCTACTTTGAAGTGCTGCTCTGCCTTTAGCCTTACGGATTTGCTTATGGGAGTACCCACGTTCGCGGAATCTAGTGTAAAGCTCATCTCCCTCCTTTCTCAAGTCATATTTTTTGGTACAATTCCTTTTGATCCTCAGGAATTGACCCACTGGTATCCCATTTTTAAGCTTTTGATGGCTGTTGACCCTCAGCAGGGTATTAGCCGCGGTTTCTTTGTGGAAGGTACGGGTGCATAATCTACCCAATAATAAGCTTAATGTGTCTTGGGGCTAGGGGGAAGGCTGAAAGGTTAACAACCTTCGTGTCGGTTTTAGGTGGTTCCCGATCCTCAATAATTATCTCTTTTGACTTTGTGTACATGATCCCCCACTCCCCCACTTCTCCTTGTTCTTGGTATTTAGCTTTAGATTTTGTGCCATCTTTTGATCTTCCGCCCCCTCCTTCTCTAAAAAAGTCACAGTTTTGGAGGCTCCTTCATCATCAAGATCACTCTGTGATCTTTCTGTCTGAGCCTTAATTGCAAACACTGACCCCTCCTATTGGACCTACTTCTCCCCCTTCTTATCGTTAGGTCAAAGACCTGATCTTTCTCAAAGTCCATTAAGTCCCTCCTGAATTTAGATTGTTTAGTTGTCTTTAAGCTTAATACCGGACTTTGTTTTTGAATTTGTGTTTGTATTGTGTTTTTCTCGCTTCTTGTCTGTCTTTATAGCACTACTCCTTAATGTTTTTTAAACTTTTGTAGTATTGTGTGTGAAGTTGTCAAGATATTTTTAATGACACCATGAATTATCGTATTTGTGTAAATTGTGAAATCAATAAATGTTGTACTTTTAGAATTAACCCTGATTAAGACCCTCTGTTGCCTAAGTAGCCGCTATTTGACCTGGGTAGCCTTACCCAGGTCTCACTTTGTATGCCTTGATTATATTGTCCCTGGCTTCCCGGCCGGGCATGAAGTCAACTTGTTCTGGCCCTATAGTTTTGGAAAGCAGGGGTCTCATTCTGTTTGCTAATATTTTTGCTAAAAGTTTTAAGTCCACATTAAGTAGGGAAATTGGTCTGAAATTTGAGCAATCTGTGTGATCTTTGTCAGGTTTTGGAATTACTGATATGTAAGCCTTAAGGGAGGAGTTTGAGGTGTTTTTGTTTTTTGCTAGGGAGTTAAACGTTGTTAATAAATGTTTTGAGAGAAGATGGGGATAGATTTTGTAGTATTGGGATGTGAATCCATTTGGGCCTGGACTCTTTCCTGGTTTTAGATCTTTGATAGCTGCTAGTAATTTGTTTGCAGTGATGGATCCTTCTAGTTGTGCTACCGTGTTTCCCCGAAAATAAGACCTACCCCGAAAATAAGACCTAGCGTTATTTTCCAGCAGGGCTGGAATATAAGCCCTACCCCGAAAATAAGCCCTAGTTTAAAATGCTTGTAAAATCCTATAATCCACTCTATTACAGTAGAATATAATGTACAATGTGTGTGTTTCTGTAATATAATTGTGGGGAAGAGAGCTCCAGTGGGTCACAGAAGCGCAGAGCAGTGCTATAAGGAAGGTATTTGGTATTACAGAAACACACCCATTGTACAATATATACTACTGTAATAGAGTGGATTATAGGATTTTACAAGCATTTTAACTCCGTTCACACTGGGGATTCCTGTCAGGCAGGGAGAGAGAGGGGGAGAGAAGACTGCACATTACATGGTAAGACCTACCCTGAAAATAAGCCCTACTGTGTCTTTTACTGACAAAATTAATATAAGACCCGGGCTTATTTTCAGGGAAACTCGGTATGTTTTCTTATGTACAAGAAGGAATTTTGCTGTCTGTTAAGAATTTTTGGATTGTTTCTTCTTTTGCAGCTGTTAGGTGTGGGGGTTTGTGTTGCGGTTATATATTGTTTGGAGTAGAATTTATGAAAAAGAACTGCTATTTTTTCTGTATTATTTTCTAGTGTCCCATCTTTATTGCGAATAGCATGTATATGTCCAGAAATGTCCGCATCTTTGAGGACTCGATTATTGCTATCTCCGCTCATTGACAACCTGTCCCTGAGCCTTAGGTAGTAATACCTTTAGCATGGTACTAAAAAATGCAACTTGTCCCGAATTAGGAGCGTAATAAGAAATAAAAGAGACCAGTTGATCGTTAATGCGACCAACCGCCATTATATATCTGCCAATCTTATCCTTAATTATAGGCAGTTTGATGTTCCCTGTATATTATGTCCAGCTGAACCAGTAAATCTTCTCCATCATGGAAAGTGGCAAACGAGTGGGATTTGCGTTTGTAAGTGAATGACAGTTTAAACGGTAATGACCATCTGTATTTTATCTGTCTGTTCCATAACTGCTGCAATAAAGGCTTCATATTCCTCCACTTCTGAACTGAAGATGGAGCGAGGTCAGTGAATAGCTGTATTGGTGCCCCAAAAAGGGACAAATCCTGCAGGTCCTGGCTGCCATCATCAGTTTTTCTTTTATTTTGTAGTAGCTATCACAATCCGTGGTAAGCCTTCAGATCAAGGTGCAGTCAGGTCATGGTGAATTCTATCAACCTCCATCTGGTGAGGGGATATATCAGGTATCATTTCCTTCATTAGCTCATGGATGGCGGCATACTTGATATTAAAAAAAAAAATTCTGTAAAATGTTAAACTAATTAAAACTGAGTTTATTGTGACTTTAAAGGGATAATAAATGCTTACATAAGTTGACTGAAGTGACTAGCCTCAGTTGATAAAATGGGGTTGATTTACTAAAGGCAAATAGACTGTGCACTTTGCAAAGTGCAGTTGCCCCTTAAGAAAGTGCAGTTGCTACAGAGCTTAGTACATAAGATAAAGATTCCCTTTGCAAAGAATACCCAATCAAATGCAAGGAAAAAAAAATGCATTTTTGCTTGCATGTGATTGGATGATGAAAGTCAGCAGAGCTTCTGCTCATTTACCAAGATCTGGAGCAACTGCACTTTGCCAAGTGCACAGTTAATTTGCTTTTAGTAAATGAACCCCACAGTGATGGAGCAAATCCTCCTACATACATGGTACCCATTTATCTGCAGACGTCTTCTCTCCAAAGCTGTTCAAAATACACAGATGAAAGGCTATTTCTCAGCTTGCATCAGGACAGGGATCTGGGGGTCCTACACTGCAATGCACAGAGCAAAGGGCTTAGTGTATTCTGAGACCTGAGTGGAGGGAAAGGGCACACCCCTTCTACACAGTCTTAAAGGGAAACATACACAGTTGAGGCTATCAATCACATTCTCTGTCTGGCTTGGTGTCAGGAAAAACTGTGAGAAGTGACTCATGCAGATAGCAGAGGAAGGAGAGAGCAGACAAAAATAACAAGGCTGAATGCACATATAGGAGTTTATTTATTAAAGCAAATAGACTGTGCACTTTGCAAAGTTCTAGATATAGTGTATGCAAGGGCGCTCTGAGCTTCAAGACCAAGCAGAAAAAATGTCCATAATAGCCAAAAGTCTATATTAAAAGTCTATATATAGAGAAGAGGGGGCTTCAAACACTTAGGGTTGCACTCATGGAGAGAAACGATCTACTAGATAGGAAACAAGAAAACAAAAGAAAGGCGCCTCTAAGTGTAGAAGTTAATATGTTTTAATTGCCCCAAAAGGGATTAAAAACACTTACAGGATATGTGGAATGACAAGACATATCATTTGTTTCGGAAAAACAACTGATTGGTTCCTTTATCAACCTGACCAAAGTTGATAAAGGAACCAATCAGGTGTTCTGAAACATGTCCCCTATTGATGACTGCTTCCTGTTTCCTGTTTGTGTTCCATGCTGGTTGTTGTCCTGTGCTGTTGATCTCACTTCCGGTCTCTGTGCTTCCTGTATCTTTGATTGTGGCTGCGGACCGGATTACAATCTCCCTGTGAGTCCCTTGCTGTTTTCTCCTGCTGGCACCCCCGAGATCCCACACCATCGGAAGGACAGAGCATCAGAAGCCTGCACATGCCTTGGACCTCACCCATGCCGGATCACCCATACAAATGATATGTCTTGTCATTCCACATATCCTGTAAGTGTTTTTAATCCCTTTTGGGGCAAATAAAACATTTTAACTTCTACACTTAGAGGCGCCTTTCTTTTGTTTTCACTTTGCAAAGTGCAGTTGCTTCAGAGCATAGTAAATGAGGTAAAGCTTCACTTTGTAAGGATTACCCAATCACGTGGGTAAGAAAAATAAAAAACAGCATTTTTACTTGCACATGATTGGATGATGGAAGTCAGCATGGCTTCTGCTCATTTACTAAGCTCTGGAGCAACTGCACTTGTATAGCGCAACTGCTCTTTGCAAAGTGCACAAGTCTACTTGCGTTTAGTAAATCAAGTCCACAGTGTAATGACAGGCGTTTTACCACATTATAAAATACCCGTTACCACAAGGACACACAGAAAACAATTGTTTTCTGTGTGTCCCATTCACACTGCAATGTAGTACTGAGCTGCGCTGCAGCAAGCTGTGATAAAATGCAGACGTGCTGTATTTTATCGCAGTGCACTGTAGAGGACCACATGACCTAATTGAAGTTTACTTTTGTACTCTTCAAACAAAGTTTGTACAATACCAAAAAAAAAAAGAAGGGGAGCTGTGTGTGATGCGTCAAAGCGCACACCACACTGCCTGCTACCCTAGTCGCATTCGCTACCGCAGTCTTTTCCTGTGTGATCCAACCCTAAGTGCTCTGGATTGAGACAAGTACACACTATAGAAGGAATATGCTTTGCTAACTTTTCATTTTTTTAAAGGTTTACAACCACTTTAAGTAGATAAAGAAAGAGAAATTTGCCTTTAAGACCAATATAAAAATGTTCCATTGTTTTTTTTTTTGGAACGCATTGTAACTGACCTACTTATATTGACTGATTATAAATTAGGACTTTATTTAAAAAAAATGAATTTGAAATTCAAATGCAAGTTAAATGTCCCTGAATTCTGAGTGAACTGAACACTTTGACAGCTGATTGGGATGGCAGGTTCAGTGTATCTCTGACAGCTGTCTGAGCACTTCTTGTTGGAAGGATGCGCATGGAGCGGCGATGATAGCCGAGTGTGACCATGCACAGCAGACTGGAACAATTCATAACGATGAACCCAACTACATACTCATTCTCTCTTCATCACATCACAGATGCCTCATTTGTTTAACATTGCTCTCCAATATAAAATGAATCTTAACCCTACCTGTGGGAAAAGGAGTAAAATGGAATGGGAAAACTTGGTCTAACATGGCTAAAATATTATATACACCGAGACATAACATTAAGATCACTGACATGTAAAGAGAATAACATTTATTGTTTTGTTACAATGGCATCTAAAAGTCAGTGGGATATATCAGGCAGCGAGTAAACATGTTGCTTCTGAAGTTGATGTGTTGAAAGCAGAAAAAATGGACCCCCATGCATTACCGTATTTATCGGCGTATAACACGCACTTTTTTCCCCTTAAAATCGGGGGAAAGTCGTGGGTGCGTGTTATACGCCGATACCCCAAAAAAAAAAAATGACAAAAATGGCAAGCGCCGCCGAAAAATAGCGAGCGCTGCCGAAAAAGACTGAGTCGCGGCCGAAAAAAACCCGAAGTGGCGCCGGAATAGACCGAGCAGACTGTTCAGCTCTGCTCGTAGTCCCGCCTCCCTGCGCTCGCTCCGGAAACAGCAGGGAGGCGGGACCGCGAGCGGAGCTGAACAGTCGGCTCGGCCTTTTCCGGGGGCGCTTCGGTCTTTTTCGGCCGCTCTTCGGTCTTTTTCGGCAGCGCGCGCGACAGAGAGTCTCGGCGGCGGGAAATTTAAACCGGGACTGGACTTCAAATGACGCTGGCAAGTTCCAAAGAAACTGGGCATGGCTGCAATGACGCTGGGCAAGCTGCAATGACGCTGGGCAAGCTGCAATGACGCTGGGCAAGCTACAATGACACTGGGCAAGGCTGCAAATGACGCTGGGCAAGGCTGCAATGACGCTGGGCAAGGCTGCAAATGACGCTGGGCAAGGTTGCAATGACGCTGGGCAAGGCTGCAATGACGCTGGGCAAGGCTGTAATGACGCTGGGCAAGGCTGCAATGACGCTGGGCAAGGCTGCAAATGACGCTGGGCAAGCTGCAAATGACGCTTAAATGTAAGTTTTTTTTTTTCCCTAAACTTCCCTCCTAAAACTTTTTTTCCTTAAAATGCCCTCCTAAACTTGGGTGCGTGTTATACGCCGATAAATACGGTATATTGGACGGAATTTTTCATTTTTATGCTTTCACTTTAAAAATAAAAAAATCACTACTCATCAACTTTTCTTTTATTGATACATGTCCCCCAGGGCAGGACCCAGACCCCTATAACCATTGTATGCCCAATTACTTGCATATAAGCCTTCAAAATGGGCACTTTTGATTTTTGAGTTTCGGGTCCCATTGACTCTAATGGGGTTCGTTACTTGGGTCCAAACTTTCGTGGTGTTCGAAAATTCTGGTGCGAACCGAACAAGGGTCAGTTTGGCCCATCCCTACAGACCAGTCTGCGTGGCCATGCTGGCCCATGTCCACAGCCAAAAGCACCTACAATGTGCATGCCTAGGTGAGATGTGATAATGAGTCCTTGGTCCTGTAGCCTCCTGAGATACAATGTCACAGCTCCCAGAAAATTGCAGGACCAGGTACACAGAGCAGCCAGAGAGTGGCCCCAGTTATTAGGGCTGATTGCCAACCCATCAGTGAGGAGGACTATGGTGGTGGCACAGGAGTTGGGCTATGTTAAACAGCAAATCACAGAAGGATGTTGCACCCCTGCCCTGGCTAAATTTAATGTGTGGTTTTGCTGTAGCTGAGCTGCCATTTTTCAGGTCTGCTCTGGTTTTTCTCTAAACCTGGTGGTTGATTACTTCTGTCTGCTGCTAGAAGAATATTCCAGCAATAGAATGGGAGGCTCAATCACTGGGTTATGAATGTTTATTAGATCCTAGTCAATCCTTCGGCGGCTGACCCAGAAGTTGTGGCTGGGGAGAAGATAATTGTTTGGAAGGATCTGATCAGAGCTTTCTTTCCCTGCATAGGAGGGGCATGTATGTGTATTCCGGAGAACTACTGCTACTAAGCCTCAGCAGGTTCAATGTGCTGAGGGCTTGAAGGAAACTTGCATGTGGAAGCTGGGCTGGAGTGGTGGGGGTCCTTTTGCCTGTAGCTTTAGGTATGGAAGTTCTTCTTGAAGGTGAGACACCAGAAGTTTCTGTTAAGGACTGTGACTGCTCTTCTAGGGTCTCATATTTACTAGTTGTCCCCTCTTTATTCAGCATTATTTTTGAGGCTGCAACTACAGGGCCTAATACTGCTGGGACAAGATTATTCAGGAAGCTGTCCTGTTTTATATGTTTTATACTGTCCTGTTTTAAGTTTTATGTGCCTTGGTTTTCCTGCACCGTAAACCAGGGCTCAAAATTTCAAGTCCTGAGCTACTAGCCAGGCCTCAAGGGTTACTCGCCACCAGTTGTCCCACCCAACCCCTACCCTGCCCGCCCCTAATTCCACCTCTAAACACGGCCTCATAAATTATATCATGAAATTACCCTTAAATGTTTTATGCAAAATTAAGCAACTTTATCCATGATCACCAATGCAGCCTCACCCGTGTCCACCAATGCAGCCTCACCCGTGTCCACCAATGCAGCCTCACCCGTGTCCACCAATGCAGCCTCAGCCGTGTCCACCAATGCAGCCTCACCCTTGTCCACCAATGCAGCCTCACACTTGTCCACCAATGCAGCCTCACACTTGTCCACCAATGCAGCCTCACACTTGTCCACCAATGCTGCCTAACACTTGTCCACCAATGCTGCCTAACACTTGTCCACCAATGCTGCCTCACACTTGTCCACCAATGCTGCCTACCTGTGTCCATCATGAAGGGGAGCAGAGGAGAAGAAGAGCATTTCTGGCTGGATGATATGAGCGCTGAGGGACATCATTGGAACAGTTTTGATTTAAATTGCTGTGTGTTCCCGCCGATCGGCGTCCCGTACAGCCCCGCCCCCTAGCCAGGGAACTTTGATACACACCACTCATCCTGTATTGGACGGGCATCTGTCTATCAAATTCTCCGGGACCAGGGGGCGAGACTGTGTGTGAAAGCGAGTGCAGGGAACACACGGCAATTGAAATCAAAGCCGCTAGTGATGTTTCCTGTGCTCTTATCATCCGGCTCGCTCTGTCCTCTCTCTTCCCTTTCGTGAGCGCTGGGAAAAGGACTCACCGGCCGGCAGTGCTCGCCCCCCCCCTCGCTCCCAGACAGCCCTTCCTCGCCAGCCCTCAAAATTTACTCGCAAAATGCGAGCAGGCGAGTGTAAATTTTGAGGGCTGCCCTAAACCCTTCTCCCTGCATTTTTGTTCAAGACCTGTAATAAACCTTAAAGTAATTCTAAAGGCTAGACATCCCGCTCTCATAGGCTTTGCTGAGGCATCTAGAGCCATTGGCTCCTGCTGCTGTTATTCAAATCCTGTCAGGAGGGAATGGGGGGCTGAGCTGCACTGTGTATGTCAATGGTCGCACACAGCCTGGTTCGGAAGTGAGCCTGCAATTGCGCCACCATAGTAAGTGGCTTGCAACGGGGGCACACCAAGCGGAGGAGGAGTCTAGAGCACCGGTAGGGGACCCCAAAAGAGGAGAATCAGGGCTCCTTTGTGCAATACTATTGCGCAGAGCAGGTAAGTATAACATTTGTTTTTTTTTTTTAAACTGAAACCTTAGCCTTGACACCTAGGCTGGAGCCTGAGTTTGTTGGTTTGCTACTGGGACTGGAAACAGGGGAGGAGGCCTCTGAAAAGGCAAGGGGAACCCAATATATTTCCAACTGCCCCTTCCGTGGTTAGTGCTATGTGGACAATGCTGAATTCTCTGGGTGGGTGAATATGTGTTTTAAGAGAACCCAACAATACAGGTAAGTTGGGGGAAAAAAGACCACAGGGGTTGTAAAGTTTCTCTTTAAATGAACTCCCTGTTTTAGATACGTATTAATTTAGAAAGATGTGGACACTTTTCATAAATCACATAATGGGTATTGTACACTGTCTAATTGGAATTTCGGTCTACAACTCTGCACAGATTCTCTGGTAAAGTTGGCCCAAAGAGAGAATAAATTCCAGTCTACTTATTCCTAAAAACGCGGCAGCTGCCAGAAACGTTTTGCTCTTTTCAGTGTCTCTTTTCAAATAAAGCATCATTATTTTGTGATTGATTGGTGTGGCAATATCTTTTTGGGAGTCAGCACATTCTGCGGGTAAAGAACAAAAAAAGTGCGGTGGCACGAAACTTAAATAGAAACAGTGACAGATTATTAGCTGGCATGGGTATCCGACTTCTGGTGATTAAGGTTTCTGTTTTTTTCTAAAAGGGAAAGCGTTACATTCACTTGAAGCCACATTCTGTAGTAAAAGAAAAAAAAAAGATAAAAAGCACTGTCTTCTTTATGATTGAAAGATGAAGATAATGAGAGCTGATATATGATACACAGAAGAGGGAAGTAATGTGAAAATCTAACCAGCCAAGGATGTGGAATAATCACAAAGAAGTCAGAGTTGACTGAAAGTTTTATGGACCATAAAGGTATCTGGATGTCCTGGAGGAACTTATTAAATCAGTATTAGCTCATTGCTGGCCTTCTGAGAAACAAACCAGTTAGGAGATAAATGGCCTTATTCAATAAAGAGTTTGTAATCTTAAGTACTAATTCTTAAAGCTGAACTCCAGGGAAACAGCGAAATATACAAATGATGAAAAAAGCCCACACCTATCTCTAGAGTGGACCTTTATCAACATATCAAAGAGGTCAGTGGAGGCCCATCCATAAGGGGCTGCCCCCTCTCCAATCAAGTCTCCATGTAGGGCACTGGACGCATGGATTTTAGTGTTTTTTTTTTTTTTTTTTGAAGCACAATATTAGAGCCTGAGGCTCTATTTGGCTTAAAAAAGGGGTGGGCTCGGGGCGCAGAGCACTGCGCCCTGAGCCCACCCAGTTGTGTGACATTAGCAAATTAATATTTGCTATTGTCTTCCTGATTCTCCTCCCAGCCAATCAGGAAGAGGGTCCTGAGACCCTATTGGCCAGGGAGTCTTAGGACTCACTTCCTGTTTGGCCAGGAGGAGAAGCCCTGGCTCTCCTCCCAGTGCATTGTATGATAGAGATGGCAGTAGGGCTGTCGGGTGTGTGGGGTGGTGGTCTCCTCCTCCTCCATGTATCCGGCTGATCTCCAGTCTCCCCAGGCCCCAGTGATGGTGATGAGGGTGGCGGAAGCTCGGAGTCCCCCTGTAATGAACGCCTGCTCCTCGGGCTGTGACTTCATACTCAGCCCTGGAGCTCCAGAGCCGGCCCGGCCGCTCCCTCCTCTGTCCCCTGGAAGATGATTGTTTATGGGCTGGGAGCATGATGAGTGTCCAGGTGTGGGATGGGGTCCTGGGAGGTTGGGGGTTGTACGAAGGATGTGGTTGTTCAGGTCAGGCAGGCAGGGGAGAGCTGTTTTGAAATGGAACAGGGAGATGTGTACTGCTCCAAGCTGTTTGAGCCTCATTCACACTCAGCACAGCCGGTGATGGGGGGGCTTTCCTGTTTGCGCCTCTCCAAATTTTTTTAGCACCAGCCGCCACTGAAAGAGGTCCAAAATATAGAATACCTCCGGACTCTGTTAAATATCACTATTAACCTTAACAGCTCATTCTGGGAGCCCTGGAGAACCATGGAAGGTTCAATTCCCTTGGCAAGGACTATCACCCAAGAGTGGATTATGGTCCTTTCAATTGCTGTGAAAGAGTGCTCGAGTTGTGCTTTTTAATTCTCCAAAGTTCAGTATGGGAGATTGGACACTAACCTTACCTCGTCATAGCTCTTTTTCTTTTCATCTCCATCCTCCTTGTTTCTTCCCCTTAATCATTTTGTTCATTTCTTTTAGAAAGTTCTATATTTTATAAAGAGTTTTGGTTGCTCAATTATCCATCTGTAGCACCCCAGCTATTGGTAATGCAGGTACATTAGGTTTGGCTCCCCTTTACGCAGCATGTGTTAATTGTGTTTAGAAGGTTGTGCAGTGCTTCACAGGCTGTAGTTCTGTTACCTCCCCCTGTCTTCTGGAACTCCCTAGATGCTTCCAGAACATAGTGGGTGGAGGGACAAAGGCTGAAGCCTGAATATTCAAGGAGCTTCCACCAATCGCTGGGAAGGCTGACCTAGATGGTGGGGAAGCAACCCATAAATATTCTGAAGCCTGGCAGTCTGGGAGCAGAGTCCAGGGTCCAGCCATCTGGGGAGAAGGAGCAAGAGCAGAGGAAACAGAGAGAGAGAGAGCAAGCCCCAGGACATCACTTAGCTACAGTCCCAGCTAGGTCTAGCTGAAAACTTCAAGCCAAGCCAAAAGCAGCCTGTTCAGCAAAAGGCCAGTACATCAGCCTTCTGGATTCTGGGAGCTACTTAAAGCAGAGCTCCACCCAAAAGGGGAACTTCCGCTTTTTTGCACCCTTCCCCCTCCACTGCCACATTTGGCACTTTTTTGGGGGGAGGATTGGACAGGTACCCACTCCCACTTCTGGGAGTTTGGCCACCCTTCTTCTCCTGCAGTCTTCTAGGACACTTCACAGGTCTCAGAAGACTATGGGACCATTTACAAGGCGCAGTGGGGCTCACGTATAAGGCTTCATTTCCTGTTTCCCTTACTTGCTATGCTGACGCCTGCACCTGAAGCTGATTGAAGAATTGGTTTGGGTAAGGACATCGCTGGATCCCTCGACAGGTATTATTATTATTATACAGGATTTATATAGCGCCAACAGTTTGCGCAGCACTTTACAACATGAGGACAGACAGTACACTTACAATACAAATCAATACAGGAGGGATCAGAGGGCCCTGCTCGTTAAAGCTTACAATCTAGAAGGGAGGGTCAAGTGCAGGAGGCAGAGACACAGCAGTACATTGATTTTCCCAGTGAAGAGCTGTGCAGGGGGCGTTTCAGCAGAAGTCTGATCACTGGAGTATAGGCAAGGTTTGCACCCAAATAGAATGCAAAGAAAAAAACGTTTTTATTTAAAATACACTAGGGGGCAATCAAGGGGTTAAATGTGTTCCCTAGGTATGTTCTAAATGTAGTGGGGATGGGCTACCTAGGACATGACAGTTCGCTGTTCCCGATGCATGGGAACAGAAGATCTTTGACATCTCACTAGGCGGAATGAGGAATTGCGTTGTTTACATAGGCAGTTCCCCGCTTTGCCTCTGTACACCGTGATCGAGGGTCGCCGGAGGACACCTACGGCGGTTTGCGCAGGAGAGCCAGCCTACTGCAGTATAATGACAGCAGCTGGTCGGCAAGAGGTTAAAGTGGTTGTAAACTCATTACAACAAATTTATGCTACAGGTAAGCCTATAATAAGGCTTACCTGTAGCTACCCAGGATATCTCCTAAACCTGCACGGTTTAGGAGATATCCCCTGTCCCCTGCATGTGCCGATGACATTGGCACATGCGCACTGGGGCACACTGAAGCAACGGCTCGTATGTGTGCCGTTACCGACAGCTCCCGCGTGCACGCGCAGGAGTCACGTTATCGCAGCTCCGGCCAATCACAGCGCCGGAGCCGCAATACCCAGAAGTAACCCCTGGGAGAGATGTCGCCGGACGGAGGGGGAGATGAGGGCGGCTGCGGGGGCTTCTTTCTCGGGTAAGTAATTCATAATGAGCTAGTATGCTATGCATACTAGCTCATTATGCCTTTGGCTTGCAGGTTTTTTTTGTTTACAACCACTTTAATATAGACTGCATTCTTTTAACTGTGAGCATCCTATATACATCATTCGTTCCTGCAAATATTATTCACCGAGCTGTAGAAGAGCCTGGGCCATGACATGCCTTCTTTCCCCGTGTATGAGAATGTACTCACCAAGCCGCTATATCACTGGCACCACATTAGGAACCAAGACATGAATATGATCCAGCTTTATTTAAATCAGAGGTGCGCCAATTCGATATTTATAATGAGGGGAAAAGTACCGAGTGTGTAATGTGGGGCCCTTTCTATTACCACCGGTTAGAATGTGGAGCTGAGGACCCGTATGTGTGGATAATGACTTGTGAATTCAAAACAGAGTTGACCCATTTGCTGTGGAAACTGCCAGAGGTGAGATGTAGGGACGCACACAGAAGACCCCTTTGTGGCAGCTGAAGGTTTTAAACTTAAATAGGATGTACAGCAGTACAGCATGAGGTCTGTAACCACCGAGGCTTCCTTTGATCTCCGTCATTAG
Source organism: Lithobates sylvaticus (assembly GCA_028564925.1). NCBI lineage: Eukaryota > Metazoa > Chordata > Amphibia > Anura > Ranidae > Lithobates > Lithobates sylvaticus. The sequence goes on along the minus strand of CM053029.1, from coordinate 562,915,406 downwards.
GCAGGGAGTTTTGTGCTTGATTTCCATGTTAAGGATGCATATGATTGCCTGGCATACTTAATATGAAAATCAAGAAATAGCTTGGTGACAGTGCGGGCTCAAGCAGTAGCCATTCATCTGCTTTAAACAGCTTGAATTCAGGCACGATCTACAAGTCAAATGAGTTTAGTGGTGTCTGCTCCTTAATAAGCAGCCAGATGAGAGCAGCCCAGCATTCCCTTGGCCCTTTTGGGCTTGGGAACAAGGAAAATGTAAGCTCTTAATATGAAATGTTCTAAGTCCAAGGGCAGAATATTCTTCTGCTTTGGCACCCGCTTTGCAGGCAGCTGTAGCATCAGTAATCTAAGATTAGGTTTTGTAGAGAAAATGACTGGACACGGAAAGATTCTTCGACAGAGTCATAATGAGGATGTGGTTAGAACACCCAAACATATCATTTGATGGAAGATGAATTAGGCTCTAACACTGAACACTCGTCTGCCTTCTTTTTGGAAACTGGGAAATATATTAAATTTGCTGTGGGGCACATTCTTAAAATTTTATGTTTGAAACAAAGTTGGAACCGGTTGAGGTTAACACAGACCCCAGTTCCTAGTGTAGCGGTGACACTTTTGCAAGGTGTCCGCTATGTGTAAATTTAGTTATTTTTTCTCTCAGAACAGTAAAAGGGGTTCTGAGAGTTAATGGTGTAGGTTAACTTTGGCATCAGTTTGACTGGGCTGTGCTAGGGTTCTGCCTGATTATGTGTACAGTTAGGTGCACATGATAGGTTCAGAATCAGGCCTGGTTGGACGTTTTGGGTATGGGCATTCCCCGGAGCCAATCAGTGGGTGCGTTTGGCCCCACTGAGGAGTCTGGGGAAGGGTACTTAAGATGTTGGAGTCATGTGGTCATGGTTCGTTCGGCCATTAGCTGCCTGTTCCTGGATCTGGACTGGGGTAGCCCCGCGAGGGGTCCTGGTCACAGGAGCGTGTGCCGCCCCGCAACATGGTCAGTTTGAAAATAAATGTGTAGCGCTAACAAAAATATACTGGTGTGTATAAATTAGAATGGGAATGACTAAAAGACATATGTATTAGGGATGGGCCCGGTGCTCGATGCGAACCCATGTTCGCATCGAGCACCGGGTGTTCGCTCGCTCGGCGAGCCCAGAACTATTTTGGCCGCTCGCATCACATTCGTGTGATGCGAGCGGCCCCGCAATGCATTGCGGCCGGCGCAGTGCATTGCTGGCTGATGATTGGCCAAGCATGCACTGTGACCCCGCATGCTTGGCCAATCACAGCGCCGGAAACTCGGAGAGCCATAATTGGCTACAGGCAGGACGCCTGTAGCCAATTACAGCTCAGGGGCTTTAGTACACGCCCCCTCATTTAAAAGGCCGCCACGCCGTCGGCGCCGGTCACATGAGTTCCGGCTTTAGGAGAGAGCAGGCTGATTCTGTGTCACTCTTTGCTAGATTCATTTAGAAAGATTTGCTCTACTTTGCTAAACCATTGGCTATTTATTTGCTAAACCATTGCTACCTGTCATTGATCGTCCATTGCTGCTGCTGGTTAGTGTGTTTTTAGCTGCTGCTGGGGGTTAGTCTGGTGCGTGTCTTACTGTTAGTACAGTATTTCTGTAGTACCAACCGCAGTGCTGTTAGTACAGCACTGCACCCCAAAAGCACCCATAGGACTTGTAGTGTGTTAGTGGCAGCAAACAGAGCTCCTATATTTTCTTCCCAGAAGCACCCATAGGACTTGTAGTGTGTTAGTTCCATCACACAGAGCTATATTTTCTTCCCAGAAGCACCCATAGGACTTGTAGTGTGTTAGTCCCATCACACAGAGTTCCTATATTTTCTTTGCAGAAGCACCCATAGGACTTGTAGTGTGTTAGTCCCATCACACAGAGCTCCTATATTTTCTTCCCAGAAGCACCTATAGGACTTGTAGTGTGTTAGTCCCATCACACAGAGCTCCTATATTTTCTTCCCAGAAGCACCCATAGGACTTGTAGTGTGTTAGTCCCATCACACAGAGCTCCTATATTTTCTTCCCAGAAGCACCTATAGGACTTGTAGTGTGTTAGTCCCATCACACAGAGCTCCTATATTTTCTTCCCAGAAGCACTCATAGGACTTGTAGTGTGTTAGTCCCATCACACAGAGCTCCTATATTTTCTTCCCAGAAGCACCTATAGGACTTGTAGTGTGTTAGTCCCATCACACAGAGCTCCTATATTTTCTTCCCAGAAGCACCCATAGGACTTGTAGTGTGTTAGTCCCATCACACAGAGCTCCTATATTTTCTTCCCAGAAGCACCTATAGGACTTGTAGTGTGTTAGTCCCATCACACAGAGCTCCTATATTTTCTTCCCAGAAGCACCTATAGGACTTGTAGTGTGTTAGTCCCATCACACAGAGCTCCTATATTTTCTTCCCAGAAGCACCCATAGGACTTGTAGTGTGTTAGTCCCATCACACAGAGTTCCTATATTTTCTTTGCAGAAGCACCCATAGGACTTGTAGTGTGTTAGTCCCATCACACAGAGCTCCTATAATTTCTTCCCAGAAGCACCTATAGGACTTGTAGTGTGTTAGTCCCATCACACAGAGCTATATTTTCTTCCCAGAAGCACCCATAGGACTTGTAGTGTGTTAGTCCCATCACACAGAGCTCCTATATTTTCTTCCCAGAAGCACCTATAGGACTTGTAGTGTGTTAGTCCCATCACACAGAGCTCCTATATTTTCTTCCCAGAAGCACCCATAGGACTTGTAGTGTGTTAGTCCCATCACACAGAGCTATATTTTCTTCCCAGAAGCACCCATAGGACTTGTAGTGTGTTAGTCCCATCACACAGAGCTCCTATATTTTCTTCCCAGAAGCACCTATAGGACTTGTAGTGTGTTAGTCCCATCACACAGAGCTCCTATATTTTCTTCCCAGAAGCACCCATAGGACTTGTAGTGTGTTAGTCCCATCACACAGAGCTCCTATATTTTCTTCCCAGAAGCACCTATAGGACTTGTAGTGTGTTAGTCCCATCACACAGAGCTATATTTTCTTCCCAGAAGCACCCATAGGACTTTTAGTGTGTTAGTCCCATCACACAGAGCTCCTATATTTTCTTCCCAGAAGCACCTATAGGACTTGTAGTGTGTTAGTCCCATCACACAGAGCTCCTATATTTTCTTCCCAGAAGCACCCATAGGACTTGTAGTGTGTTAGTCCCATCACACAGAGCTCCTATATTTTCTTCCCAGAAGCACCTATAGGACTTGTAGTGTGTTAGTCCCATCACACAGAGCTATATTTTCTTCCCAGAAGCACCCATAGGACTTGTAGTGTGTTAGTCCCTTCACACAGAGCTCCTATATTTTCTTCCCAGAAGCACCTATAGGACTTGTAGTGTGTTAGTCCCATCACACAGAGCTATATTTTCTTCCCAGAAGCACCCATAGGACTTGTAGTGTGTTAGTCCCATCACACAGAGCTCCTATATTTTCTTCCCAGAAGCACCTATAGGACTTGTAGTGTGTTAGTCCCATCACACAGAGTTCCTATATTTTCTTTGCAGAAGCACCCATAGGACTTGTATTGTGTTAGTCCCATCACACAGAGCTCCTATATTTTCTTCCCAGAAGCACCTATAGGACTTGTAGTGTGTTAGTCCCATCACACAGAGCTATATTTTCTTCCCAGAAGCACCCATAGGACTTGTAGTGTGTTAGTCCCATCACACAGAGTTCCTATATTTTCTTTGCAGAAGCACCCATAGGACTTGTAGTGTGTTAGTCCCATCACACAGAGCTCCTATATTTTCTTCCCAGAAGCACCTATAGGACTTGTAGTGTGTTAGTCCCATCACACAGAGCTATATTTTCTTCCCAGAAGCACCCATAGGACTTGTAGTGTGTTAGTCCCATCACACAGAGCTCCTATATTTTCTTCCCAGAAGCACCTATAGGACTTGTAGTGTGTTAGTCCCATCACACAGAGCTCCTATATTTTCTTCCCAGAAGCACCCATAGGACTTGTAGTGTGTTAGTCCCATCACACAGAGCTCCTATATTTTCTTCCCAGAAGCACCTATAGGACTTGTAGTGTGTTAGTCCCATCACACAGAGCTATATTTTTTTCCCAGAAGCACCCATAGGACTTGTAGTGTGTTAGTCCCATCACACAGAGCTCCTATATTTTCTTCCCAGAAGCACCCATAGGACTTGTAGTGTGTTAGTCCCATCACACAGAGCTATATTTTCTTCCCAGCAGCACCCATAGGACTTGTAGTGTGTTAGTCCCATCACACAGAGCTCCTATATTTTCTTCCCAGAAGCACCTATAGGACTTGTAGTGTGTTAGTCCCATCACACAGAGCTATATTTTCTTCCCAGAAGCACCCATAGGACTTGTAGTGTGTTAGTCCCATCACACAGAGCTCCTATATTTTCTTCCCAGAAGCACCTATAGGACTTGTAGTGTGTTAGTCCCATCACACAGAGCTCCTATATTTTCTTCCCAGAAGCACCCACAGGACTTGTAGTGTGTTAGTCCCATCACACAGAGCTCCTATATTTTCTTCCCAGAAGCACCCATAGGACTTGTAGTGTGTTAGTCCCATCACACAGAGCTCCTATATTTTCTTCCCAGAAGCACCCATAGGACTTGTAGTGTGTTAGTCCCATCACACAGAGCTCCTATATTTTCTTCCCAGAAGCACCTATAGGACTTGTAGTGTGTTAGTCCCATCACACAGAGCTATATTTTCTTCCCAGAATCACCCATAGGACTTGTAGTGTGTTAGTCCAATCACACAGAGCTCCTATATTTTATTCCCAGAAGCACCTATAGGACTTGTAGTGTGTTAGTCCCATCACACAGAGCTATATTTTCTTCCCAGAAGCACCCATAGGACTTGTGGTGTGTTAGTCCCATCACACAGAGCTCCTATATTTTCTTCCCAGAAGCACCTATAGGACTTGTAGTGTGTTAGTCCCATCACATAGAGTTCCTATATTTTCTTTGCAGAAGCACCCATAGGACTTGTAGTGTGTTAGTCCCATCACACAGAGCTCCTATATTTTCTTCCCAGAAGTACCTAAAGGACTTGTAGTGTGTTAGTCCCATCACACAGAGCTCCTATATTTTCTTCCCAGAAGCACCTATAGGACTTGTAGTGTGTTAGTCCCATCACACAGAGCTCCTATATTTTCTTCCCAGAAGCACCCATAGGACTTGTAGTGTGTTAGTCCCATCACACAGAGTTCCTAGATTTTCTTTGCAGAAGCACCCATAGGACTTGTAGTGTGTTAGTCCCATCACACAGAGCTCCTATATTTTCTTCCCAGAAGCACCTATAGGACTTGTAGTGTGTTAGTCCCATCACACAGAGCTCCTATATTTTCTTCCCAGAAGCACCCATAGGACTTGTAGTGTGTTAGTCCCATCACACAGAGCTCCTATATTTTCTTCTCAGCAGCACCCACAGGACTTCTAGTGTGTTAGTCCCATCACACAGAGCTCCTATATTTTCTTTGCAGAAGCACCCATAGGACTTCTAGTGTGTTAGTGGCATCACACAGAGCTCCTATATTTTCTTCTCAGCAGCACCCACAGGACTTCTAGTGTGTTAGTGGCATCACACAGAGCTCCTATATTTTCTTTGCAGAAGCACCCATAGGACTTCTAGTGTGTTAGTGGCATCACACAGAGCTCCTATATTTTCTTTGCAGAAGCACCCATAGGACTTCTAGTGTGTTAGTGACATCACACAGAGCTCCTATATTTTCTTTGCAGAAGCACCCATAGGACTTCTAGTGTGTTAGTGGCATCACACAGAGCTCCTATATTTTCTTCTCAGCAGCACCCACAGGACTTCTAGTGTGTTAGTGGCATCACACAGAGCTCCTATATTTTCTTTGCAGAAGCACCCATAGGACTTCTAGTGTGTTAGTGGCATCACACAGAGCTCCTATATTTTCTTCTCAGCAGCACCCACAGGACTTCTAGTGTGTTAGTGGCATCACACAGAGCTCCTATATTTTCTTTGCAGAAGCACCCATAGGACTTCTAGTGTGTTAGTGGCATCACACAGAGCTCCTATATTTTCTTCTCAGCAGCACCCACAGGACTTCTAGTGTGTTAGTGGCATCACACAGAGCTCCTATATTTTCTTTGCAGAAGCACCCATAGGACTTCTAGTGTGTTAGTGGCATCACACAGAGCTCCTATATTTTCTTCTCAGCAGCACCTACAGGACTTCTAGTGTGTTAGTGGCATCACACAGAGCTCCTATATTTTCTTTGCAGAAGCACCCATAGGACTTCTAGTGTGTTAGTGGCATCACACAGAGCTCCTATATTTTCTTCTCAGCAGCACCCACAGGACTTCTAGTGTGTTAGTGGCATCACACAGAGCTCCTATATTTTCTTTGCAGAAGCACCCATAGGACTTCTAGTGTGTTAGTGGCATCACACAGAGCTCCTATATTTTCTTCTCAGCAGCACCCACAGGACTTCTAGTGTGTTAGTAGCATCACACAGAGCTCCTATATTTTCTTCTCAGCAGCACCCACAGGACTTCTAGTGTGTTAGTGGCATCACACAGAGCTCCTATATTTTCTTTGCAGAAGCACCCACAGGACTTCTAGTGTGTTAGTGGCATCACACAGAGCTCCTATATTTTCTTCTCAGCAGCACCCACAGGACTTCTAGTGTGTTAGTGGCATCACACAGAGCTCCTATATTTTCTTCTCAGCAGCACCCACAGGACTTCTAGTGTGTTAGTGGCATCACACAGAGCTCCTATATTTTCTTTGCAGAAGCACCCATAGGACTTCTAGTGTGTTAGTGGCATCACACAGAGCTCCTATATTTTCTTCTCAGCAGCACCCACAGGACTTCTAGTGTGTTAGTGGCATCACACAGAGCTCCTATATTTTCTTCTCAGCAGCACCCACAGGACTTCTAGTGTGTTAGTGGCATCACACAGAGCTCCTATATTTTCTTTGCAGAAGCACCCACAGGACTTCTAGTGTGTTAGTGGCATCACACAGAGCTCCTATATTTTCTTTGCAGAAGCACCCATAGGACTTCTAGTGTGTTAGTGGCATCACACAGAGCTCCTATATTTTCTTTGCAGAAGCACCCATAGGACTTCTAGTGTGTTAGTGGCATCACACAGAGCTCCTATATTTTCTTTGCAGAAGCACCCATAGGACTTCTAGTGTGTTAGTGGCATCACACAGAGCTCCTATATTTTCTTTGCAGAAGCACCTATAGGACTTCTAGTGTGTTAGTGGCATCACACAGAGCTCCTATATTTTCTTCTCAGCAGCACCCACAGGACTACCGACTACAATGGCTGGAAGACCGCCAAGGGGAGGCAGAGCGTGCAGAGCCAAGAACACAGGGCAGGCAGGCTCTGTTTCTAGTGGACGTGGCCGTGGACGTGGTCGTGCATCGTCATCAGCACGTGACCATGGGACACGCGCGTCTTTGTTTACGGCAGCTGGACATGTGGAGCCGCATCATGCTGAAGGCTTGGTAGAATGGATGACCAAGCCCTCCTCATCCTCCTCATCCTCTCTCACCCAGGCTCAGGGTACTGGCAGAGCAGCTGCCAACGCGTACTCAATGGCATCATCAGCCACCCCTTCCCTAGACCCACCATGTCCTGCTGAGGAGTCCCCCGAACTCTTTGAGCACAGTGTTGGGTACATGCTCCAGGAGGATGCCCAACGATTCGAAGGCTCGGATGATGATACCCAGCTTGAGGAAGTCAGTAGTGTGCGCGCAGAGAGAGGGGATGCTGAAGGACAGCAATCTGGCAGTACTGTTCCACCAGCTGCAGCTTACTGCCAGGTTTGCTCTAGTGGTGAAGAGGGAGGGGATGATGAGGTCACTGACTCCACGTGGGTGCCTGAAGGGAGAGAGGATGAGGAGGAGGACGATGGAGGAGGAGGATGCGGCGTCACATGTCCAACGAGGCAGGATGCCCCCTGGAGGCCAGCTAGAGGCCAGCACAGCAACTGTACAACACCGCAGAGCTCCGCCTGTGCAGGGCGCTGCCTCTGCACGTTATCAGAAAAGTTCTTTGGTGTGGGCCTTTTTTGAGACGAGTGCATCAGATCGCACCACTGCTATTTGCAATATTTGTCTCAAGCGTATCTCGCGTGGCCAAAACATCAGCCGCTTGGGCACCACAAGCATGACCAGACATATGTCGACCTGCCATGCAGCTCGTTGGCAGGCACACATAAAAGACCCACACCAAAGAACTAAGCGGACCTCTCCTTGCTCCTCATCAGCTGGGATCTCCATCCCCACTACATCTTCAGTCCTCTCTGAAAGCTGCTGTGAGAGGACTGAAGGTGTAGAATTAGGTGTGTCACAACCAAGTACTTGCAGTACACCGACGTCCGATTGTAGCAGGCAAATTTCCCTGCCCCAGCTGCTGGACCGTCGAAAGAAGTACACTCCCAGCCATCCACATGCCCAGCGGTTGAATGCTAGCTTGGCTAAATTGCTAGCACTTCAACTGCTGCCTTTTCAGTTGGTAGACTCGGCCCCCTTCCGTGAGTTTGTTCAATGTGCGGTTCCTCAGTGGCAGGTTCCCAAACGCCACTTTTTCTCACGGAAGGCGATTCCGTCTCTCTACCGGCATGTGGAAGGCAATGTCCATGCCTCGCTGGACAGGGCGGTCAGCGGTAAGGTGCATATTACCGCTGACTCATGGTCCAGCAGGCATGGACAGGGACGTTACCTTTCTTTCACGGCCCATTGGGTCACTTTATTGGCAGCTGGGAGGGATGCAGGACAAGGTGCAGTAGTGTTGGAGGTTGTTCCGCCACCACGCCTCCAAAGCACTACTACTGCTACTGGTTGTGACACACCTCTCTCCTCCACCCCCTCCTCTTCTTCTTCCTCCAGTGCTCTGTCCTCGGAACCAGCGGTGCTCCGTAGGCGTACAAGGGGCTACGCAAGTACGCAGGCAAAAAGATGCCATGCCGTGCTTGCGCTGGTGTGTTTGGGGGACAGGAGCCACACTGGGCCAGAGGTTCTGGCAGCTCTGCAGGGGCAGGCTGAGAGGTGGTTGACGCCACGTCAGCTTAAGCCAGGAATGGTCGTTTCTGACAATGGCACCAACCTCCTCTCCGCCCTGCGACAGGGGCAGCTCACCCATGTGCCCTGTATGGCTCACGTCCTCAACCTGGTGGTGCAGCGGTTCTTGGGCAGGTTCCCAGGCTTACAGGATGTCCTGAGGCAGGCCAGGAAAGTCTGTGTGCATTTCCGCCGATCTTATAATGCCAGTGCTCGGCTGACTGAGCTGCAAAAGGAGCTGAACCTGCCCAATAACCGCCTAATATGTGACATGCCCACCAGGTGGAACTCAACGTTGGCCATGCTGCAGCGACTGCACACGCAGCAGAGGGCCATCAATGAGTACCTTTGCGACTACGGCACCAGGACAGGGTCAGGGGAGCTTGGTTTTTTTTCTCCACGTCAGTGGAGCATGATCAGGGATGCATGCACTGTCCTCTCACCATTTGAGGAGGCCACGAGGATGGTGAGCAGTGACAGTGCATGCATCAGTGACACTGTACCTCTTGTCCACCTGTTGGAGCATACGCTGCGTGGGATAATGGACAGGGCACTTGAGGCAGAACAGAGGCAGGAAGAGGAGGACTTCCTTGCCTCTCAAGGCCCCCTTTATCCGGACAGTGTTCCTTCTGTCCCACCCATCACACAGGAAGAGGATGAGGAGGAGGAGGAGGATTGTGTGAGCATGGAGGTGGAGCCTGGCACTCAGCATCAGCAGCAGCAGCAGTCTTTTAGGGATGATGTACAGTCCCAACAAACCAGTGGACTTGTACGTGGCTGGGAGGAGGTGGCTGGCGATCATGTCATCCTCAGTGACCCAGAAGACTCCGGACCGAATGCCTCAGCTAACCTACGCTGCATGGCCTCCCTGATCCTGCAAAGCCTGCGGAAGGATCCTCGTGTTCTTAGGATCAAGGAGAGGGACCATTACTGGCTGGCCACTCTCCTTGATCCACGGTACAAGGGTAAGGTTGCGGACCTTATCTTGCCGTCGCAGAGGGAGCAGAGGATGAGACATCTCAGGGAGGCCTTGCAGAAAGGTCTGTGCAACGCGTTCCCAGAAACTGGGAGGTTACAAACTCCTGGTCCTGAGCGACGAGTTGCTGAGGCTTCGGTCAGTAGCAGAAGGAGCGGTGGGGAAGGTGGACGTCTGACCGATGCGTTCAGACAATTTTTTAGTCCGCAGCCCCAAGGTATGATCGGTTCCAGCAACCATCGCCAGCGTCTGATATACATGGTGCAGGAATACCTTGGGGCTAGGTCAGACTTGGACACCTTTCCCACCGAAAATCCTCTGGCTTACTGGGTCCTGAGGATGGATCACTGGCCAGAGCTTGCACAGTATGCAATTGAGCTACTGGCCTGTCCTGTCTCCAGCGTTCTTTCCGAACGCACATTCAGTGCTGCTGGAGGATTTGTCCCCGATCATAGGGTGCGCCTGTCCACCGACTCGGTTGATCGACTGACCTTCATCAAAATGAATCAGTCTTGGATCACCACCAGCTACCAGGCACCTGAAGCGGATATAACGGAATAATTTATAATGTCACATCCCTTCAAGACTGCCTATGCTGATGCTGGGTGACTGTCCTGTTATGTTCACTGACTATCCTCTTCCTCCTCCTCAATGATCCATGCCACCACACCAGTGCCTAAGGCACAATTTTTCAGCCCCTGTATAACAGGGGCGTGTACTTACAATTTTTTAAAAAAAATGCTTCGCAACACGTGTGACTGCTGTGCTCCAAGTACAGTATCTGTGAGGGGTTGCAGTGTTGTGGCACCAGCACCAGTGCCTAAGGCACAATTTTTCAGCCCCCGTTTAACAGGGGCGTGTAATTACAATTTTTTAAAAAAATGCTTTGCAACACGTGTGACTGCTGTGCTCCAAGTACAGTATCTGTGAGGGGTTGCAGTGTTGTGGCACCAGCACCAGTGCCTAAGGCACAATTTTTCAGCCCCTGTTTAACAGGGGCGTGTAATTACAATTTTTTAAAAAAAATGCTTCGCAACACGTGTGACTGCTGTGCTCCAAGTACAGTATCTGTGAGGGGTTGCAGTGTTGTGGCACCAGCACCAGTGCCTAAGGCACAATTTTTCAGCCCCTGTTGGGGCGTGTAATTACAATTTTTAGGCAATGCTTTGCAACAGGTCTCATTGCTGTGCTAAGAGTACAGTATCTGTGAGGGGTTGCAGTGTTGTGGCACCAGCACCAATGTCTAAGGCACAATTTTTCAGCCCCTGTTTAACAGGGGCGTGTAATTACAAATCTTGATCTAATAGTTCACAGCAGGGCCCATTCCTGCGCCCACCAAGAGTAACTATGAGGGCCTACAGTCTTGTGGCAACACCGTCCACCACCACCGCCAAAGGCCCAATTTTTCTGCCCTGTTCATCAGGTGCTTGCAATTACAAATCTTGATCTAATAACTCACAGCAGGGCCCATTCCTGCGCCCACCAAGAGTAACTGTGAGAGCTTACAGTCTTGTGGCAACACCGTCCACCACCACCACCAAAGGCCCAATTTTTCTGCCCTGTTCAACAGGTGCATGCAATTACAAATCTTGATCTAATAACTCACAGCAGGGCCCATTCCTGCGCCCACCAAGAGTAACTGTGAGAGCTTACAGTCTTGTGGCAACACCGTCCACCACCACCACCACCACCAAAGGCCCAATTTTTCTGCCCTGTTCAACAGGTGCATGCAATTACAAATCTTGATCTAATAACTCACAGCAGGGCCCATTCCTGCGCCCACCAAGAGTAACTGTGAGAGCTTACAGTCTTGTGGCAACACCGTCCACCACCACCACCACCACCACCAAAGGCCCAATTTTTCTGCCCGGTTCAACAGGTGCATGCAAGTACAAATCTTGATCTATTAACTCACAGCAGGGCCCATTCCTGTGCCCACCAGTCTTGTGGCTACACCAACATCTAATAGGGCAAATTTCTGCAGAGTATATACGCCAGGCCCCTACTTTCAAACATCCAACTTACAAACGACTCCTACTTGCAAATGGAAAGAGAAAACAGGAAGTGAGAGGAAATCTACCCCTAGGAAGGGAAATTCTATTCTGTTAGATTTAATTTGGGAAAAAGGTATCTCCTCTCTACTGATACTTTATCACCAATCCTTGTTTCAATTAAAACCCCACTTTTCCAAAAACATTTGTCATTGGGACGGAAAGTGAGGTGACATGTTCTGAACAGATGTGCAAAGACAGCAAATGTTACAGGGGTGATAACCCCTCCCTATGTTCTCCAAAAAGCTTAAAAATAGTTTTTTTTGGGATGGAGCTACACTTCATAATGTACCTGTTCAGATTCTACTTAAGAACAAACCTACAGTCCGTGTCTTGTTTGCACCACCTATATACTGCTGTTCAGAGTATATAGGGTTGTAGGTTTAGGGTTTTATTTTGGGTGCGGGGTCCCCCTTAATATCCATACGAGACCCAAAGGGGCTGGGGGGGGGGGGGGGGGTGATGGGGTAGCCATGCCATTTTTCTCAAGGATTTTCAGCCATATGGCGGCCAGGACAAGACATGACATTAAAGCCGCAAGTGGTTTTAAATGGCTTCTTTTTTTCCTTTACAAATGTCATTTTGTGCAAGGACAGTTCTAAACACGGGAAACACATGCCACTTCACAGGCATACTTTAGACACCCCCCAGGTACCATATTTAAAGGAAAATTTCATTTTTTTTTCACTTTATGCATCATTAAAATGACTGCTCCCGAAAAAACGTTAGTTTTTAAAAGTTCTTTTTGCATTGATATATGTCCCCTGGGGCAGGACCCGGGTCCCCAAACCTGTTTCATGACATTAACATGCATATTGGCCGTTGTAATTAGCACTTTTGATTTCGAACGTTCGCGTCCATTATAACGAATAAGGTTCGAAAATTTGCGCGAACTTTCGGTCCGTTCGAAGGTTCTGGTTCGAACCGAACCCGGGGGTGTTCGGCTCATCCCTAATATGTATTAGTCCAACATATTAGTCAAGCCAGTCCCATATACAAAAAATGTGATAAGCCATAGAAACGTGAAAGTCTCTATTCCAAACAAACTTCCGTGTAAATAAGAAGATGTCTCTGAAATCCCGGAATGTGATGTATGCAGAGATATGTAATGATAATCCCAACGCTTTCAGTAACACATGATAGGGTACGCTTACCAGCGGTGGTGGACGCACATACCATACGGCAGTAGGTCAGATACACTTATGGTTCTCCTGTTGGTGACACTTGGAAGGTGCGATAAATCCTGGATCCCAACGACACCACTTGGAGACGTGGATGGACCGCCAAACGACACACCTTGGAGACGTGGATGGACAGCCAAGATGGCACTTCAGCTCATCCAAGATTACAAAAAATGCAGGGGAGATATATAAAAGGAGAAAAAACTCCAGATAGTGTAGATCAACCAATAAACAAATTTATTGGAATTTTGCAAAAAAAGGAAACACATAAAGGGAAAAGAATTTCCCAAAAATACAGTGCATAAAATAATAAAATATAATATAAAAGGCAATGTGGGAGTCACAAATTAGTTAGACCGACGCGTTTCGACTCTTTAGGTCTTCAACAGGGGCATCTGACCAGCCCCACAGACCCGCTTGGTCTGGGGCTGGTCCAAGGCGCTGTAACTGAGGGAGGATTCAAGGCATCCGGGTGTGCTCTCAACTTGGAGGGGCATCGCAAGCTTGTGTAAGCGACCGGGGGAGGGCTCTTCGGAGGAGGGCCAACAAGCTGGCATCCCAAGAAGTGCCTGGTTGCTGGGTTGTCAAGGACATTGACGAATCCGCGCTTTCCCAGTACTGCCAAGGAGACAGAGAACGTTCCAGGTACTGAGGAAAGGTTCCTGTTCACTTTGATTGCAACTTTTCTTCAAGGTCAGAGACTTTGCAAGTTTCCGAATTCAAGTGCTGACTGCCATAATCTCTGGCTAGAGATTTGTTCAGCTTTGAAGCGCCCAGCTGCAAGTGGCTACTCTCTGGGTTTGCGTTATAGACTTCCTAATAGTCCGCAGTTCAAGGTGCCTGAGTTACTTCACCCTTACCCTTTGTTCCCACATGAGACTGTGTTTGTTGGATGTTACCCCTGCAAATAAAAACCTTTCTAAAGGACTTTTATGGTGTCAGCGTCCAAAGTCGTTGGGTACTAACTCTGGGAACCCCTAGACCTGGAAGAACAAGCCAAGCGGAGGTAACCGGTAAGCCCAAAAGTCATTGTTACAGTAGCTGCATGATGAAGTCATCAAGACTTTCTGTGCCTATATGTATGAACAAGCAGACATGGTGAAATTTTCACTGCGTTAAAGAAGAAATTGGGAAGGCATGTTAAAAACGTAATTACCATCATTACAAGCCAAATGTAGTATGTTTGAAGGCCCCCCAATCAGGTTGTAGGAAGTTGCTTTGTGCACTGGTTCAAATAATTTGGTGGATTATGGTGTGGGGTTGTTTTTCAGGGGTTGGGCTTAGCCTCTTAGTTCCAGTGAAGGGAACTCTAATGCACCGTACATACGGTTGGACCTTCCGACAGAAAATGTGCGATCGGAGCTTGTTGTCGGAAATTCCTACCGTGTGTAGGCTCAATCGGACAGTTTCCATCGGAATTTCCGTCACACAAAATTTGACATCTGGTTCTCAAATTTTCCGACAACAAAATCCGTTCGCGCAAATTCCGATCGTGTGTTCACAATTCCGACGCACAAATTGCCACGCATGCTCAGAATCAAGCAGAAGAGCAGCACTGGCTATTGAACTTCATTTTTCTCGGCTCGTCGTACGTGTTGTATGTCACCGCATTCTTGGTGTTCGGAATTTCCGACCAACTTTGTGTGACCGTGTGTATGCAAGACAAATTGGAGCCAACACCCGTCAGAAAAAAAACATGAGATTTTGTTGTCGGAATGTCCGATCGTGTGTTAAGGTGTCACCATACCAAGACATTTTGGACAATTTCATGCTCCCAACTTTGTGGGAACAGTTTGGGGATGGCCCCTTCCTGTTTCAACATGACTGTTCACCAGAGCACAAAGCAAGGCCCATAAAGACGTGGATGAACGAGTTTGGGGTGGAGGAACTTGACTGGCCTTCAAAGAGTCCTGACCTCAACCCAGATAGAACACCTTTGGGATGAATTAGAGCGGAGACATCAGTGCCTGACCTCACAAATGCTCTTCTGGAAGAATGGTCAAACATTCCCATAGATACACTCCTAAACCTTGTGGACAGCTCTCCCAGCTCTGAGGAAGGGGGTGCTCCCCTGAAACGCGTTAACTGTACCCTGTGTTCTTTGCATGTCCATGCACTGTGTTTATGGCCTTTTGTCAGTTGCATTTTGTGAGTACACACTTTTATATAAAACATTTTTATTAAATTATCTTTGGTAATGCACTAGGTGTGTGCACCTTCCATTTCTGGAAATGGACGGCCTTCCCAGAAGAGTTGAAGCTGTTATAGCTGCAAAGGGTGGGCCAACTCAACATTAAACTCTACGAACTGAGACTGGGATGCCATTAAAGTTTATGTGTTTGTAAAGGCAGGCGTCCCAATACTTTTGGGGATATAGTGTACTTACCTCCAGGGATGCTGAGCTCTCAGTGCACATGCAACCAGTGTAGCGGTCAAGGGATTTCAAATCCCCACATTCCTCCCTCTACTCTGTGCAGTGCATCCAAAGCGGACCAGGTTGATTCTGATTGGTCAGTGCCAGCACAGTGAATCGTTCTGGTCTGGAAGCACTGCACAAAGAAGAGGGAAACGAGTGGGGCTTCCAATTTCTCAGACTGCTGGACCGACTGTGTGGGCACTGACAGCTCAGCATCCCTGGAGGTAAGTACAACAGGGACCAGAGGGTGTACAGTGTTAGTTCACATTTTCGCTTTTTCTGTAAGGCTAGCTTCACACTGCTGCGATTATGTAGTGCAACTTGGATGTGGTTTGCATTATCTATCACACTGGAATCGCACCAAAGTAGTACAGGAACCTTTTTCAAAATTGCTCTGTGCTGAGTTGCATTGATGTGAACGGGCACCATTGAGGACAATGCCATTTCTATTGTCATGCGATTCTGTGCGACTCAAGTTGCATCAGAAATTGTACAAGTGTGCACACGGAGCCTAGAGGTGATCTAACACTTTAAATGATAACGAAGGACCTTCTTAAAATACCAAAGATAAATACAGGAAACTATTTCTGTAGCTCTATATGTAATTATTTTTATATGAATTCTGAAAGTATTTATAAGGATAAGCAAATGCATCTCGTGACACTAACTATACATATGCTAATCTTTTTGTGATTACAAAAATTGCATTTTATATGCAGAATTTAAGTGGAACTTCACTCTCTCATCAACATTGACTATTTTTAATACTTATGCAGCTAGCATTAGTAACTAGATAGGAAAGTATATCATATTTACTTGTTTTTTTTTAATTCTTCAGTTACTTCCTGGTTTCCAGGCCTAGGCAAATGATGTCACACATCCCCGAAGTCTTCAAAAGGGGTGTTCTCAGCTAAGCACACATCCTGCCTGCGTGCCTGAGAAAAGGGCCAATGGATTCCAGGAAACAAATACTACATGAATCATCTGCTTACTCAAGATGACTGCAGCTAGAAATGCTAGGGGGGTGTTTTTCAAAGTGATTTCTCAGCAAAGTAAAGCATGGAGACATGAATGGATGGGGAATTTGCTTTGAATATTAAAGTGATTTTAAAGTCTCTTTTTAAAAACAAAACAAAAACAAACATGTTATACTTACCTCCTCTGTGCAGTTGGTTTTGCACAGAGAAACCCAGATCCTCCTCTTCTCAGCTCCCTCTTCGCTGCTTCTAGCCCCTCCCTCCTGTTGAGTGCCCCCACAGCAAGCAGTTTGCTATGGGGACACCAGAGCCAAGCTGCAGCTCTGTGTGTCCATTCAGACACGGAGCTGCCGTTTGAACGCGCCCCCTCTCGATCCTGATTGGCTAACTGACTTTGATTGACAGGAGCAGGAGCCAATGGCTCTGCTGCTGTGTCTCAGCCATCAGGAGGGAGACTCAGGAATGGCCGAGGGACTTGTGGACATCGCTGGACAGAGATGGGGCTCAGGTAAGTTTTAGGGGGTACTGGGGAGACTGCTACGCACACAAAGGCTTTTTATCTTAATGCATAGAATGCGTTAAGATAAAAAACCTTCTTGCTTTACAACTTCTTTAATCACTTGACCGGAAGGTTTTCAGAAGGTTTTACCACCTTCATGACTAGGGCATTTTTTGCTATTTAGCCCTGTGCTACTTTAACTGGCAATTGCACGATCATGCAACACTGTACCCAAATTAAATGTATGGCTTTCCAGTCTGATGCCCCGTACACACGGTCGGAAAATCCGACCACAAAATCCATCGGATTTTTTCCGATGGATTTTGTCCGACACTGGTGTTGCATACACACGGTCGGACAAAGTTGTCCTAAAATCCGATCATTCTGAACGTTGTGACGTTTGTTGCCTACGACGGGACTACGTAGAGGCTAGTAGCCAATAGCTTTGGTCTCGTAATTTGATCTGAGCATGCGTGGCACTTTGTCCGTCGGAATTCGCTACACACGATCGGAAAAAGTCTGATAGGACTTTGTTGTCGGAAAATTTGAGAGCAGGAGATAAAACTTTGTCCGTCGGAAAATCCGACGGAAAAAGTCCGATGGAGCCTACACACGGTCGGAATTTCCGACAACCTTGTCCGATAGGACATTTTCCGTCAGAAAATCCGACCGTGTGTATGGGGCATTAGTCTGTAGAGTTCAATATTGAGTTGGCCCACCCTTTGCAGCTATAACAGCATCAACTCTTCCCAACGGTGTTCTGTCGGTTTGAGGTCAGGACTCCACCCCAAACTCATCCATATCTTTGGAACAGGAAGGGGCCATCCCCAAGAACCAAAAAGTTCTCACTATGTTGGGAGCATGAATTTGTCCAAAATGTATTGGTATGCTGAGGCCTTAAGAGTTCCCTTCACTGGGACCAAGCCCAACCCCACACCATAATCCCCCCTCCACCAAATGATTTGGTTTAAGGAAGGAAGGAAGGAAGGGTGACCCCTGGAAGTCGCACATCTATGATATCCCGCTGCAATGAACAGAGTGGCAACCTCAGCCTGGACTCCAACCAGGACACGCCCCCAATGTGTTTCACTCCGCCCCACAGAGCTTAGTCTTGGGGAACACTCTAGCAGCAGCTGTGGATGCACTGTTTACATACCCCTCCCTATCAAGCCTCAGTGGCCCATACATTTTTCCCAGGACACCAAATGATTTGGACCAGTGCACAAAGCCATAAAGACATTTGGGGTGTAGGAACTTGACTGGCCTGCACCTCCTGACCTCATCCCGATAAAACACATGTAGGATTAACTAGAGTGGAGACTGCGAGACAGATGTTTACATTCCTTATAATAGGAATAAAAGTGACAGAATTTTTTATTTTTTTTTAAATTGTGTAAAAATAAAAAATACAAGGTAAAATAAATAAGAAAATGTTTATTTTTTTTTTTTAACGCGCCCCGTCCCGCCGAGCTTGCGTGCTGGAGCGAACGCATACGTGAGTAGCGCCCCCATTTGGAAACAGTGTTCAAATCACACATGTGAGGTATCTCCGCGATCGGTAGAGCGAGAGCAATAATTCTAGCCCTAGACCTCCTCTGTAACTAAAAACCTGCAACCTGTAGAATTTTTTAAACGTCACCTATGGAGATTTTTAAGGGTAAAAGTTTGTCGCCATTCCACAAGCGGGCACAATTTTGAAGCATGACATGTTGGGTAACAATTTACTCGGTGTAACATTATCTTTCACAATATAAAAAAAAATTGGGCTAACTTTACTGTTGTCTTATTTTTTAAATTCAAAAAAGTGAATTTTTTCCCAAAAAGTGCGCTTGTAAGGCCGCTGCGCAAATACGGTGTGACAGAAAGTATTGCAACAACCGCCATTTTATTCTCTAGGGTGTTAGAAATTTTTTTTATAATGTTTGGGGGTTCTAAGTAATTTTCTAGCAAAAAAACTTTTTTTTTAACTTGTAAACAACACATCTCACAAAGAGGCCCGGTCCTTAAAGTAGTGTTTCCCAAAAAAAAACATACATTCTTTATAGTGCTAAAATCAATAGCAAAAAATAAATTGGATACATTTTTTTTTTTTACTTACCTTGTTATCCCTGTTGCTATGCGGTTCCTCGAAATCAGCCTCTTCCAGTGCCTGGGCTAAACACGTCACTTCCTTTGGCGCCTCCGCTTGCTACTGCTCCCGGGAGATGTGTGTCACCATTTCCCAGGAGGCAGTGGGCAGCGCCAAGGGCTAGAATCTTATCTCCATTGCCATCACAACGGGGCGGGACTTCAGACGACGCCGCCCATTGTGATGGCAACCTGAGCTGTTGACGGTGCTCCGATTTCAGGTTACTGCGCATACGCGAGATCGGGGATAGAACGGGTGGTGCATGGTGGTCGATCAGCAGCACTGTTTCCCCGGAAGAGGATGCCTGTGGGCCTAACAACCGCCAGTATAAAATTTTATATGTTTTTTTATTGGGATAAAATGGACAGCAGAAATCTTTAAAAACTGAACAAGTGAGTTATATATTTAAATTAGGGCTGTGAAAATTAAAGATGAATTCCTCGATTAATCTTACATTTTTTTGATCGATCAAAATTCTTTTGATCGATGCAAAGTTATTTTGACCGGTACTCGCCTCTCCGCTGGCTTCAGAGAGTTCCGTTTGGAGATCCGGGGACGTCACGGACATCGACTTCACCGGACTCCTCCCCCCTTCCCCAAGTGCCTCCGTCTGCTAACGAAGGGAAGGGGGAGGAGTCCAGTGACGTTGAAGTTCTGATTGAACGTAACGCGTACGGGGGAGGAGCTACGCATGACGTCACCCGCTGCTGCCCTACGGAACTAACACGATTGTCGGCTTTACATGCTGTGTTTTTATCATCTTTATGTGAGTAGTTTGTGTTTGAACACGAAAATTAAATCTTATACTTAAGCGGTGAGCACTTAGATCTTTTCTTTCTACCCATGACCTGGCGTCCTTGCTGAGATCTAAGGAGACGTGAGAGAAGTTTATGGTCCGTGTTAACCCTTTTGATACCCGCTTGCATGACCACCTGTTTGCACAGGGGTCCATGCCATAAGGTGAGAGTGATTAGTTAGACCGGAGGTGGAGGGATTGTCACGCTACTGTGGAAAAAAAAAAAATTAGTTACGTCAGTGCTACAGTTTGAATTTAAAACGTATTTGTGTGAACTGTGAAGTTAAGTCATGGATTGTGGAAACTAACTAGTGTGGGGTGATTGTATATAGTGTATACCACATTTACCACTGACTAATGCAGAGCTGCAATGCAAGGAGATCAGCTAAAAGTAGTTGGATCTGTATGTGCGTTATAATTAATCGAAATTAGATTAAGGCTTACCTGTAGGTACAAGAAATATCTCCTAAACCTGCGCGGTTTAGGAGATATTTGCAAAGAACGATTTACAACGTTGTCTACGGCGCATGCATTTAACAGGTTAATCCCCATTCAGAACTGCGGCTCACCGCAGTTGAAGTGCCCCGCGCGCATGCGCGGAGTGACGACTTCGCTGCTCTGGCCAATCACAGCGCTGCAGCGGCGCTGTGATTGGCCGGAGCGGCGATACCCGGAAGAGAGATGGCTGCGGCTGGAGGGGGAGAAGAGGATGGCGTCGGGGGCCCCGATCTAAGGTAAGTGATGCATAATGAGCTAGTATGCTAGTCATACTAGCTCATTATGACTTTCTCTTGAAGGTAGTTTAACCACTTCAATACCCGCGTATAGTCATATGACGCCCACAAGGTGGATCTACCATCCTGGGTGGGCGTCATATGACGTCCTCGGATTCCCGGCCGCCTGGGGGGCGCGCGCGCGTGCCCGCGGCATCGCTCGGGACCCGGTGCGAGTGCCCGGCGGCCGCGATGTCCGCCGGGCACCCGTGATTGCCCGTTAAAACAACGGGACCGGGCGGGACCGTGGAGCTGTGTGTGTAAACAAACAGCACCACGTCCTGTCAGCGGGGAGGAGACCGATCATGTGATCCCAGTACAGAGGATCACATGATCGGTCTCCTCCCCTTAAGTCCCCTCCCCCTACAGCTAGAATCACTCCTATTAGGGACACACATTAACCCCTCCAGCGCCCTCTAGTGTTAACCCCTTCCCTGACAGTCACATTTACACAGTAATCATTGCAATTTTATAGCAACGATCGCTGTGTAAATGTGAATGGTTCCAAAAATGTGTCAAAAGTGTCCGAAGTGTCCGCCGCAATGTCGCAGTCACGAAAAAAAAATCGCAAATCGCCGCCATTACTAGTAAAAAAAAAAAAAAAAAAAATTCAATAAATCTATCCCCTATTTTGTAGACGCTATAACTTTTGCGCAAACCGATCAATATACGCTTATTGCGATTTTTTTTACCAAAAATATGTAGAAGAATACGTATCGGCCTAAACTGAGGAAAAAAAATTGTTTTTTTTAAAAAAAAATTGGATATTTATTATAGCAAAAAGTAAAAAATATTGTGTTTTTTTTCAAAATTGTCGCTCTTCTTTTGTTTATAGCGCAAAAAATAAAAACCGCAGGGGCGATCAAATACCACCAAAAGAAAGCTCTATTTGTGGGAAAAAAAGGACGTCAATTTTGTTTGGGTGTAACGTCGCACGACCGCGCAATTGTTAGTTAAAGCGACGCAGTGCCGAATCGCAAAAAGTGCTCTGGTAAGGAAGGGTGTTTAAAAGCCCTGTATTGAAGCGGTTAAAAAAAAAAAAGTTAAAACGGGTATACAACCGCTTTAAGGGTTCCTAGGGTTCCTATCTGCAGCCAAAATTTGGGGTCTCTGGACCCAAAGGGTCCTGAAATAACATTGCTGCAGATAGACACAGTTGACCGACTTTGGGGCCCTATGTCTTTGGGCCACTTGGTGCTAGGAACCACAAATTTGGTATGCAAAATCACAACATATGGCACTACAACATATCCAAAGATGGGGTTCCTATTGCCAAGTGAACCCGAGATACGGGGCCCCAAAGTCGGTTCAGAAAGACTTTGGGGCCTCGTATCTCGGGGCCACTTAGTGCTAGGAACCCCATCTTTGGATATGTTGTAGTGCCATATGTTGTGAGTTTTGCATACCAAATTTGGGGTTCCTAGACACGGGGCCCCAAAGTCGGGTCGGAAAATGTCATTTTCTGCTGCAGAAAAGTGATTGACTCGAGTATAAGCGGAGGGGGGCACTTTCAGCACAATAAAATGTGCTGAAAAACTCGGCTTATATACGGTAGAATAAAAATTAGATTATAATTATAAAATATTAGACTATAATTATAAAATATTAGACTATAAGTCCCCTCCAGGCAGGGGTGCTGATGTGAAGGGTCGTCATGTTTATTCTTCTTTTTCTTACTGCTAAAAAAAAGAGAATGCTTATAATTAAATCAAAAGTGTGTTGGCTGCAGACAAAGACTATTTAGCACCACATACTAAGTTTAAATGCTAATTGTATTAAAGTAAAAATTATACCCAAGCCATTTGAAAAGATCTCTGCCCAACACAATTTTTTTTTTTTTTTTGTTTGTTCGAACCGAGCATGTCTTACTAAAGCAATGTCTTCAGCTCACCTGCACAATTTGTCAGCTGGTCATTTGTATCAGTTTAATTGAGAGAATGGCCTCCATTCAGCCATTGTTCTACTTTATTGTTTCTATTGATTATGTCAAAACAATTCTCTTCCAGACCTCACGCCATCTGCATTTTAAGAAAGACTTTGGGCCACTCTTGGGTTTTATTGACTAACGAAGACATTTATTTACAAGTTACAAGGCAGGTTAAATTACTCTTCTCTTCGTTTTTTTTCTCCTCGTTGACCTTAATCCCCATTCGGTGCTTCCAGTTCCCACGCAGTGGAATTCTGGTTTGCACCAAAGGCATGTCTGGAGGTTAGATGGAACATGTGTCCACTGGGTCTTCAAAAGACAATGCTGGAAGATGGGGGGTTGGTGTTTAATTGATCAACTGTCTAGCTGGGCAGATGGGACAAACAATCAGGGGGGTGGAGAAGCTTCATGTACTATTTACAATGAAACTACTTGACCAGCTGAATTTCAGCCATGTTATGACCTCTTCTTGTACAGCTTTATGGACATCGGGAAAGTGGGGTCATTCTTTTGTGACCAGTCCATAAAAAAACGTTAGCAGCAATTTAAAGCCAATTAGCAAGCATTAGGCTACGAGGATGTGCACGCTTCATTAGGCGACCACAACGAAACTTTAGTCCAATGCTTGCATTCTGTTAACAGTAAACTCCCAAAAATATGTAATTGGACTGGGAAAAATGATGCGCCTGATAAGTAGATGCATTATTCACTGACTACAACTGTTATTTGTTTCATTATGCACACTGATACACCGCAGAAAAAAAAAAAATATTCAGAAAAAACCTTAAGGTATCCGGGAGAACAATAATATTTTATTTAATATTTAATAATATTTAAAATGTGGCCATGTCCAATATTGTTTTAAAGATTTTTTAAATGCTAATAAAGGTTAAGCCACGGACCATTTTCCATGCCAAAGACCAGAGCACTTTTTGCGATTCGGCACTGCGTCGCTTTAACTGACAATTGCGCGGTCGTGCGACGTGGCTCCCAAACAAAATTTACGTCTTTTTTTTCCCCACAAATAGAGCTTTCTTTGGGTGGAATTTGATCACCTCTGCGGTTTTTATTTTTTTCGCTATAAACAAAAAAAGAGGGACAATTTTGAAAAAATATATATTTTTTACTTTTTGCTATAATAAATATCCCCCAAAAATATATAAAAAAAAACATATTTTTTCCTCAGTTTATGCCGATACGTATTCTTCTACATATTTTTGGTAAAAAAAAATCACAATAAGCGTTTATTGATTGGTTTGCGCAAAAGTTATAGTGTCTACAAAATAGGGGATAGTTTTATGGCATTTTTTTTATTTTTTTTTTTTTTTATTAGTAATGGCGGTGATCAGCGATTTTTATCGTGACTGCAACATTATGGCGGACACGTTGGACAATTTTGGGGCGAAGTTTATACAGCGATCAGTGCAACACTAGGTGGCGCTGTAGGGGTTAAGTGTGTCCTGGGGAGTGTTTCTAACTGTAGGGGGGATCCGGGAGAACAATAATATTTTATTTAATAATATTTAAAATGTAGCCATGTCCAATATTGTTTTAAAGATTTCTAAAATGCTAATAAAGGTTAACCACTTAAGCCCCGGACCATTTGGCTGGCCAAAGACCATAGCACTTTTTGCGATTCGGCACTGCGTCGCTTTAACTGACAATTGCGCAGTCGTGCGACGTGGCTCCCAAACAAAATTGATGTCCTATTTTTACCACAAATAGAGCTTTCTTTTGGTGGTATTTAATCACCCCTGCGGTTTTTTATTTTTTGCGCTATAAACAAAAAAAGAGTGACGATTTTGATAAAAACTTTATTATTTTTTACTTTTTGCTATAATAAATATTCCCCAAAAATATATAAAAATATATTTTTTTCCTCAGTTTAGGCCGATACGTATTCTTCTACATATTTTTGGTAAAAAAAATAGCAATAAGCATTTATTAATTGGTTTGCGCAAAAGTTATAGCGTCTACAAAATAGGGGATAGTTTTATGGCATTTTTATTAATATTTTTTTTTTATTAGTAATGGCGGCGATCAGCAATTTTTATCGTGACTGCGACATTATGGCGGACACGTCGGACAATTTTGGCACTATTTTGGGACCATTCACATTTATACAGCAATTAGTGCATTTAAAAAAAAAAATTGAAAAAAATTCATTAAATTAAATTGTGACTGGCAGTGAAGGGGTTAACACTAGGTGGCGCTGTAGGGGTTAAGTGTGTCCTGGGGAGTGTTTCTAACTGTAGGGGGGATGGGCTAACTGTGACACATCACTGATCATAGCTCCCGATCACAGGGAGCTATGATCAGTGACACTGTCACTAGGCAGAACGGGGAGATGCTTGTTTACATTAGCATCTCTCTGTTCTTCCTCTCCGTCAGACGATCGCTGGTATCCCCGCGGACATAGAGTCCGCGGGACCCGTGACCCGAATCACAGAGCTCGGACGCAATGGCCATTCTGTCGATGTACATCGGCGGGAACCGGTTAAAATGCTAATAAAGGTTAATGATTAACAAACGTTAATCATTAACGTTAATCATAAACTACATGCAGAGGTAGTGAGACAGTCAACAGTAAATGGCTTTAAACATGCTTGGGAGTGGACAAACATAGATCTATAGTCAGACAAAAACAAAATAACAACAAAAAAAATGGGCAGACTCGATGGACTACTCTCTCTTTTTCTGCCGTCACTTTTCTATGTTTTCTACGTTAAACATGAAAAACAAATGTGTACGTTTACAGTAGAAGCGGAACTACAGTACTTATATAAACATTATTTAAATAGGTTATGTATTCATCAAAAAAAATTCAATATGTTTTTAACCCTTTCATGCCTAAGCCTATTTCTGACATTTGTTGCTTTCAAAGTTAAAATCCGTTTTTTTTTTTTTTGCTGGAAAATTACTTAGAACCCCCAAACATTATATATATAT
The DNA here is from genome assembly GCA_028564925.1 of Lithobates sylvaticus. Classification (NCBI taxonomy): domain Eukaryota; kingdom Metazoa; phylum Chordata; class Amphibia; order Anura; family Ranidae; genus Lithobates; species Lithobates sylvaticus. The sequence continues at coordinate 562,889,641 of CM053029.1, read as the reverse complement.
ATATATATATATATATATATATATATATATATATATATATATATATATATATATATATAATTTTTTAGCAGAGACCCTAGAGAATAAAATGGCGATCATTGCAATATTTTATGTCACACAGTATTTGCCCCCTGGTATTTCAAACAAATTTTTTGGGGAAAAAAGACACTTTCATGAATTAAAAAAAAAACGAAACAGTAAAGTTAGCCCAATTTTTTTTTTTTATAGTGTGAAAGATGATGTTAAGCCAAGTAAATAGATACCTAACATGTCACGCTTTGAAATTGCGCACACTAGTGGGATGGCGACAAACTACAGTACCTAAAAATCTCCATAGGCGACGCTTTAAAAAAAAAATAACAGTTACCAGACGATCACGGCAATACCTCATGTGTGATTTGAACACTGTTTACATATGCGGGCACGACGGTTTCTTTGCTGTGTGAGTTCACGGGGACGGGGCGCTTTAAAATGTACTGTATTTATTGGCGTATAACACACACCCTTTCACCCTGAAAATTGGGTGCAAATAACGTGTGCGTGTTATACGCCAATGCTTCAATTTTAGCTCCCTCGGAGGGGACAGAGAGGGGGGGCGGGATGAGCTCCATTAGATTACATACAGTGAGAATCTCCTGTTTACTTGGCGGCCTCTGTAATAGGAAGTCCCGTCCCCTGGGCCCCCATCGGAGGACCACTGTTCTGGCTATCATAGGATATTCTCACTGTATGTAATCTGTCGGCGCTTGTCCCGCCCCCCTTCCTGTCCCCTCTAGGCTGCAGATGGGCATCGATCAGGCTATGGTGAGGGTGCATTGATGTGGACTGGTGAGGGTGCATTGCTGGCACTTGTGAGGCTGCAGATGGGCATCGATCAGGCTACACTGATGGCAATGGTGAGGCTGCTGCAATGATGGCACTTGTGAGGCTGCATTGATGTGGACTGATGAGGGTGCATTGATGGCACTTGTGAGCCTGCAGATGGGCATTGATTAGGCTGCATTTATGGCAATGGTGAGGCTGCAGATGAGCACTGACCCTTATTTTGCTTCAAAGTTCCTTATTTTTATTTTTTTCCTGAAACTTACCTCTTAAAATGAATATGCGTGTTATACACCGATAAATACAGTATTTAATTTTTTCTTATTTATTTAATTATTTTTATTGTTTTTACATTGTCGCTTTAAAAAAAAAAAAATTCTGATCATTTTTAATGCTGTCACAAGGGATGTAAACATCCCTTGTAAAAGTATTAGGTGGTGGCATGTACTTTTTATGGAGGGAGCGGGGGTCCAAAAGACCCCAAATTACTCCTTTGCACTTAAAAGTATTTAGATCGCCAAAAACAGCGATTCTGAATACTGTAATTTTTTTCAAATCCACGCCATGGGCAGTCAAGTAAACTGGAAGTGATGATGTGACGTCGCCTCTGTGTTTTTAAATAGTAGACTGGAACAGAGCCATTTCCGGCTTCATTCCAATATCACTCTAGCCGGCGGAAGTGACGGATCGTGGATCGGGTCTCACGGAGGGGCCGGGGGGATGTCCCCACCTGCAGCTTTAGGATAACAGCCGAGTTGTGTGTGTAAAGGCAGGTGTCCCAATACATTTGACAATATAGTGTAGTGGATCTACATCAACCAGATGCTCAACCAATACCCCCTCACATCCAGAATTCACCAGCTCTTACCTCAATTACCTAAATTCTGATCTGCCATCCTGTCATCAGTCCGGAAGCTATGATCTCTACAGATGAGCTTGGCAAAGACCCAGAACCAGTCTAATTCTCTGTAATCCCCAAATTCATTAAAGCATTCAATGCCATGTTTTTTCAGAATTAATGACACCATGAAATGGAGAGCCAGAATCTGGGGAAGCTGTGCATGGCAACCAATAAGATTCTTTTATTTTGCAAGCTTAAAGCAGTATTTAACCACTTCAATACCGGGCACTTTCGCCCCTTTCTGCCCAGGACAATTATCAGCCTTCAGCGCTGTGGCACTTTGAATGACAATTGCACGGTCATGCAAGACTGTACCTAAATTTTTTTTTATAATTTTCTTCCCACAAATAGAGATTTCTTTTGGTGGTATTTGATCACCTCTGATCAAAAATGGCCTGGCCAAGAAGTGGGTAAATCCTTCCGAGGCTGAAGTTGTTAAAATTACCTATCCATCAACTTCAGCCACTCCCCTTTATCTTTGCTATTGTATCCAGCATTTCCCTAACATGTAGAGGTCTATTTATACAAAAAAAATGCTGTGTGAATACCATAAGCATTCAGCCATTATGAATAATCATAATCTGTGTAATATCTTTACTTTCTATGATCGTCAGCTCCACCTAGTGGCCATTAGGTGTTATTTTTCTGAAATACCTCAATCAGGAAAATGACATCCTTCTAGTGGCCATAATGCAGTATTTTCCTGATATACTGCATTAAGAAACTACTGCATTGTGGCCACTAGATGGAGTGGATGTTTATAAGAAGTAAACATATTGAAAAAATTAAGGGACATATTTGTGTCGGCTGTATGAAAGCTTGAGAGATTCACAAAGCATTTTTTTTATTTTTTATAAATAGATCTCTTAGATTACAAGCTCATATAGGCAAGATCCTTTACTCAGTGTCAGTTTTTGTCTGGAGTTTGTATTCTCCACCCTTTTACTATTTAATGTAAATAACAGAGAGTAGTAAAGCACACAACTATAACTAAGCAGCGTTTGCAGATTTCTTCTATCTCATAATAAAACATGTGCTTTATTTAATTCACTAAAAATGTTCTAAAAATTTGAGTAGTGAAGTTTTCTGACTGCATTAGAAGCAATTTGCATGTCATTCAACAGTGAAGAGGATAAGGGCCTTTAAATTAGTCAGGCTTTACCTTCGCTGGTGTCTGTCATTAGCACAGCAGTCTCTCTTTGTCAGGTGTACTGGCACTGGAATAAAAGGAAGGCACTCAGCTAAGTTAGCATTTGCTGCAGTGGTTACATAATCACATATAGCAGAGTGCAGAGCTGTTTTAAAGCGGTGTTGTACTCAAATTTTCAACTAAATCTTAATCCAAATCTATTACTGCCATAGATGCTCATATGCCCCTTTAAAAAAAAAAAAAAAATTGCCGTAATTACCTTTTAAATCAAATTATTAGATTGACTTCCGGGCTCTCCTCCCGTGGGAGTAGGCGTGTTTATCACCTTTCCCCCGACTCCGCAAAGTCCCCTGGGAGCTTTGTCACTGTCTTCCCAAGAATCAACGGGGAGCACCGTCATGCCGAAATCTCGTGAGATCTCGGAACTTCCGACGACGCCACCCGTTGCGATGGCAACCCAGAATTTTTTCGCCGCTGCTCGCTGTTATCAATGAGCATGCGTGGGATCGAGCGGTGAATGCTGGGAGCACAGCATTCACCGCTTCCCGGAAATAAATGCTTGTGGGCTTCAAATGCCCACAAGCAAAATAAAAACGGCCAGGATGCTTTTTTATAAGTCCTTCTTGCGGACGAAATCGGCAAGGGGGGGAAATTAAAAACACAACAAGTGAGGTACTATCCTTCCATTAATAAAGTATATCAATGAGCCTGAAAAAGAAAAAAACGATAGGTCGACGGAAACCCACTTTAAGTCCTCAAGCAGTATACTAGCAGTATACAGTGGTGTGAAAAAGTGTTTGCCCCCTTCCTCATTTCCTGTTCCTTTGCATGTTTGTCACACTTAAGTGTTTCGGAACATCAAACCAATTTAAACAATAGTCAAGGACAACACAAGTAAACACAAAATGCAATTTGTAAATGAAGGTGTTTATTATTAAAGGTGTAAAAAAATCCAAACCATCATGGCCCTGTGTGAAAAAGTGATTGCCCCCCTTGTTAAAACATACTATAACTGTGGTTGTCCACACCTGAGTTCAATTTCTCTAGCCACACCCAGGCCTGATTATTGCCACACCTGTTCACAATCAAGGCATCACTTAAATAGGAGCTGCTTGACACAGGGAGAAATTGTGTTGTGGAGAAATTGAGACGAGCTTTGATGTTCTTTTTGCTCAGCAGTGGTTTTCTCCTTGGAACTCTGCCATGCAGGCCATTTTTGCCCAGTCTTTTCCTGATGGTGGAGGCATGAACGCTGACCTTAACTGAGGCAAGTGAGGCCTGCAGTTCCTTGGACGTTGTTGTGGGGTCTTTTGTGACCTCTTGGATGAGTCGTCGCTGCGCTCTTGGGGTAATTTTCTCCTGGGAAGGTTCACCACTGTTCCATGTCTTCGCCATTTGTGGATAATGGCTCTCACTGTGGTTCGCTGGATTCCCAAAGCTTTGGAAATGGCTTTATAACCCTTTCCAGACTGATAGATCTCAATTACTTTCTTTCTCAATTGTTCCTGAATTTCTTTGGGTCTCGGCATGATGTGTAGCTTTTAAGGATCTTCTGGTGGACCTTACTGTGTCAAGCAGCTCCTATTTAAGTGATGCCTTGATTGTGAACAGGTGTGGCAATAATCAGGCCTGGGTGTGGCTAGAGAAATTGAACTCAGGTGTGGACAACCACAGTTATAGTATGTTTTAACAAGGGGGGCAATCACTTTTTCACACAGGGCCATGATGGTTTGGATTTTTTTACACCTTTAATAATAAACACCTTCATTTACAAATTGCATTTTGTGTTTACTTGTGTTGTCCTTGACTATTGTTTAAATTGGTTTGATGTTCCGAAACACTTAAGTGTGACAAACATGCAAAGGAACAGGAAATGAGGAAGGGGGCAAACACTTTTTCACACCACTGTAGCTAGACGTCACTCAGCCCAAATGTAGGATTTTATCAGGGAACCATTGACATCCCAATTCAAAGGACTTTGCTTTGCTTAACCACTTACAATACCGGGCACTTATACAACTTCCTGCCCAGACCAATTTTCAGCTTTCAGCGCTGTCGCATTTTGAATGACAATTGTGCGGTCATGCTACACTGTACCCAAACAAATTTTTTATCATTTTGTTCCCACAAATAGAGATTTCTTTTGGTGGTATTTGATCACCTCTGGGATTTTTATTTTCTGCTAAACAAATAAAAAAAGACTGAAAATTTAGAAAAAAATAACATTTTTTTTCTCCTTCACTGACGGGCACCGATAAGGCGGCACTGATGGGTAACGATGAGGTGACACCAATGAGGTGGCACAGATGAGGTGGCACTGATGGGCACTGATGATGGGCACTAATATGCGTCACTGATGGGGCACTGATAGGTGGCACTGATTGGCACTGATATGCAGCACTGATGGGTACACATAGGTGGCACTGATGGGCACTGAAAGGCGGCACAGATAGGCACTGATATGCGGCACTGATGGGCACTGATAGGTGGCACAGATGGGCACTTATGGGTGGCACTGATGTACACTAATGGCTGATACTGATGGGCATCACTGATAGGCAGGCATTATTGTTTAGCACTGATTGGCATCCATTGTGAGCACTGATTGGCATCCATTGTGGGCACTGATTGGTGTCCCTGGTGGCCATAGGTGGCATACTTGGTGGTGACTAGTGGTGGGCATCCCTGGTGGTCCAGTGTGGGCATCCTCGGGGGGGGGGCTGCACTGATAATCAATCAGCATAGACCCCCTTCTTTCAGTAGAGCAGCCGATCGGCTCTACTCTACTCGTGTCTGACAGACGCGATAAACGGCTTCTCCTGTTTACACTGTGATCAGCCATGATTGGACACGGCTGATCATGTGGTAAAGAGGCTCCGTCAGAAAATGTGAAAGACTCCCCCGCGTTGGGGTTTTTAGGCAGAAAAAATTGGAGAGTAGATGAATAATGTGTGACCATTTTTTTCAGTATTTATTGATATAGAAAAACATAACATAATAGTTAAAAAATGAGCTCCAGTAGGACTCTTTACCTAGAACGGAGTTGTGGTGTGTCAGACTGACACATCGCAACAATGATCGGCGTGATGCGCGTCCCCATCGGCTTGTTATCCTGAAAGACGTCATATGATGTCCGGTCAAGATAACGCAACCACTTTGCCAACGTCATTTTGCTATATGGCAGGCGGCAAGTGGTTAACAGGCACCCAATGAGCATCATGCTTACTTCATCCACAACAGTTTCATTGGTGTTCTTCTGTCTCTTAGACAGTCCATACAAACCTTCCTTTAACTAGAAATACTGTACTACTAGTCTGATCATGACATGTAAAACTTAGTAGACATACACTATTCATTTCATTACAGATTGAAGTTCGGACAAAATTTTCATTATTTGGAGATTTGGATGTATCCAAATCTCTGAATCCCAATAGTTACGAATTTCAACAAATCGGAAATAAATTATAATTAAAACAACCAATGAATTCATATAAAAAAAAAAACCTGCAAAGTTAAGGCATAATGTGCTAGTATGCATCGCATACTAGCACATTATGAAATACTTACCTGCACCACATCGCTTTGAGCTCTGACAGACGCTTCCATCTTCCTCCGGTCTTCCTTCTGGGTTTGCGCCCTCCGGTGGTCTGATTGACCGCGCCACAGGGACGTCACTCCTGCGCATGCGCACGGGAGTCATGGACTGCGGGACGGAGCTCTGAAGGGTATACAGTCTCTGACTGCATGAAATGTGAATATCTCCTAACCCGTGAAGGTTTAGGAGATATTCATAGTACCTACAGGTAAGCCTTATTATAGACTTACCTGTAGATACAAGAGTACAGAATGGGTTTACATTCACTTTAATTTATTTCATTCGGATGATATTAGGGTTGCACCGATACTGTTTTTTTTTTTTTATCAGCGAGTGTATACAAAGGAGCATGGGGGAGCTCATGTCCATAATGGGGGTGGTAGGGACACAGCCCCAAATGATCCACAATGGCTCAAAAGTGATATGGTCCAGAAATATTTAGACAGAATAAAGGTGGCTAAAGCACCTGGACCAGATGGCATCCACCCACAGATCCTAAAAGAATTCTAATTTTTAGGGACTCATTAATGACAGGAAAAGTACCATTGGATTGGCGTAGGGCCAATGTGGTGCCCAAAAGGGATCAAAGTCTTTACCAAGTAACTATAGACCTGTTAGTTTGTCTTCTATAGTCGGGAAGATACTGAAGAGTTTAATAAAAGACCACATAGATGAGTTCTTGCCAGAAAAAAAACATTTTAAGCAACAGACAGCATGGATTCATAAAAGACAGAAGTTGTCAGACAAACCTGATTTCTTTTTATGAAGAGGTAAGTAAAACCTTGGACAGAGGGGTGGCTGTGGACGTGGTATACTTGGATTTTGCCAAAGCATTTGACACAGTTCCCTAAACACAGCTCATGTGTAAAGTAAAGTCTACAGACCTGGAAATATCAGTTTGTAAATGGATAGAAAACTGGCTAAAAGACAGAATTCAGAGAGTCGTGGTTAATGATTCTTAAGCCCCATACACACGCTCGGATTATCCGAGGACCAGGTCCGTCGGATCATGTCCGTCGTACTTTGTCCGATGTTGGTTTTGCGTACACACGGTCGGACAAAGTTGTCGGAAAATCCGATCATTCTGAACGTGGTGGCGTTTGTTGCCTACGACGGGACTACGTAGAGGCTAGTAGCCAATAGCTTTGGTCTTGTAATGTGATCTGAGCATGCGTAGCACTTTGTCCGTCGGAATTCGCTACAGACGATCGGAATTGGTGTGATCGGACTTTGTTGTCAAAAAATCTATCCAGCAGGAGATAGAACTTTATCCGTCGGACAATCCGATGGAAACTGTCCGATGGTGCCTACACACGGTCGGAATTTCCGACAACATTGTCCGATAGGACAGAATCCATCGGAAAATCCGACCGTGTGTATGGGGCTTTACTCTGAATGGTCTAAGGTTATCAGTGGTGTACTCCAAGGTTCAGTGCTGGGACCCTTACTTTTTAATATCTTTATAAATGATATTGGGTCTGGGATTAAAAGTACCACCTCAGTGTTTGCAGATGTCACCAAGCTATGCAGTGGAATAACGTCCTTACAGGAAGTCTCCAATTTACAACACAACCTCAATGCTCTGTCTAATTGGGCGACTATGTGGCAGATGAGGTTTAATGTTGATAAATGTAAAGTTATGCACTTGGGGGCTAAGAAAATGCATGCATCATACATACTAGGGCGAGTACAACTTGGGGAATCCATAGTGGAGGAGGATCTGGGGGTTTTGGTAGATCATAAGCTCAATAATAACATGCAATGCCAAGCTGCGGTTTCCAAAGCAGCAAAGTCCCTTCTTCTATTAAGAGAGGTATGGACTCCAGAGAGTGAGATATCATTTTGCCCCTGTTCAAATCATTAGTAAGACCTCATCTGGAATATACAGTTCAGTTTTGGGCACCAGTTCTCAAAAAGGATATCGGGGAACTGGAGAAAGTGCAGAGAAGGGCAACCAAACTGATAAGAGACATGGAGGAACTCAACTATGAGGAAAGATTAGAGGAACTGAATTTATTCTCTCTGGAAAAGAGGACATTAAGGGGGATATGATCACCATGTTCTCAGTTTCAAACGTCATAGAAATTTTTAAATTATTCTGAAAATTAAACGTGACAAATAGAAACTTTCACAGCCTGGTAAACAAGCATCTAGTCTACTGCAAAGCCTGCAAATGAGCACTTGATAAATCCATCTTGTACACCGCGTCAGATAACGACAGGGCGCCGAGGAACCAAGAGAATAAAAAGTTCCCGTTCTCACCGTGTCCGTGGAAGTGGGAAAAATGCATTGTTTGGAAAGTGGTATTTATACCTAATACAAAATGAAAAAAAAAAAGTTGTCAAAAAATAAAAGAGGGAAGCGACGGCAGAAACCATAATAACAGACAATAACTGCGGCTTCAAATGATATCCTGAGTGCTCTATGTAATTTGTTTCCCGAACACACAGATACACATACACAAACATTACCTGTCTGGGAAGAAAAAAGGGCAATCATGCTCTTTGTATGTAGTGCATACCAATGCAGGATTCACTGACAATTCAATTAGGAAATGAAATGGGAAAAAAAAAAAACATTTATATTTAGGAGTATCAAACTGCAAGAAAAATGAGCTTATATTATCCAGAAAGGACGTTACTATTCAATTAAGCCAAGAATAAAAGAAAATGCATTTTTTTTCATTGTCTTCCAGCTAGAGGTTTATTATTCAAGGATGAAAGGAGGATTATAGTGTTTATTGTAGTAAGAAATGATGCAAAGGGTCACTGTGGTTGGAAAACACTAAGGAAACTCAGCGTTCACTTTCTTGCCCCCCCTATATAAACATATCTTCTATCATAGAGCTTAGTAATATTTTACTGAGACCTGAGTGGAGGGGATCTACACACATGCACATAGGGAAACATGCACAACTGAGGCTGTCAATGCCGTGTGGTGGGGGAGGCCGTCTCCCTGGATTACTTGGTATCGGCATAGACCAGGGGTGCCCAACCGCTGGCCCACATGGCTCATGTGGCCCGCATCTCCTGCTTTGGGGTGGCGGGTCGGCAAGCCCAGATCACGGGCTCCCGACCAGCCATCCCTGAGCATCAGTGGGAAGAAGGGAGCCGGCACTAGAGGAAGCAGAGCCGATGCTTCCTGTATAGCGCTGGCTCCTGTCACAGGCGGAGTGATACCAAATGTACTCCGCCTGTGACAGGAGGTGGCGGAATACAGGATGCATCGGCTCTTCTCTCTATTTCAGCCGCATGCCTCCTCCAACACCGGCTTCTGTCACACTGATACTTTGGGATGATGGGTCAGGAATCAGCCAGTTATGACCCTCCAGCAGTACCCACCAGCAGTACCAGCAAGCAGTACCCACCAGCAATACCTGCCAGCAATACCCACAAGCAGTACCCGCCAGCAGTACCCACCAACAATACCTGCCAGCAATACCCACCAGCAGTACCGGCCAGCAGTACCCACTAGAAGTACCCACCAGCAATATCCACCAGCAGTACCGGCCAGCAATACCCACCAGCAGTACCCACCAGCAGTGCCAGCCAGCAATACCCACCAGCAGTACCCACCAGCAGTACCCGCCAGCCGTACCAGCCACCAAGGATACCCACTAACAGTACCCGCCAGCAGTACCCACCAGTAATACCAGCCAGCAATACCCACCAGCAGTACCAGCCAGCAATACCCACCAACAGTACCCACCAGCAGTACCCGCCTGGGGAGGAAGATGTGATGATTGAGGTCAGTTAAGGCGCTTATCTCCAATCCGATCTGCTTAAAAAAACAGAAGTGGATCTGTCCCTTTTGTCTGGGTGGATGGGAAGGCCAATAGAGTAGACTGTGTCTGCTCTGCATATGCGGAGTGCACCCAGACCTATCATCTGCCCACTCTGTGCACCAGTGACCAAGTCGCTAAAGTGTCCCTCGCTCTTCAAAAGGTTGGGCACTCCTTGCATAGACTGTCAGAAGTGACTCATTTCCCTCCACTTCACAATTCACTTTGTGTTGGTCTATCGCGTAAACTCCCAATAAATTATATTTACGTTTTTTGGTTGTAACATGAGAAAATGTGAAAAATTTCAAAGGGTATAAATACTTTTCCAAGGCACGGTATAACAAAATAATTCTATCAATGATAATAAAACAAAACAAATAATAATAATGGTCAAAAAGAAAATCCAGATAGTAAAATTTGTAGTGTTTCCTCACTATGGTGGTTTGTGAAAAAGTGCCCTCAACATTAGGGGTAAGTGAAGAGCTCCCTTACACTGGTCAGTAGAGAAGGGATAATTTATATTAGTGATAAGTGGGAGAAGGACCACTTTACATTGGTGGTCATTGGAAAAATGTCCCAATACACTGGTGGTTAGTGGGAGAAGGGCCCTAGTAAATTGATGCTCAGTGGAAAGAATGCCCCTACATCGGTGGACAGTGGGAAGAATGCCCCTTGCATTGGTGGTCAGTGGAGAAGGTCTCATTTAGATTGGTGGTAAGTTTAAGAAGGATCACTTTACATTGGTGGTCAGTGGAAGAAGGGTTCCGATACATTGGTGGTCAGAGGGAAGAGTACCCTTACATTGGTACTCAGTGGGAAGAATGCCCCTTACATTATTGTTTTGTGGAAGAATTCTGCTTACAGATAGCTAAAGAGATCTTTGGTGTCAACGGTTGCTAATTTCTCGAGGAACCTCTAGCAACCTCTGTAGAAACCCTAGGATTCCATGTAACCCTGTTTGAGAAAGGCTGAACGAATAAGTATATTATTATAGGGCAGCACAGTGACATAATGGTTAGCACTTCTGCCTTGCAGAACTAGGATGCTTGGTTCAAATCTCAATCAGGATACTAATGGCATGGAGTTTGCATGTTGTTCCTGTGCTTGCATGGCTTTCCTCTAGTTTCCCCCACACTCCAATGGCATTCTTGTAGTTTGGCTCCTCTCTAAATTGGCCCTAGTATTGTCAGAAACCATGAATCAGACCGAGGCAGAAGTGCAGTAAAAATCAGACTAGTTTAATAATAATAGTAAAAGGTAAACAGAGCAAACGTAGTGAAAACATAGCTAGCGTTCGGGAACTGGAACAGATAGTCAGACAAGCCAGGATGTCAGGGAGCCAGAAATCAGCATACTTCAGGACAAGCCAGGAAATCAGGAAACTGGAGAATCAGCGTAGTGGAATAGCAAGCAGGATCAGAAACCAGAAGGGACGTCAGCCAAGCAAGTCTTTCACAGGAACACAGGAGAGAGTCTCTCTATGTTAACCAGGCAAAGGCAGAGAGGATCTGGACTGAACAGCTTAAGTAGCCAGCAGGACTGACGAGAAGGATATCATCACCAGGTGAGTCACTGTGGAAAGATTAGAGCTGGCAATTAACCGACAGCTGGTGCGGCCTGCTCTGAAAAGGAAGGGCTGAGCCCAGCCCTGACAGTACCCACTCCTCAATGACCCCTCCCCCTTGGAGGACCACCAGGTTTGAAGGGAAAACGTCTATGGAAATCACAGAGGAGAACAGGGGCATGTAGGTCTGAGGATCAGACCCAAGAGCGTTCCTCTGGATCGTACCCTTTCCAATGAACCAGGTACTGTATGCACCCATGAAACCTATAGGAGTCAACAATGGACTGTACTCCATACTCCTCATGGTTCTCAACCTGCACTGGGTGAGGATGTGGCACTGAGGTGGTGAAGCGATTGCAGATCAAAAGTTTTAATAAGGAGTTATGAAATACATTTGAGATACGCATATTCAAAGGAAGGTCTAAAGCGCAAGCCACTGGGTTAATCCTGCGGAGAATACGGAAAGGCTCAATAAACCGAGGTGCCAACTTCATTTTCGAGAACCGATCAACCACCATAAGGATAAATGTGTTGCCCTGAGAGTTGGGTAACTCCACAATGAAATCCATGGACAGGTATGTCCAAGACCTCTCTCCATTGGGTATGGATTGTAAGAGGCCCACTGGAAGATGTTGTGGTGTCTTACTCTGGGGCGGAATTGTTGAGAAATGGCCCAAAAGAGTTGATTCCTCCCTGGGTGACCAGCAGCCTTGGGAGAATGGTTAGTCTGGAGCACGGAAGTATGGAGACTCTCGTGGACAAAGCAGCAGTCACAAGGTTTCTCAGGAGGAGCATGGATCTGAGCGGCAAGAATCTTGTCACCCAAAGGAGAAGTGAGACTGGTGCGAACCGCAGCCAATATACGATCAGGAGAAATCACTGGAACAGGAACCGATTCCAATTGGAAGTGGAGGAAAATTGTCATGACAAAGCATCAGCCCTTACATTCTTAGTACCGGGTAAGAATGAGACTATGTAATTGAAACTTGACAAGAAAAGAGCCAGTCGACGAGGCTCTGTGGCTTACACATGCGTTTGCAAATGCATGCAGACTAAACCCCGGTTTTAACGCATACTGTTAGACAGGTTTATTTGGTTGTCTGCAAGCTGGTTGGTAAGTAAGCTTGAGTTTTACCTGGGCATTCCCCAGGCCTTGTTGTTACCTGTTTCAGCCTTCCAATGCTGCTTACTGCGATAGCCAGCTATAGATGGGGGCGGTGGCGAGTTTTTGTTTTTCATATCACATTGGTGTTTGTATTGGTCCAGCAACGCACCAACACCTTTGCAGCCACTGAGCTATATGCTGGGTGTTTTGTGTGCTCCTGTACCTTTAAGAAGGGGTGGTCTCCCCTTCAGTCCATCTGCCCTCATCTATCCATCAGAATGCATGTGCCTCCACTGTGGGGACACTCATAATTTAGCGTTAGGACCACAAATATAGCCAGCTATAGATGGGGGCAGTGGCGAGTTTTTGTTTTTCATATCCTGGCCAATCAGGACTTAGGACTCGCGGCCAATCGGGTCTTAGGACTCCCAGCCAATCGGGGCTCAGGATCCACTTCCTAACTATCCGGGAGGAGAAACAGGAAGACATTAGCGAATATTAATTCACTAATGTCACACGACTGGTTGGGCTCGAGTCACAGTGCTCTGCGCCCCAAGCCCACCCTTTTAAAAGCCAATTAGAGCCTCAGGCTCTAATCATGTGCTTCAAGAAAAAAAAAATATTGCAATCCATGCGTCTGGTGCCCCTGCATGTAGATTAGGGGACGGGCACATGGATTAGGGGGGCAGCATATGAGCTGCCCCCCTAATGGTATATTTAGAAAAAATATATGCTTGACCAATGTCACAAGCATTAGAAAGGAAATTGCCCCAACATGAACGTTATAGGCAGGTTAGGGGAGTGTGAAAGTGTATTACAAAGGTATAAAATATAACAACGTTTATTAGTCACATAAAGTAAAAACAATTCCCAAAAGAGGAACAGTAGAATACATAGAAGCATACCATGATTATATAAATAAATACAAAACAAGCACCCAATTTGTGAGGTAGGCTGTAGCAACAAGCCGGCCAAGATGGAGTAATGTCCCAGCAGGCTTCAAGGTGTTTGACAGCTCAACCCAAAACACAACGCGTTTCGGAAATGTTTTGTGTATTCCTTCTTCAGGGGAGAAGTTTTCTAGGTGCATATTGGGATATAGGCAGGTGTATTGAGTTTTTTCAGTGGTTCACTAGCTCCTCCCCTTCACAATGTCACAAGCATTCGCCCAATCATGAATTTTCTAATTATTATGATTTTCAGCTCCTTCTAGTGACCATAATGCAGTATTTTCCCGAAATACCGCAGTTAGGATGGTAATACATTATGACCACTAGACGGAGCCAACAAAATAAACATATTAGACAAAGTCAGGTGAAAATACATGATGGCTGGGCGAATGCTTGTGACAGTTGTCTGGGAAGCTTTTATAAACAGACCCCTTTGTGTTATTTCACAATGCATATTATCATTGCTCATTTGCTTGGCCTTATAGCAGTACAAAAGGCTCTTAGAGTGTGTAGACTGCAGAGCATCCTGTTTTCCTTTATTCTCAGCTTGGCAGAGCAAGACAGCGTATTCTAATTATTGAAATGTCTAGTCATATATTCAGTATGCTTACTTATTCTGAGATAAACAAAATATTCTCTCTACTGACCACAAACTAAAATGTGCACAAAAATGAAGGTCTGAATATATTCGAACCACACACAAGGGGAAATAATAAGCTCAGAAACGTGGAAATGGAGGTATTACATGGATACGATTAGTAAGGGAAGCCGGGAGTAATGAGTGCCTTATTGCTTTGCTAGAGCAACCCCCTGTGGTAACAACATGTAACACAACTCAATCCACAGAATGGGAAGGGAAATCATTTCCCAGTTAAATATCTCATTTTGTAGGATTTTTGGATTCAGCAGTCTTGGCAAAAAGGTTTTCTGATTTATAATGATATTGTTCCATCAATTTTTAAAAAAAACTAGAGTCATTCCAAAATGGAATGAGACACAAGAATTAATGTATGAGATAGCAGTAAGATTGAGGTAATACTGCATTTATCATATACATATGTACAGTAATATGGTATTTATTAACAAATCCAAAGCATTAGAATACAAAACACCCATGAGCAGGGCCCTGCTAACCCTTTTGTCTTGAATTGTATTGTAATTGTACTGTCTCCATTTATTTTGTAAAACGCTGTGCAAACTGTTAGTGCTGTTCAGTACAATTCTGGTAAAATATCATAATAGCAAACGGAAAGACACAGACCCGAAGGTCAAAATATCATAATAAAGAATATTAACGTAAAAAATACAAAAATGAATGCTTATTATTATTATTATTATTATTATTAATAATATTTAGATTATGATGATGATGATGATTAGTAGTAGTAGCAGTATAATGCCCCGTACACACAACCAGACTTTTTAACAGCAAAGGTCTGACGGAACGAATCCTCTGGGACTGTGACATCATAGGGGGCGGGGTCACCTTGTCCCTATATAAGTCACAGCACAACGTGTCTCTGCCATTACGGCCAGAGAGAGCGTTGCGTCAACATCGAAAGGAAGAAGAAGAAAAAGAAGAGAAGAAGGAGAAGAAGGCGGCGGCGACAACGACAACACAAGACCGGGCCACCGCTGGTAAAAGAGCTATAAGAAGATAGCGGAGGCCCGGCAAGAAGAACCGAAGAGCGGGACAAGACCCCAGGAGTCGGAACAAGACCCCCAGACGGCGGCGATGACGAAGAAGAAAGCCGGGCTCCTCCGCTAGTAAAAGAGCTAGCAGAAGATAGCGGAGGAGTCCGGCGAGAAGACCCCCCAAGACGGAAGAAGACCCCCGGAGCTGTGTAATAAAGTATTTTATAAAACTTGTGTTGTGTTTTTATTTACACTTTTTTCACCAGGTGAATGGGTACCCCATACTCATTCACATAGGGTGGGGGGCCGGGATATGGGGGCTCCCTTATTGAAAGGGGCTCCCGGATTCCGATAAGCCCCCCACCCGCAGACCCGGACAACCAACGGCCAGGGTTGTCGGGAAGAGGCCCTTGTCCTCATCAACATGGGGACAAGGTGCTTTGGGGTGGGGGGCCTGCAGAGCGGCCTGGTAACATTCAGGAGGGGGGGCGTTCGCTCGTCCCCACCCCCTTTCCTGACCGGCCGGGCTGAGTGCTCGGTCTGGTATAGATTTTGGGGGGACCCCCACGCCGTTTTTTTCAGCGTAGGGGCTTTCCCTTAAAATCCATACCATGCGACGGGGCTCGCAAGGTGTCAATCTCGCCAATAAAAGTGACGAGATTGACTTCCTTTTCTAGTCCCGTCGTAACTCATCACGTTCAAAATTAACGGACTTTGGTCCGTGTGTGGGCAAGTCCGTTCATTTGGAAGTCCGCCGGAACTCCGCCGTAATTCTGGCGGGAACTCTGTCGGACCTAGTCTGCCGGGAAGTCCGGTCATGTGTGGGCAAGTCCGTTTATTCGGAAGGTCGTCGGAACTCAGCCGGAATTCCGGCGGGAACTCCGTCGGACCTAGTCTGCTGTAAAGTCCGGTCGTGTGTACAGGGCATTAGTTGAAACAGTAGTAGGGGTCAAATGCTCCTCCATTACCAAATCTAGTATCTACCCCAAGCAAAAAAAAAAAAACGCTGTCCCCCCAAAATCCATACCAGACCCTTATCCCAGCATGCAGCCTGGCAGGTCAGGAAAGGCATCAGTGGAGGGAGAAGACCAGAGGGAAGAGACATCAGCAGAGGGAGAAGACATCAGCGGAGGGAGAAGACTGGAGGAAGAAGACATCGGGGGCAGGACCGGAGAAAGAAGACACAATGGAGCTACGATGTGGGACATTCTTCATTTTGAATAAAGGACTTTTTTTTGGGTGAATGGGTAGGGGTAAAATGTTCCTTATACTCATTCACATGGGGGGGGGGGGGGGGCGGGATCCGGGGGCCCCTTTCTCAAAGGGGGCTTCCAGATTTTGATAAGCCCCCCCCCCACCCACAGACCCCCACAACCACCACCCAGGGTTATCGGCAAGAGGCCTTTGTCCCCATCAACATGGGGACAAGGTGCTTTGGGGTGGGGAGGCAGAACACCCCCACCCCAAAGCACCCACCCCCCCCCATGTTGAGGGCATGTGGCCTGGTATGGTCCAGGAAGGGGGAGGCCTGACCTGCTGGGCTGCATGCTCGGATAAGGGTCTGGCATGGATTTTGGGGGGGACCCCACGGCATTCTTTTTAGTGGTTTCCCCTCAAAAACCATACCAGACCAAAGGGTCTGGAAGGGGTCTTAGATTAAGAACATCATGGGCCTGGTGCTGAGGATTTTGGTGGGGCCTTTTATAAACAATAAAAAAATAAAAATGCAAACTATTTTTTGTTATAACAAATTATATTAAAGAGAGAGAGGGAGGATGAGAGAGAGAGAGAGAGAGAGAAAGGGGATGAAAGAGGTGTGAGGGGTATAGGAGGGAGGATGAAAGACAAAGGGGGGATGAGAGATAGAGGATGCACATGAGCATGCGTGGGAATGACATCAACGCAGCCCGGCCAAGGCAAGTGACCGAAGGTACAGAACCCAGAAGGAAGACCGGGTGAAGATGGAAGCGCCTGGGCCCCTCCGGATTGATCACAGCACAGCACTGGAGGGCTCAGTCTGACAATTTAAGTGTACCCTAATGTGCTAATATGCTGTGCATACTTGTACATTGTTCCGAGTGGAACCTGTCCTGTTAAACCGATGTATGGTCTTGGCCATCGTGCTACAGCTCAGTTTCAGGGTCTTGGCAATCTTCTTATAGCCTAGGCCATCTTTATGTAGATCAACAATAATTTTTTTCAGATCCTCAGAGAGTTCTTTGCCATGAGGTGCCATGTTGAACTTCCAGTGACCAGTATGAGAGAGTGAGAGCGATAACACCAAACTTAACAGACCTGCTCCCCATTCACATCTGAGACCTTGTAACACTAATAAGTCACATGACATCGGGGAGGGAAAATGGCTATTTGGGCCCAATTTGGACATTTTCATTCAGGGGTGTACTCACTTTTGTTACCAGCGGTTTAGACATTAATGGCTGTTTGTTGAGTTATTTTGAGGGGACAGCAAATTTACACTGTTATACAAGCTGTACACTCACTACTTTACACTGTAGCAAAGTGTAATTTATTCAGTGTTGTCACATGAGAAGATATATTAAATTATTTACAAAAATGTGAGGGGTGTACTCACTTTTGTGAGATACTGTATATGTGTGCAGTACAAATAATTCCTGAAGTTCAGTTTCAAGGAATTAATGTACATTGAGATAACATTTAGTATTGACAATGCACTTTGTTATATCATAATCCGTGCGAGGATGGGGATAAGAGCTCATATGAAGTTACAGCAGACCTATCGGCAAATGTTAATCTAAAGATGTGTTAAGAATCTTTCTGAGATGGATAAAAGGAGAGAAACACAAGAAGTGAATTACTTTTTCCTCCTTTTTTCCAGCTACAGAAATGTGTTTCTTCTTTTTATTTAAAAGCTTTATTATATTGAGCTTCCTAGTAAAGTCAGAGATTTCCTTTCCAAGTTCTCTCCGATGTGATAAAATATCAGTAAGATGTGGAATGAGTTTTGCCAGGTAATTGGTCATTCTAAGAACTGTTTGCAGCACTCATTCATTTTCGGGTGGTCTCATGTTAGAGATTGCTGCAATTTTTTTTTGGGGATTTGGTTTCAGGCCATAGATGATGTGGCTAAAACCCTTGACTTTGCATGCTCAAGGTATGCGTTTTTCTGCATAGGCTTTAACTATTTTTTCCGTTGATCTTTCAGGTATTGTTTTAGGACTGGAATATTATTCTTCAGGCTTTAGTACTAATAAATCATCCAAATAAAATTCTAGGCTGTTGAGCCCTGTATATGTTTCAACTACATTGCTTTAACCACCTGCTCACTGGGCACTTAAACCCCCCTCCTGCCCAGACCAATCTTCAGCTTTCGGCGCTGA
Organism: Lithobates sylvaticus; assembly: GCA_028564925.1. Lineage (NCBI taxonomy): Eukaryota > Metazoa > Chordata > Amphibia > Anura > Ranidae > Lithobates > Lithobates sylvaticus. Next base: position 562,870,779 of record CM053029.1, on the reverse strand, counting down.
CGCACTTTGAATGACAATTGCGCGGTCATACAACACTGTACCCAAATGACATTTTTATCATTTTTTCCCCCACAAATAGAGCTTTCTTTTGGTGGTATTTAATCACAGCTGGGGTTTTTATTTTTTGCTAAACAAACAAAAAAAGATGGAAAATTAAAAAAAAAAAAAATCATGTTTAATAGTTTGTTATAAAATTTTGCAAACAGGTCATTTTTCTGCTTCATTGATATGCGCTGATGAGGCGGCACTGGTGGGCACTGATCGGATGCACTGGTGGGCACTGATAGGCTGCACTGGTGGGCACTGATAGGCTGCACTGGTGGGCACAGATAAGGTGGCACTGGTGGGGACAGATAAGTCGGTACTGATGGGCACAGAAAAGAGGGCACGGATGGGTGGCACGGATGGGTGGCACGGATGGGCACTGATAGATGGCACTGATGGGCACTGATAGGTGGCACTGATAGGTGGCACTGGTAGGTGACACTGATGAGCACTGGTAGGTGACACTGATGAGCACTGGTAGGTGACACTGATGTGCAGCACTGTAAAGGCACGTTGTGGGCACTGGCACTGTGGGCAATGACAGATGGCACTGTGGGCACTGACAGGTGGAGCTAGTGGGCACTGGTAGGCGGCACTTTTATAGGGCACAGGTGGGCACCATGGACCCTAGGAAAAAAAGACGATTACCGGCTCTGTTATTATCACCTGATCAGCTGTCATTGGCTGACAGCTGATCACGTGTTAAGGGGTCGTGACCGACCCCTTACTTGGATCTGTGATGCAGTGAGTCTCACAGACTCGCTGATCACAGAGCGCGCCACGCGCGCCCTTCAGGGGGCGCGCAGGCCGCTCGTGGCCTGGACGACATCAATAGACGTAGTCCCGGCATCTTAGATCTGCGCTGTAGCCGTCATTCGGCTATAGCGCGGATCTCAGGTGGTTAAAGAAGAATTCCAGATACAACATTTTTACATAGTTAGATTGGTCTGGATTGCTGGACCTTGCCACTATGGGAAAAGCGATACAGGGTTCGCACTCATGTCAAGTGCAGGGCTCCGGAGTGTTGCAACTTAGCGGAGAAAACTGGGTGTTCAGTTTTCCCCAAGTTTTGTAATCCCGAATCAGTGCCCAGAGTCTGAGGCTGGGTTCACACTATTGCCACATGCAGCTCACAGCAGGGGTCTGCTGCGTCCCCATTCACTGTTTCAGGTCCGATTTCCGCCCACATTTTCGGGCTGAATTTGGACCTAAAATGGACCAAAAGATGCACAGGACCCCTGTGCAAATTCTCACTGGAGCCGCATCAGAGATATGTGAATCAGCTCCATAGAGAGCTGGTCACAACCTCCTACCATGAGAATTGGATGCAGAGAAAACTGCATCCAATTCGCATAGGTGTGATCCCAGCCTGAAGTTTTCAAAGAGGCTTGGGTGTGACAAAGCCTTCAATCTGGTTTGGTTGTTTGTCTCCCCCCCGCAACGCAACTCAAACCCCCCCTGCTGCTGCTGTCTGTGGGTCGGTCCATGGGCACTTACCCCATATAGACATCTGAGGCACAGCGGTGGGGATCGGGCATGCGAGGAGAATCGACGGGGACCGGGCATCCATGCATTGGCTCTTCTCCTCCTCACTTGCGCCGTCTCCTCCCCTCCTCCTAGGCGTCCAATAGGAGCACCTGTCCTTTCAGCCAATTGGGTGATGGGTATCAGACCCACTACCTGATTGGCCGGGAGGAGGATCAGTGTTGCAACAGCGAATATTCATTCGCTGTCGTAACACACCTGGGTGGGATCCGAGCGCACTCTCTGCGACCCGATCCCACTCTATTTTAAAGCCTATTTATAGCCTCTGGCTCTAATCGGGGTGCTTAAAAAAAAATACTGGCCGCTCTAATTCATGTGACCGGTGACCTGAAAGGGGTCGGATGCATGACTTGGGGGTGTCCGCGGTGGCAATGGATAGATTCATGCTATGCTTGAATCTATCCATTGCATATAGAGTGGTGTCGAGGAGAGAGGGGTGGCGCCCGGGCGGCCCATATGGACGGACCGCCCCTGGATGCACCGGACCTCTGCTGCGAGCCGCATCCGTCGGAGGTGTGAATCCAGCCTTAAACTATGTCAGTTCAGCTCAACATTTGACACTTTTTATGGCTCCACCCCTGATCCTACTCAACAACTAAAACCATTAGGTCGTTGACTTACTAAAACTGGAGAGTGCAATATTGAGCCCCCGTACACACGGTCGGAAATTCTGACCACAAAATCCGTCAGATTTTTTCCGACGGATTTTGTCCGACACTGGTGTTGCATACACACGGTCGGACAAAGTTGTCGGAAAATCCGATCATTCTGAACGTGGTGACGTTCGTTGCGTACGTCGGAACCAGGTAGAGGCTAGTAGCCAATAGCTTTGGTCTCGTAATTTGATCTGAGCATGCGTGGCACTTTGTCCGTCGGAATTTATCTACACACGATTGGAAAAAGTCCGATCGGATTTTTTTGTCAGAAAATTTGAGAGCAGGATCTCAAATTTTTTTCCGACGGATAAAGTCCGATGGAGCCCACACATGGGCGGATTTTCCGACAACATGGTCCAATCGGACATTTTCCAACGGAATTTCCGACCCTGTGTACGAGGCATAAGCCTGTCTAGGTCCAAAAAATAAAATAAAAAGGAAAAGATTTTCATGTATTTCAATTTTTTGGACCTAAAGATGATATATTGGAAGTAAAAGGATGTACATGGATGTATGTTTGTTTATATCCACCTGCCCATAGATGTAACCACTTAGATGAGCGGTTGCATGCGAGCAGCAGTGGCGGCGGCGGCAATTGATATGTACAGACTACAAATTTGACCGATGCAGTTGTTTGCACAAAGCGTATGCAGGCAGCATTTACAATTGCCGGTGAGAATCTACTGACTTTTGCCAGTGGCTGCTCCTGGCCTCTGTTACTTGCCATGTGAATGAAGCCTTAAAGCAGTTGTAAAAACAAAGCCTGAAAAAAAGTCTCAGGAAAATCAATAAGGATTAACAATATAACCAGATATTAGGTGTTCACACATAATGACCATATTATCACTCTTTACACAGCTCTCCTCACCTGTCAATCAATGGTTCATATTCTGCTAGACTGTATGCTTTATTGTAGAACAGAAGAGAGAATGGGGAGAGCGCAGAGTGACATAGAAGTCTATGGAAAGAAGTGACACAAAGGACATCAGAGAAATGCTGTAGGGTTGAATTACATAAAGTCAGGTCAAACCAGTGGCGGCTGGTGCTCAAAATTTTTGGGGGGGCGCAAATAATTCTGAAAAAAAAGCCCATCAAAACGCAGCCACTGTGCCCATTAAAACGCAGCCACTGTGCCCATCAAAACGCAGCCACTGTGCCCATCAAAACGCAGCCACTTTGCCCATCAAAACGCAGCCACTGTGCCCATCAAAACGCAGCCACTTTGCCCATCAAAACGCAGCCACTTTGCCCATCAAAACGCAGCCACTTTGCCCATCAAAACGCAGCCACTTTGCCCATCAAAACGCAGGAGCGCCATGTTGGCACCTCTTAAGGCTTAGTTTGCACCTATGCAGGTGTGACAGCATGAATGGGCCATTCATTTCAATAGGCTGCCCTACACATGACAAATTGCAGAAAAGAATTGCAAACAGTTTTTTTTTTTTTTTCTTTTAAATTTGCACCACACTGAAACAAGTGGCACTTTTGTTAACATGATGATGGAGGACTGCCCTACCCACCTAATCCAGTATTCCAACTGCCACAGGGCAGTTGGGCAGTGCAAAGGATGCACCCTTTTGCATCCTTTGCTGTGGATCTCCTCCAGCCTCTTTGCATCCACTTCTTGTTTACATGTGCCCATCAAAACGCAGCATTATTGACCACACCATCTGTGTGCTGGCACAACTGTCCAATGGTGACACGATTGATAGATCGGTGGAATTGTCAGTTTGTATTTAAAAAAAAAAAAAAAAAAAAACCTGTTATACTATCTCCTCCCCTCCCCCCCCCCCCCCTTCCCCTCCTCTGCTCTTCCAGCAACCACAGGAAATACACCTGTTACTGTTACCTGCAAGATCACCAGCCGGTGACATGTCTTGGAGCCCCCCCCCCTCGCCCTGCACTTACCTTGTCTCAGATGACGGCGGCATCGTGTCCTCCATTTCCTCTTCTGCCCGCTCCTCCTCTCATCCTCTGCTATGATTGGACGCCTGATAGGCGCCCAATCACAGCGCCTGTCGTTTCAGCCAATCAGGGCACAGGTCACACGGACCTGTGCTCCTGATTGGCTAAGGGGCAGTACAATGTTAGCAAACCGAATTCCTTCGGTTTGCTAACATCAGTGCTGAGTGACAAGGAACGCACAGCGTTGCGCCCGCTTGTCACCTTTTTGGACGCCTATTAGCGCCTACAGCGCTAATCAGGTGTTTCCAAAAAACACCCCCACCACTGTAATTCAGGCGCCCGGTGACCGCAAAGGGGCCGGACACCTGAATAGGGGGTGTCAGCAGAGACCATAGATAGATTCATGCAATGCATGAATCTATCTATGGTATATAGAAAGTGACAGGAGAGGGGGGGCGAGTGCACATAAAGACTTAAAAAAAAATGTTTTATTTTTTTTAAAGGGACAGGTTTAAATATATTATTTTTTTTTAACATTTTTTTTTTTTTTTAACATTTTTTTTTTTTTTTAAACATTTTTTTTTTGTTACTGCATGGGGGGGGGGGGGGGGGGGGGCGGCGCCCGGGCGCCCCCTATGGACGGGCCGCCACTGGGTCAAACTCATCTACCTTCAGGAGAAGAAAAGCAGCAGAAAATAGTTTTTTCTGTGCATAAAGCCATAAAAAGATTTCTAGTATCTGCCAAGGCTACAGTATTTACTCTCTATTTACTCCCTCCATTATATTGAATCTTACTGCCGGAAAAGGTAAAATTAGATATTTAGTCTCTAACTTTATTTTTTATGTCACTTGGCTATAAATAGTCTGTTTAAAGCAGTGGTTCTCAACTCCTGTCCTCAGGACCCACCAATGGGCCAGATTTTAAGTATCACTGTGGGAAGATGTAGACTAGAATGCTGCAATCACTGAGCAGCAAATGATATCACCTATTTCCGTTATCTTGCAAACCTAGTTAGTGGGTCCTGAGGACAGGAGTTGAGAACCACCGTTTCAATGTGGTTGTAAACCCTTACAGACCACTTTGACCCAGGGGCGGACTGACCATTCGGCCACTCGGGCACCGCCCATCAGGGTTGCCAGCCTCAGTAAAACCAGGGACGGTATGTAAAAATCTGTGTTTTTTTTTTTTACATTTGTCTCTGAAAAGTCCCTTACTGACAACCTTTTGTCAGAACAAAAATCCAGAGATTATAGCTGTCCCACCTCTCCAGTACCTTCTCAGCCAATAGAAACATGTCTGTGTATACTGTGTGTACATGTATGTGTATACTGTGTGTGTGTGTGTGTGTGTGTGTGTATGTATGTGTATACTGTGTGGCCCCATAATCACTGATTGCCTGGGGGCCCCATAATCTCCTATTGCCCGGGGGCCCCATGAGTCATCAGTCCGCCCCTTTTTTTGATCTACAGGTAAGCCTAGATTAAGGCTTACCTGTAGGTCCAAGAAATATCTCCTTAACCTACACGGTTAAGGAGATATTTTACAAAAAAAGTGCACCGCTGTCTACGGCACATGCGCGCCGTAGACAACGGCGCAGGCGCACTGGGCGCGCTGCAAGTGAAGGCAAACATGCCGTCACTTATGGCTCCTGCGCGCATGCGCCGGAATGACGTCATAGCTGCTCCGGCCACTCACACCAGTGGAGCAGCCATACCCGGAAGGAAGATGGACGCTTCGTGGAAAAGAGTTCAGCGGTGACATCGCTGGCTCCTGTGTCAGGTAAGTGACACATAATGGGCTACTATGCGATGCATAGTAGCCCATTATGCTTTACCTTTGCAGGGAAGCAAAGAGGAAGTAAACCCATCAGGGTTTACTTCCTCTTTAAAGGGAATGATGTGACCATTGAAACCCTGCAAAAATTCAAAATGATGCATTAACAAATGCTTGTCATTTTTTTTCCAGCAAATTTAGCTGGTTTAGTGAACAAAATTAAGGCTACTTTCACACTGGGACGCTATTTTTAGCGCAGCTTTACCGTCGTTTTAGCGGCGCTATTCGGCCGCTAGCAGGTTGATTTTAACCCCCGCTAGTGGCCGAAAAAGAGTTAAAAGCGCCCGCAAAGTGCCGCTGCAGTGGCGCTTTGCTGGCGGTTTGGTGGCGCTGCCCCATTGTTTTCAATGGGCAGGGGCGCTTTAGGAGCGGTGTATACACCACTCCTACAGCGATCCAAAGATGCGGCTTGCAGGACTTTTTTGACCGACCTGCAAGTGCGCCGCTCCAGTGTGAAAGCCACACTGGAGAGACAGGTGAGGCTCTTTACAGGTGCTATGCAGGCGCTATTTTTAGCACTTTATCGCTTGTAAAGCACCTGAGTGCGAAAGTAGCCTTATACCGCATACACACGGTCGGACTTTCCGACGGGAAATGTTGGATGTGAGCTTGTTGTCGGAAAGTCCGACCTTGTGGATGCTCCATCGAACATTTGCTGTCGGAATTTCCGCACACAAATGTTTGAGAGCAGGTTCTCAAATTTTCTGACAACAAAACTTCTTGTCGGAAAGTCCGATCGTGTGTACACAAGTCCGTCGCACAAGAGTCCACGCATGCTCTGAATCAAGCAGAAGGAGCCGCACTGGCTATTGAACTTTCCTTTCGGCTCGTCATACGTGTTGTACGTCACCGCGTTCTTGGAATTTCCAACAACATTTGTGTGACCGTGTGTATGCAAGACAAGTTTGAGCCAACATCCTTCGGAAAAAAATCCACGGTTTTGTTGTCGGAATGTCCGATCGTGTGTACGGGGCATTAGGGTTTTCACTTCTTGGAAAATCTCATCAATAGCAAAATCTGCATTCTGGTGGTCTGCACTGCCTATACAGACCACCAAGGAATTGACAGTAGAGGTTTCGGCTGAAGAACCACTCAGACATGGGCTAGGTGTAGATCTCCCTAGTGTCTTCATAGCAGTGGAGTACCTGGGTGGAGGGGATTACAGCCATGTTGGGGGGTGCTTTAAGACTGAACTGTCCAGCTAACGCATATTGCTTGGTTACTTATGGCTCTGCATGCCCTGCAGTACCACCCCCCACAGCCCTGCCAGACATCAGATACAGAGACAGGAATTTTCTAATAACATTATTTAGTAAGCGATTCCTCTGCTGCGGGATGCCACAGTTTCTGAGGTCTGGTAAATGTGTTAAATGTTTTAGTGGAAGGTGGTGGCCTGCTGGGGAAGCGTGAGTGGGTAGATCTGCTGTCGGGGGTGTTTTTTTGCTGGGGGAGGAGGGTATGCTGGTGGGGGCTTTGTGGGGGCAGGGGGGTTTTACTAGGAGGAGGGTGTTTTGCTAGTTTGGGGTTTTGCTGAAGTAGGGGGTGGTTTGCTGGGGCAGGAGGGATTTTGCTTGGGGAGATGGAGACAGTTTATTTATTGTCAGAATTGCCCATTTGTTGTCCCCATATAGTTATGACTGCCTGTTTATTGCCCACATATTGTCAGATCTGTGCATTTTCTCGTAAATGGCTGCTTTCTGAATGAGTATTGTAATGATTGCCTTTGTATTGTATACAATTGCCCATTTGGGGCCTATGTATTGTTACCATTGCCATTTTTGTAAAGTCATCACTGTTTAAAGCAGGGGTAGGCAATCTTGGCCCTCCAGCCATGGTGAAACTACAAATCTCCTCATGCCTCTGCCTCAGAGTCATGCCTGTGATTATCAGGGTCTTGCAATGTATCATGGGAATTGTAGTTTCACCACAGCTGGAGGGCCGAGGTTGCCTACCCCTGGTTTAGAGGTACATATTACTATAATTCAGTCCCCTATAGGCCTGTCCCAATGAAAGCATGCATCTATTTTTATTATTCTTCAGCATGGTGCACTACAAGTGCCACTATTAAACCCTTTATTTTATTTAGCATGCTGTTATTATCCCCATGTTAAGCTGTCATGTACTAGTATGTACTTGAGCAGTTTTGTTCAACCAATTTACCCCTGAGAAACATTTGAAATAATTTTCAGGTCTCAGGGAACCCCTAGTAAGATTAGTCGATTGATGGTCATTGTGAAAATGTCCCTCACATTAGTGGTAATAGGAGTAAGGAATTTGCCCCTTACAAAAGGGGGCCAGAATGACACCCTTGCAGTTGTGCCAAGTGGCGTTGGACCTGGAACTATGTAGGCATCAACAGATGGGAGGTCAGATAGCTACAGCTCAAGGAACCCCTAGCCATCCCTGGAGGAACCCTGGTTGAGAATGGGTGGCTTAGAGATAAAAGGCTTCGGTTTTAGTGTATTCAGCATGCACATATTTGCCCATTTTTCACCATGAACAACTTACACTTCTGTTTTGACACTCAGTTTTATTTTTTACCAACATGATTATACAGTATATCAAACATTCACATAAAAAAAATCATCACCATTTATATTTGATTCTGTCTATTATTAGTATTTATTTAATTTTCTAAATACTACTGTAGCGGGGTTCTACCCCTTTTTCTGGTAGAGACTACATCTCCCATGATTCCCCAGGCCCCCGGGCTGCTGACTTCCGCCCGGGAGGCTGCTGGGGGAGATTATAAAAAGGAAGAGCGGAGACCGCCTCTTCCTCTTGGGACACTTCCTCTTCTGAGGCCTGACAGGACTGGCCTGCCTCTGCTGACAGAGCGTGTGACGCGGAGACTGCAGCCAGCAGAGACACCTGTGCGGACCGGAGCTGAAGGCCTGAAGCCTGGGCCTTGCAGCCGATGGAGTGAGACTCTCACCCCTCAGAGTCCACAGCAGCGGAGCGGAGACTTCCCCTTACTGTCGGTCGGACGGAGCTGATGACCGGAGTGCAGGGCTGTGACTGAGGAGATCGGGCGCCGCCATTGAAGAGACCAGAGCCGCCATTAGAGGGACCGGATCGGAGGACGGTACCCCAAGGATTGGTGAGAGAGCCTGTAGGCTCAATCCTGCATTGACACACAAGTTTTATGCCTATTGAACTGCCTAGGCGCAATTTACCTCAGAGCAGCAATGTTACTTTTTGTGGATTACAAATGACACCATTTAAAGCTACATGTGCACCACCTCTACAGATTTATTGCCGGTGAAGAACACTGTACTAGTACAAGGACTGAGCTCTATTACTAGGGATCAGGCCTGGTCCGTTAGGTAGGCGCAGATAGATTTATTGCACCTCAGGGGTGCATAGCAGACGGTCGCCACGCTTGGCGCTCCGTTTCCCCATTGTTAGATTCATATACCTGTGTACATGTTTAAAGTGCATATTGCAGGGACCTGCTAAAGTATTGTAAGATATATGTTTAAATGCATGTTGCTATTCTTTTTCCTTACTGACAAAAGTAAAGCCAGTTATTCTTATTTCAGCAGTCTGCTTGTGAGTTCATACCAATACTTAGAGTATAAGCTAAGTTTTATGTGCATAGGGACGTACCCCTTTACTAACTGTGCCAGAGTGGGTAGAGCCAAATTGCCGGGGGTTGGTGGAGCTGTACTCAGGGACCCAAAACAAACCAGCGGCTCTCTTAACTGGGGGTAGCGCTACACGTGGGGGCTCGTAATCCGGGATCCTGAGTCAGCGGGAAAAGCCGCCAGAAGGTGCCGGCATGGACCCAATAGAAGTGGGACGGTGGTCCGCAACATGGGCCGCTGACCCGGCCGCAGCAGCAGTCATTGAACTGCCAGGGATATGGCAGAGAGAGGCAGTGAAGCAGCTCATAATGTCATTATCCCCATGCCAGAAGTCATGGATAATGGACATGAGAAATGATGCTGGGTACACATACGCCTTAATAGAATGGAAGGAAGAGACTCCAGAGCAGTTCAGGAGCCACAGCATACAGGCACCGAATGGTCAGCACTACCAATTGCTGCATGCGTTGCCGCGCAAGGGAGACTGTTCTCCTATGAAAGCCATTCTATCCCCAAAGAAGGAGGAGCAGAAGGGCGCGGAAAGTCCCGCACCCGCACACACTACTCTTAGTGCAGAACTGTGTGCTGTCCTAGGGGAGATTGTGACCCAGTGCAGAAGAGACCCCGGGGACTACCCAATGTCGGGATACAGGAAACTCCGGATGTTTTCAGGGAGGACACCTGTACCCTCGGGAGAAGAGGGATTTGAAGAGTGGTTAGATGGTGCCACGCAGGCCCTCGAAGAATGGGAGGTCTCAGAGGGCCGGAAGAAGCAAAGGATTGTGGAAAGCCTGAAAGGACCTGCCTTAGAGGCCATACGCAATCTGAAGACCAGTAAAAAGGATTGCACTGCCCAGGACTACATAGACATCCTGGAGGGTGTGTTTGGTGGGACAGAAAAAGTCACAGAACTTACCTATCAACTGGAACACTGTTACCAGAAGACAGGGGAGAAGCTGTCAGAGTACATGGGACGCATAGACAAGATCCTGCACAGGATTATCCTGAAGAAGGGGATAGATCCAGGGAAGGTAGATGAAGCCCGTGCCCAGCAGGTGATGAGGGGAGCCCAACCCTTGGACCCTGTCGCACTAATTCTACGCACCCGGCAGGATGGGAAGAGCCTGGACTACCCTGACCTCATCCGAATGGTCAGAGAAGAAGAGGCCATGTTGGAGGAGAAAAGGGAGAAGCAGGTGATGGGGTCTACAAAGCCTCCAGTGGCCACGGTCAGGTCGGCCTTAACCCCTGAAAGAGACACAGAGGTAGATGCCCTGAAGTTGCAGATGTCCCAGATGATGGAGATACTGACATCTCTAGTGGCGAAAGAGACGCCCAGTCCCAAGAAAGAAACAACCAGGAGGGAATTGTTTCCAGCTGTTCCAGCACCAGCATCCCCTCTTGACCACAGTGAGATGATTTGCTTTAATTGTGGAGGAATTGGTCATATTGCAGCTATATGTTCCAGTCCCAAGAAGAAGAAGGCAGAAAGCCGCCAGCCGGCGGGAAACGCCAAAGGGCCCCGGTGAAGGAGTCAACCGGGTGCCCATCACCTTCAGTGAGCTCCAAGAAGCGTAACAAGAAGAGAAAGCGAGGAGACCAAACCCCTCAGAAGGGGCCCAGGGATCCTCAACCAAGGTGCACTCCAGAGAAAGGGGGCAAGACCCCTCCGAAGAGACACAGCACCCCAAAGCGAGAACCCTTACAAGTGAGAGATAACAATTTCCCTCAACGGGTTCACACTCCCACGAAGAGGGAGAAAATCAATGCATACCAGGCTCAAGAAAGGAGCAAGTGCAAATCAAGTGCTGGTAAAGCAAAGAGTCCAAAGAAGAGGACAGCATCAACTAGGCCCTACCCAGAGGAGCTAGTTGGTCCATCCCCTACTGTACCCATCCAGGTGGAAGGAGTGTACACGAAGGCCCTCCTAGACACTGGAGCACAAGTGACCCTGTTGTACAGGGACTTCTATGACAGATACCTGAGTCATCTGCCTATACAGAAGATAGAAGAGTTGGAGATAAGGGGATTGGGAACCCAGAGTTTCCCCTATGATGGATACTTACCCATCAGATTGGCGTTTGACCCATCAGTAGCTGGGAAGTCTGAAGTGTTCGACACCTTAGCAGTGGTGTGTCCCCGCCCACCAGGAACCAGCAAGACGTCCCTGATCATAGGGACAAACACGGACCTAGTCAGAAGGCTTCTGACCCCCCTGGTGAAGAAAGAGAATCTTTCAACTCCCAAGATCCATCCCATGCTGAAGGCGGCCTATCAGCGGTTGGTCCTAGAGCAGAAGACCCCAAGTGAGGGGATAGGAAGGGTATGGAGGCTTGGAAAAGAAGGAGCAGTGTTACAACCTGGGGAGGTGACCTGCATGAGAGCCACGGTGAAACTTACTTGGGAGCAGCCTGGCCCCTTTGTAATGCTGGAGCCTGACCCAATGGAGGGTCACTCAGGTCTGGAAGTGATACCAGAAGTAATCTCATTGAAGGACCTGAAGAAGGCCAGAGGAAGAGTCCCTGTCAGTGTGAGGAACCCCACGGAGCGGCCCGTGGAGATCCCTGCCAGGATGCTTCTGGGACAGGTGAGTCCTGCTGTCCCAGTTGGCTGGTCAGAAGTGAAGGGGACGGGTGAAGGAGAAGATGTTTGGAAGAAACTCTCCATGGAAAACCCAAACCTACCTGGAGCTTGGAAAGAGAGAGCCAAGGCCCAGCTGACCAGATGGGAGAAGATTTTCTCTAAAGATGAGTTTGATGTGGGGTGTGCGAAGAGTGCCACCCATCGTATCCGCATGCAAGAGGACAAGCCATTCAGAGAGAGAGTGAGGCGAGTCCCGCTGGCAGATCTGGAGGATCTGAGGGAGCAGCTTGCGGAATTGAAGAAGACGGGAGTGATTCGGGAGTCCAGGAGCCCCTATGCCTCCCCAATTGTGGTAGTCAGGAAGAAGAATGGGTCATTGAGACTCTGCATTGACTACAGAACTCTCAACAGGAGGACCATTCCTGACCAGTACACCACGCCAAGGATAGAAGATGCCTTACAGAGTTTATCTGGAGCTAAGTGGTTCAGTGTGATGGACCTCAAGAGTGGGTATTACCAAATCCCCATGCATCCAGAAGATAGAGAAAAGACTGCCTTCATAACCCCAGTGGGATTCTTTGAGTTCAACAGGATGCCTCAGGGCCTATCTGGAGCTCCTGCTACGTTTCAACGCCTAATGGAAAGGACTGTTGGAGACATGAACCTCATAGAAGTCCTTGTGTACCTGGACGATGTCATTGTCTTTGGAAAGACTTTGGAAGAACATGAAGCCAGGCTGGAGAAAGTACTGAAGAGGCTCAGTGAAGAGGGACTTAAACTTTCTCCAGAGAAGTGTCGGTTCTATCAGTCTTCTGTGAACTATCTGGGACACATAGTGTCTGAAAAAGGAGTGGCCACAGACCCTGAGAAGTTGGAGGCAGTTACTTCGTGGCCAAGGCCCACAACAGTTACAGAACTTCGGTCTTTCTTGGGGTTCTGCTCCTACTACCGCAGGTTTGTGGATGGATTTGCCCGCATTGCCAAACCCCTCAACGAGCTGCTGAAGACAGAAGGAGAGGAAGATGGAATGGGGCCTAGGAGGTCCAGTGAGTCGGTCCAAGACCAGTGGAACTCAAGGTGTGAAGAGGCTTTCAGAACCTTGAAGAGAAGTCTCACCACAGCCCCAGTTTTGGCCTACGCTGATCCCACTAGACCCTATGAGCTACATGTTGATGCCAGCCATGAGGGCCTAGGTGGAGTACTCTACCAGGAGCATGAAGACCAGCTACGACCAGTGGCCTATGTGAGCCGGAGCCTGACCCCCTCCGAGAAGAACTATCCCACCCACAAGTTGGAGTTCTTAGCCCTCAAGTGGGCAGTTGTTGACAAGTTGAGAGACTACTTGTATGGGGCCGAGTTTACTGTAAAGACAGATAACAACCCCTTGACCTATCTATTCACCACCGCCAAGCTGGATGCAACTGGACACAGATGGTTGGCGGCGTTGTCTGGATTCAATTTCAGCCTCAAGTACAGACCAGGGGCTGGAAATAGGGATGCAGATGCCCTGTCCCGAAGATCCCATGTCATGGTCGATGACTGGGAAGACTGGACCCAAGTGGCACCAGATGGAGTGCGAGCCCTTTGTCAGGGGGCTGAACTCCAAGCCAGAGGAGGATCCAGGGCTGAAGAGATAGGAGTTACCACAGTGGGAGTCCCAAAGTGTTACTGTGGGGTAACTCAACTGGCAGAAGAGTGTCTGCCGAAGCTGTCCAAGAAGGAGCTGAGGTGTGACCAATTGGAAGATCCCATGGGGAGATTGGTCCTGGAAGCCCTGGAAGACAAGAGTCCAGAGGGACTCCGCCTTCACCCTTCCAAAGAAGCTCGCCTACTGAGGAGAGAATTGGACAAGTTACAGGTGCATCAGGGGGTAGTCTACCGAAGGGGCCCCTCTGATGGACCAGAAGACAAGTGGCAGTTGTTTCTCCCGGAAAAGCATCGAGAGACTGTGCTGATTGCCTTACATGACCAGCATGGTCACTTGGGAGCAGAGAGAACCTTCCAACTTGTCAGAGACCGGTTTTACTGGCCCTGCATGCGGGCCGAAGTGGAGGAGTATTGCCATTCCTGTGCAAGATGCATTCAGAGAAAGACTTTACCCCATCAAGCTGCCCCAATGGGCCATCTACAAAGTGAAGGCCCAATGGATCTGGTATGCATTGATTTTCTCTGCCTTGAACCCGATTTGAGCGGATTGGGAAATGTTCTGGTGGTAACCGACCATTTCACTCGTTATGCTCAGGCTTTCCCAACCAAGGACCAGAAGGCCTCTACAGTAGCCAAGGTACTTCTGGAGAAGTACTTTGTTCACTATGGACTGCCACAGAGAATCCATTCAGACCAAGGAAGGGACTTTGAGAGTCGCCTGATCAGGAAGCTACTAGATTCTCTGGGAGTAGAGAAGACTAGAACCACACCATATCACCCTCAAGGGGATGCCCAGCCTGAAAGGTTCAACAGGACCCTATTGAACATGTTGGGAACTTTAGAGACCGAGAAGAAGCAACACTGGAGCCAACACATTTCAGCTCTAGTGCATGCCTACAATTGCACCACAAGTGATGTGACAGGTTTTTCCCCTTACCGACTTATGTTTGGGAGAGAAGCAAGATTGCCAGTGGATTTGGCCTTTGGAATTTCTTTGGACCATGCCTCAGCTGCCTCCCACAAAGGATATGTGGACAGACTGAGGCGCAGTCTGAAGATAGCTTATGAAAAAGCTCAAGCGGCCTCTAACCAGAGGGGGGGCCCGAAATAAGAGGAACTTTGATTTGAAAGTTAGAGTACAGGACCTACAGCCTGGGGACCGTGTACTGTTACGAAACCTAGGGATCCCTGGAAAACACAAGATTGCTGATAGATGGAGATCAGAGCCATATATCATCTGTAGAAAACTTCCAGGATTGCCTGTCTACAAGTTGAAACCAGAAGGAAGAGTGGGGCCTTTGAAGACCTGGCATAGGAATCATTTGCTCCCACTCACTGAAGCGGTCAGAATGCCTCCAGCGAGAGACGTGCCTGAATCTGTTTCCATTCTGGATACCCCCAGGCCTAACACTAGGTCTCAGACATCCCAAGTTAGGGGTGGACAGGACCCCCAACCTGAAGAAGAAAGAGGAGAACTTGAATGGTTATGGCCTTCCTCAACCCCAGGAAATTCTGCCATAGATCTTCCACTTACTGAGAATGTGGAAGATAGCACATTGAACCCAGAAGCCACAGAGTTTGTGCCATTCAGTGATGTGCCTGAGTGCTGGGAAGATATCCCTGGTTTCTACCCAGAACAAGAAGTAGATGTTCCAGAACCAGAGATGTTGCCAGAATGTGTTCCTGCAGGAGTTCCAAGAGAACAGAGAGCTCGCAGAGTTGTGAAGCCTCCTAAGAAGTTAACTTACCCCAAGATGGGAGAAAGTTCAGAGGACTCTGTTACTACAGCAAGGAGAAGTGCTGAAAGCCCTGACCCTTCCGCTGTTCATTTAGTGGAGGGCAACCCCAGCTCACTCTCTGGCACAGTTAAACAGGTCGCCCACACTGAAGTGACCTGTCGACAGGACAGCTCCCCATCTCATGCCAATTGGTGGGAAGCTCCTCTGTCCAAATTATGTGAAAATGTTGTTCCCGAGAAAGTTTGTAGTTTGAACACTATCTTTGGGGACCAAAGATTCAAAGTGGGGGGAGTGTGTAGCGGGGTTCTACCCCTTTTTCTGGTAGAGACTACATCTCCCATGATTCCCCAGGCCCCCGGGCTGCTGACTTCCGCCCGGGAGGCTGCTGGGGGAGATTATAAAAAGGAAGAGCGGAGACCGCCTCTTCCTCTTGGGACACTTCCTCTTCTGAGGCCTGACAGGACTGGCCTGCCTCTGCTGACAGAGCGTGTGACGCGGAGACTGCAGCCAGCAGAGACACCTGTGCGGACCGGAGCTGAAGGCCTGAAGCCTGGGCCTTGCAGCCGATGGAGTGAGACTCTCACCCCTCAGAGTCCACAGCAGCGGAGCGGAGACTTCCCCTTACTGTCGGTCGGACGGAGCTGATGACCGGAGTGCAGGGCTGTGACTGAGGAGATCGGGCGCCGCCATTGAAGAGACCAGAGCCGCCATTAGAGGGACCGGATCGGAGGACGGTACCCCAAGGATTGGTGAGAGAGCCTGTAGGCTCAATCCTGCATTGACACACAAGTTTTATGCCTATTGAACTGCCTAGGCGCAATTTACCTCAGAGCAGCAATGTTACTTTTTGTGGATTACAAATGACACCATTTAAAGCTACATGTGCACCACCTCTACAGATTTATTGCCGGTGAAGAACACTGTACTAGTACAAGGACTGAGCTCTATTACTAGGGATCAGGCCTGGTCCGTTAGGTAGGCGCAGATAGATTTATTGCACCTCAGGGGTGCATAGCAGACGGTCGCCACGCTTGGCGCTCCGTTTCCCCATTGTTAGATTCATATACCTGTGTACATGTTTAAAGTGCATATTGCAGGGACCTGCTAAAGTATTGTAAGATATATGTTTAAATGCATGTTGCTATTCTTTTTCCTTACTGACAAAAGTAAAGCCAGTTATTCTTATTTCAGCAGTCTGCTTGTGAGTTCATACCAATACTTAGAGTATAAGCTAAGTTTTATGTGCATAGGGACGTACCCCTTTACTAACTGTGCCAGAGTGGGTAGAGCCAAATTGCCGGGGTTGGTGGAGCTGTACTCAGGGACCCAAAACAAACCAGCGGCTCTCTTAACTGGGGGTAGCGCTACACTACTTAAAATGATGTTGACATAGAGGAGCGTGGAAAATGTTAAAAAATAATCCACCCTTGGTGTCAGCCACAGGAGGTATGCCACTGCTTTATTTTTCTCGACTGTCTGCAGTCTCAGGCTGGTCATAGATTATTCCTTTTTATCCCCCGTACACACGGGCGGAAATTCCGACCACAAAATCCGTCAGATTTTTTCTTCCGACGGATTTTGTCCCACACTGGTGTTGCATACACACGGTCGGACAAAGTTGTCGGAAAATCCGATCATTCTGAACATGTTGACGTTCGTTGCGTACGACGGAACTACGTAGAGGCTAGAAGCCAATAGCTTTGGTCTCGTAATTTGATCTGAGCATGCGTGGCACTTTGTCCGTTGGAATTCTCTACACACGATCGGAAAAAGTCCGATCGGATTTTGTTGTCGGAAAATTTGAGAGCAGGATCTCTAATTTTTTTCCGTCGGAAATTCAGACGGAAAAAGTCCGATGGAGCCCACACACGGCGGATTTTCCGACAACATGGTCCGATCGGACATTTTCCGTCGGAATTTCCGACCGTGTGTACGGGGCATTATTCTATTGAGTTTGAACAGCCAGAGATGGATCGACATTTGGCCAGTTCAGCCGCCATCTGTGGCCAGCTTAATAAATTTGTTGCATGACCCAAATAAGTGGCCACAGTGTGGCTGTGGAGAGTGGTTCAACTTATGTTGCAGTTGTGACTTCTGCATCACTATTACCATGCCATTTCCCCGACTTAAGACAATTGTTTTTGTTGGTTTTAGATGGGGGAAAGACTAAAACCTCTGAAAAGTTGTTATTGTTGTCTGTACATTCAATAGGGAGATTTCCCTTCTTCGATTGTTATGGAGAAGTAAAGGGAAATCAGCAAGCTGGGGACACCAATAAATACAAACAAATGTTACAAGTTTTCTCCGCTGTAATTGAAAAATCTATTTTTTATTGTTGTTTGTGTCTCCAAGAAGGATTTCCCTTAACTTCCTGGCCCGGTAACAAATGGACAGAATGAAAGGGGACACCTTTTCCAGGAAGACATAGGAATAAAAACTTGAAATAGGTTCTAATGCCGCGTACACACGACCAGACTTTTCACAGCAATGGTCCCACGGAACGAATCCGTCGGACAATTCGATTGTGTGTGGGCTCCATCAGACTTTTGCTGTCGAAAAATCCGACAGACTTTAGAAATAGAACATTCTTCAAATTTTTCCACCGGTACTCCGCCGGACCCAGTTCCTATCGAAAAAATCCGCTCGTCTGTGTGCTAGACCGAAGGACAAACAACGACGCTAGGGCAGCTATTGGCTACTGGCTACGAACTTCCTTATTCAAGTCCAGTCGTACATCATCACGTTCGAATCCGTCTGACTTTAGTGTGATTGTGTGTGGCCAAGTCCGTTCATTCAGAAAGTTTGTCGGAACTCCGTCGAAAGTCCATCGGAAAGACCGTCAGACCTAGTCCGTCGAAAAGTCCGCTCGTGTGTACGTGGCATAAGTCTTCATTGTAGCTGAAATGATAGTAGGCTTCAATACCTTCCATGCCCTTTGGGTGCATTGCTTTTCCTATAGACAATTAAAATGAAAAAAAGATGCAGAAATGCTCCGAGCAAGTATCTGAAAAGAGGTATGGTGGCATGTTTTAACAGTAATTTATATGTTTTCAGTAGTATGAGCTCACAAGTCTCATGAATATTTAAATTGCTAAAGGAAGTCAGCATGCATTTATTCAGAATTTAACAATTAACAAACTAGCGAGTATTAGCTATATATGTTAAAGGAAATCCCCCTAATACTCTTCTCAATCCTACTGTCTCAATATTGTAAATTATTCAAAACAACTTCTTAGTAGCTGCAATATTAGAATGTGAAAAAGAAGAGAACAAAGCAGCGAATAGTGATGATCAAATTGGGAGAATTGCAGATTCATCAATTTTTGATTTCTCAAAATATTTCCATGTAGGTCTGTCTGATAAGAGAATCACGCAATTTAGGAATTCAGGCAATCATAATTCATGAATTGTATAATTCCCTGTAGATTAGGCAAATCTACACATGTATATTCAGCGAAACCATTAAGTTGATTCACCTGGTTTTTAACTGATGCCCTTATCACTAGCATAGAAAGCAAAGGAAGTTTTTTTTTTTTTTGCACAAGGAAAGAAAGACATAACTCAAAAACAACCTGATACGGTTATCACAAATGAGAATAGCTAAACACACAACTTTTATAAATGTAATGACTGCTTAGCCAAATAAACACTTGAAGTTGTGAGTCCCTTTACTCCCCTTGCCCAGATGCATGAGCAGGCCCTTTTACTTCCCTTCTCCATTTAACCTTCTCTTTTCTATTCTGCTAATGACCACCTCTATGACAAAAGTTCACCCCTGTACTGCCCCAACCTAGACACTTTGGTCTACGACAGTTCACTGTCATCCACCCTGGACACACTTGCCCCCCTCACTACACACAGAATCAGGCCCTGACTGCTACAACCTTGGCAAACTGATGACACTAAGGCCTCATGCACACGGACGTTTTAAAAAACGGGCTGTAAAGCTAGGTCGGACGCCTGGAAAAAGCAGCCTAAAAAAACGTGACTTTAACCGCGTTTTGCATTGGAGTTTTTGCGCGTTTTTGCACGTTTTTTAGCGTCAGCGTTAATTAGCGTTTTTTAAAGAAAAACACATCTCTAATTTCCTATACAGGGATTACAGTGTCCAATCAACTTTTTGCAGCAAAAAAACGATGCAGCTCAAAAACGCAGTTTTTGCACGTTTTTGCGCAATTCGCGTTTTTACAGCGCTAGCGCCGCGCCACGGAACGCACTGGTCCTGGGTTTTTTTTACAGCTTAAAAGCGCCTATGCCATTTGCAGCTCACAAAAACCGAGGTGGGCATGAAGCCATAGACTAACATGGACAGGCGTTTTTAAGCTGCAAAAAACGCTCAAAAACGCGGCTGCAAAAACGTCCATGTGCATGAGGCCTAAAGGTCTAAAAAAAATACAGCCACGCTCTTGAATGTTTGTGGCATAAGACAAAGTCTTAGCAAGACTTCCACCAATATAATACTGTCCTCCAAAAATATAATTCCTGCCTTCACCTTGTCAGACAGACCTACGTTTATTATCACTCTCATTAACACCCTTTCACACAGTCCCCATCAACTCTTTTCTACTCTTAACTCTCTATTTCATCCTCCACTGCCTTCACCCACTAACTCACTCACTGTCCAGGAGATCAGTAATCACTTTTAAAATAAGGCCGACCATAGATGGAGCAATTTTCTTTCCTGCAACCATAGGTTGCAGGAAAGAAAATTGCTCAATTCCCCCATCAACACAGTCAGTATTGATAGGGGAATCCCTCCAGCTGACCCATTGTGCTTTACTGGTGGGGGCAGCCTTCCCCACCAGGAGAACACAGGGATTATTGCTAGTGGCTATAACAGCTGCTAACAATAATCACATGTAAAATCCAACAGGCTGGTTGTTCCCAAGTCGATAGATTGATCAAATTGGGTACATTTAGGCTGTTCATACATGGATCGAATTGTGGCCGGTCCCTGGTGAACTGGCCGAGATTCGAACCATCTAGGGCTGGCTACTCCCAATAATTTCTTCATTTAACCTTTCTACTATAGAGGAGGTTGCTCCACTTTTTTTCTAATGCCCACCTCACCACCTGCCCCCTGGATTTTTATTCTGCAGGGATAACTTCGAACAACAACAGAGTCTCAGGTGGGAATAGAGGGCACGGGAGATAAAACTCAGGCACTTTGAACTGCCGCCATCCACTGAATGTTTCTTAGTTAGCCCAGAGAGTAGCCACTCGCAGCTGGGCGTTTGACTGCTGGATAAACCTCTAATCGTAGATTTAGCAGCCAACATGTGATCCGGAAACTTTGCAAAGTCTCTGCCACAGACTAGATTGTAACTGAAGACAAATAGGAACCTTTCTCACAGTACCTGGATCTCTCAGCCTTCTTGGCGATACTGTGAGAAGTGTGGATTCTCTAGTGTCCATACAACTCAGCTCCCGGGCTCTTACCAAGCAGCCAGCTTCCTGGCCCTCCTCCGAAGAGTCCTCCCCTGGTCACTTGTACGAGTTGCCGTGTCCCTCCAATATCGAGAGCACACCGGGACACCTCCGAATCCTCTTTCAGTTACTGGGCCTCGAACTAGCCAGTTCCGAGGCTCGGGAACGGACGCATCCCCACCCCAGACCATGAGGGCCTCTGGGGCTGGTCAGGGTGACCATGCCTGCCGGGACAGCAGACGCTTCTGGGTCCGGGACCCCTCACGGGGCCGGTCCGGACCGGAACCAGGAACAGAAGAGCAATCCGAACCCTGAACACGTGACTTCAGCACTTTGAATACCCCATCCCAGACTACGCAGCAGGGCCAGACGCGCCCACTGATTGGCTCCGGGAAAGATTGGCACCTAACATGTCCAACCAGGCCTGGTTCTCAGCCTGTCATAGGTGCCTCACTGCACCTATGACCAGGCAGAACTCCAGTACAGAAAGGAAAAGAACTTCAGTACAGCCCAGCCAAACTGATGCCAATGTAAAAGACCTGTACAATTAACCCCCAGAACTCCGTTACAGTTCTGGAAAACTAAATTTACACTGATAGCGCACACTTTAGCAAAGTGTGGGCGCTACATTTGTTTTTATGATACTTTATTTTCACCCAATGTTTAGACTTAATTTACCTGTGTACAAACACACATACATGCGTTTATAAATGTAAACGCGTGTTCTTAGACACAGATTTTTGAATTCTGTGTTAGAGATCTGAATGCAGTGCACCTGTGTGAATGGCTCATTGAAAACAATACAGTTTTGTTAAGATTCATAATTAAAAAAACACTTTTTTTTTCAGCTGTGTGACTGAAGCCTAATACTGGAGGTTTGTTACTGGACAGATCATCGGGTAAAAAACAGAGGGGGGAAAAAAAACGAAAAAGAAAACTAATGCAGTCCCAGCATCCAAGGATTGGTAAGCTGCAATATATTACATTTTTGGTTATTGGTTTATTACCGCTTTATTATTGTAAATCTCTGAGCAAAGTGTTGGCGCTTCATAAATCCTGTATAACAATAATAAATGTCCTATGTATTGGGAAGATACACTCTTTTCCCACAATTCGTAATGAAATCTGATTGTATATTAAAAAATACAGAGAAATAAAGAATTTATATATAAAAAAAAAAAAGTACAAAGGATACTGAGAGATGTCAAATCGTTATATATATAAATGCTTTGAAAATAATAACAACACAATTTATACATGTAATAAGTAGTTTAGGCCAATAGGAAAAAAATTTTATTTAAAAATATTTAAGTCTAAATTTCTGAAATGCCCCAATAGATCAGATAGAATGAGCAAAGAAACAAAGGGTTTTTACTAAAAGTAGTCTGGGGCAGCTCTGCATAGAAACCAGCTTCCAGGTTTTATTGTCAAAGCTTGAGTACTGTCCGTGATACTTAAAGTAAAAACAGTACTCAAAAGTAAAGTAGTAACAGTACTCAATTTTCTCTGTCACAATTGCACTAATACGGCTACAATCACTTCAAGTATTGTCAAAGCTTAAAGCGGTTCTGCACTCTTTTTTTTTTTTTTTGGGCTATATGCCAAGGCCATATAGCTCAATTGGGGGACTTACCTGTTCCATCTTCCATCTCGATCGCCGCCGGTTTTCCTCCGATAAAATTCTTTATCTTCTTCTTGTCTGCTGGGGGCCATCTTGCCTGTGGGCATGTGAAACCCCACAGGCACTTTAGATGGCCCAGCATGCACCGCCGTTACTCGCGCGTGCGCAGTAACGGCACATCTGCCGACATCTCACGAGATTTCGGAAGATGTGGCCGAAATCTCGCGAGATTTCGGAAGATGCCCGCACTGACTCCTGGGATCAATGACACCAGATCCCAGGAGACAGTGCGGCGTGACGAGGATCCCCGCACAGACCCCGCACACCCCCGAAGAGACAGAAGACAGGAAGTCATCGATTACAAGGTAAGTGAAAAAAAAAACACATTTCATTTAGTACTCTTTGCCTGATTTGGAAGGCAAAGAGATTTACTAAATGAAATGTGTGCCGAACCGCTTTAAAACGGTAGTAAACTCTGTATGAAAAAGAAAAGTCTCTACCTGCAAGGCAATATCATAATGTGCTAGTATGCATCCCATACTGGAAAATTATGAAAGACTTACCTAAAAAAACAAAGCCCTCCAGCAGCGCTCTGTCACCCCTCAAGAGGCTTCCATCTTCACCCAATCTTCCTTCCGGGTTCGGGGACTCCTGGGACCTAATTGGCCGAGCATCGATGATGTCACTCCCGCTCATGCATGCGGGAGTCTCGGCTATGGCACACAGTTCTGAAGGAACAGCATAGCTATGCCATACCTTTAGAGCGCATGCGCCGGTGACGTCACCAGCTACTGCTCGCAAGAATATCTCTAAATGGTGAATGTTTAGAAGATATTCATTTTACCTACAGGTAAGCTTTATTATAAGCTTACCTGTAGGTAAAAATACCCTTCCAAGTCTTAATACCACTTTAACCGCTTGCAGACCAGCAGTGGCGTCTCCAGCTTTCATATTTAGGGGGGGCACATGGGGGGACAGGGACAAAAGTAGGGGGGCAACTATAAAATGCAATTTTACTACGATCCCCAGGGTGGCAGAAAACAAGAGATATATGTCACCAGCATACCAAGAAAATATAAGGGTCCAAAGCAGTGGGAGAACTATCAGGGTTGCAAAGGTTGTCTTGCCACCGGGCCTTGGTGTTCTGCCACTGTGGTGTTCCCCAGCCTCCTCTTGCTGTCCTGCCCCTGCTATTGACAGCGCTGGTCTGGCATCTGTCTCCTTGGCAGTGGCAGCAGTCTGTTAGGACCTAGGGCTGGTGACATTATGGGTGCATGCAGGGGAAGGCTGGCACTATTGGTTGTAGAGAGCCGAGCCCCCAGCTGGTCACCTAGCAGCAGTAATGCTGTATAACCTTCTCTGTTGACATGCTGATCAGGATGTGATCCAGGTGATGCTCCCAGTCAGATCTAATAAACACAGTATTTATTAGCATCAAGAGTACAACCACATCCACCGTATGTTCAGCAGCCATGTGGGCTCTATGCCTGTAAGGTGTGGGCTCTATGCCTGTAAGGTGTGGGCTCTATGTCTGTAAGGTGTGGGCTCTATGCCTGTAAGGTGTGGGCTCTATGTCTGTAAGGTGTGGGCTCTATGCCTGTAAGGTGTGGGCTTTGATCAATAAAATCACTATGATATTTAACACTAGGGTTTAACTAGGAGCATCACCTGGATTGCATCACGATCAGCATGTCAGAGAAGGCAGCACTGCTGCTAAGCAACCTGCAGGAGGTCAACTGTCTACTCTACAACCATTAGAGATGAGCTCGGGTGTGTTTGAAATCCCACATACCCAATCCAACCAGGAAGCCGACACTGCACAAGGCTAATCACAGGCAGTGAGACATTCCTGATCTGTGCAGCTGCGGACCGGGAAATGTCTCACTGCCTGTGCTTAGCGCCGTGCAGTGTGGGCTTCCTGGTGGGCTTGGGCATGTGGGATTTTGAACATGCCCTGCCCATCTCTAACAACAAATTGTGCTGGCCCTCCTGTACATCAGCCCCATAAAGTAACCAGCACTGGGTTCCAATGTGCCGCCTCTGCCATGGAGACAGAGACCAGCGCTGTGAATAGCCAGGACAGGACAGCAACCCTGGTAGTTCCACCACTGGTCCACACTGCAAGGATTCCCCCATCCACCTATAATGTGTAGATGGGAGAATTGGATAATTTCTTTTTTTTTAATGCAACCTACTAGTTAAATTAAAAAAGTGGGGCTGCCTAAGTGCTAAGACCAGCCATAGGCAGTTTAAATCTCAGCTGGTTCATCAGGAACTGGCTGAGGTTTGAACCATTAATGAGCAGGCTGAATGTACCAAGTTGATCGATCAAATTGGGAACAACCAGCCTGCCAGATACTCTTATGATTATCACTAGTGGTTGCTATAGCCACTAGTGATAATGACTGTTTGTTAGGAGAATACAATTGCTGGGCAGGAAGGATATTCCCCTGTCACCACTGTCTGTGTTGATGGGGGAATCATGCACGTTTCTTTCCTGCACTCTGTGGATGCAGGAAAGAAATGTGCATAGTCTATTACCTGTCTAACTGAAAGTGAAAGTAAGTTGTGAAGGTCTTGAAAGAACAGGAGAGGGGAGGGACAGATGGGGGAGAGAAGAGATGGAGATAATGCAGTTCAGTGATTACAGTGTTGCATTACTGCAGTGCACACACTTACCCACGCGTCCAGGCTAGAAGAATACTCCCCCTCTCAATAGAGACTGTTACTCCAGCGGAGGCCTGAGTAAGATGTGGCACATCCGCTATGAATGCAAACAAAAAGACAATGCCTTTTTGTAAAAAAAAAAAAAAGTAAAAAAATAATAATTTTTTTTTTTTTTTGGGGGGGCACATGGTGGGGCACAGCATCATTTTGGGGGGGTCAGGGCCCCCTCTGCCCCCCCCTAGGGACGCCATTGCAGACCAGCCTCCGCAGTTTTACTGTGGCAGGTTGGCTCCGCTGCGCGAAATCACGTTATTGTACGTGATCTCGCGAGGCTTGGCTAGTGGGTGTGTGCGTGCCCACTGCAAGCTCCGTGAGTCCGACTGCGGGTCCTGCTGACATGATGTCCGTGGGGATACCCGCGATCGCCTCACGGAGAGGAAGAACGGGGAAATGCTGATGTAAACAAGCATTTCCCATTCTGCCTAGTGACAGGACACTGATCACAGCTAACAAAATGGTGCAAACACCGCGCTAATATATACCAAAAATTATAAATGACCTTATACGGGAAATCATAAAAATAATAAAATAATAAAAAATAGCAGCAGCTAAAAAAATGTGGATATACACATCAACAGAATAAAACAATACAAAAAGCCGCGCTGAGTGAAAAAATAGGATAATGAATGTCCTATACCAAAGCTAGTGAATGAAGTCCATATGCAAAAATTAATTGAGGAAATAATCAATCCATAAAGTTCATGTGAAAAAATATTAAAGTGACATTATCTGATAAAAGTGACAAAGGATGCAAAATTAATCCATGACTTGTGAAGTGATCAACCAAGAAAAACGTGCTCCACCACCGCTCAAATAATGCGCTTACCAAAAGGCAAGCTCAGACAAGCCTGCACCTCAATGGTGTCCTGATGTAACCAGACCCTAGGACCTCCACATCGAATCCGGACATCACAGTTAGACCCGAACAGGCACAATAATTCCCAGCTCCAACAGCTCCCTGTAATCGGTGATCAGTGTCGTGTCACACATAGCCCCTCCCCTCCACAGTTAGAATCACTCCCTAGGACACACTTAACCCCTTCAGCGCCACCTAATGGTAACCCCTTTACTGCCAGTCACATTTACACAGTAATCAATGCATTTTTAATCGCACTGATCGCTGTATAAATGTGAACGGTCCCAAAATAGCGCCAAAATTGTCTGATGTGTCCGCCATAATGTCGCAGTCATGATAAAAATCGCTGATCGCCGCCATTACTAGTAAAAAAAAACATTTTTTTTATAAAAATGCCATAAAACTATCCCCTAAATCCCCTATTTTTTTAAAAAATATGTTTTTTTATATATTTTTTAAGGAAATTTATTATAGCAAAAAGTAAAAAATATTGCGTTTTTTTTTTCCAAAATTGTCGCTCTTTTTTTGTTTATAGGACAAAAAATAAAAAAACACAGAGGTGATCAAATACCACCAAAATAAAGCTCTATTTGTGGGGAAAAAAGGACATCAATTTTGTTTGGGAGCCACGTTGCACGACCACGCAATTGTCAGCTAAAGCAACGCAGTGCCGAATGGCAAAAAATGCTCTGGTCTTTGGCCAGGAAATGCTCCGGGGCTGAAGTGGTTAACTGAACAAGCTGAAGTTAGAAGCTGATTGGCTACCATGAAAAGCTGCGCCAGATTTTGCACTCTCCAGTTTTAGCAAATCACCCCCAAGGTATGTATTATATTTGTTCCAATGTGCAAATTTTTTTTTTTTAAATAACCATGCAAGGAAATTTGTAGTTTAGGACAATAAGAAAAAAAACATGGAATTTAAAAAATGTTTAACCACTTAAGGACCGGGCCTATTTTTCAAACTCGGTGTTTACAAGTTAAAATCCGTTTTTTTTGCTAGAAAATTACTTAGAACCCCCAAAACATTGTATTCTTTTTTTCAGACACCCTAGAGCAGTGATGGTGAACCTTGGCACCCCAGATGTTTTGGAACTACATTTCCCATGATGCTCAACTACACTGCAGAGTGCATGAGTATCATGGGAAATGTAGTTCCAAAACATGTGTTGCCAAGGTTCGCCATCACTGCCCTAGAGAATAAAATGGCAGTCGTTGCAATACTTTATAGCGCATTTCTTTTGGGAAAAAATACACTTTTTTGAATTAATAAATAAGGCAACAGTAAAGTTAGAACACCGTTTGAACACCACTTTCATATGCGGGCACGACTTATGTACGCGTTCATTTCTGCATGTAATCTTGGCGGAACTGGGCACTTTAAAAAAAATATATAATTTCTTATTTATTTAACTTTTTATTTTTTATTTTTACACTGTCCTTGTATTTTTGTTGTATTTCCGCCATCCAATGTTATAGAGCCGAGCGGGGGGCCATCTTTCCCCTACTTGGCTTCATGTCTCAAAGGGGAGATGACCCGATCGGCTCCGGTAAGCAGCAGAGACGACCGGAGCCCAGTGGGAGGGGGGCCCTCTCCCACCCCTGATAAATCTGATCTAGCGGCGAATCCGCCACGGAGACCACTTTTATCAGAAGGAGGACCATCCGCCGTTTAAGAATATACCAGGGTTATGCCAGTTATCTGCTGCCATAACCCTGTTATTCTACTTCAAACAGGCGCTGTATAATGACGGCGGGCAGTCTGCAAGTAGTTAATTAAACATTTTCTATAAGTCAAATTCTGAGATATCCCAAGTGATCATGTAATATGAGCAAAGAATCAAAGGGGTTGATTTACTAAAACTGGAGAGTGCAAAATCTGGTGCAGCTCTGCCTTGAAACCAATCAGCTTCCAGGTTTTATTGTCAAAGATTAATTGAAGAAGCTTAAGTTAGAAGCGGATTGGCTACCATGCACAGCTGCACCAGATTTTGCACTCTCCAGTTTTAGCAAATCATCCCCAAAGTATGATAACTACGTTTTTTTTTTTTTTTTTTTTTTTTACAAATGACTATGCTAGAAGATTAGTAGTTTAGGGCAATAGGAAAAAAAATATGTAATTTAACTGCTTTCTGCCCACTGGCCGTCAAATGAGAGCTGGGCGGTGCGGCTCTCGTTCCGGGTGGACTTCATATTACGGCCCCGGGGGCGCGCATTGCAGCGATCGGTGGTGCAGTGTGTCAGTCTGACACACTGCTACACCGATCTCGGTAAAGAGCCTCTGACGGAGGCTCTTTACCACGTGATCAGCCGTGTCCAATCACGATGTAAACAGGAAGCGATCGGCTGCTCTTCTGACAGGGGGGCTCTGTGCTGACTGTTTATCAGCGCAGCCCCCCCTCGGATACCCACCTAGGACCACCAGGATGCCGCCAGGACCACCAGGGATTGGCACCACACTGGACCACCAAGTATGCCACCCTAGACTAACAGGGAAATGTCAATCAGTGCCCAGGCAGCTGCCAATCAGTGCCCATCCCCAATACCTGCCAGTGCCATCAGCGATGCCTATCAGTGCCCAGCAGTGCCGCCTATCAGTACCACCCATTAGTACCCATCAGTGCACCCTTTCAGTGCCCATCAGTGTCGCCTATCAGTGCCCACCAGTGCCACCCATGAGTGCCCATCAGTGCCGCCTATCAATGCCCATCAGTGCTGCATATCAGTGCTGCCTACCAGCGCCCATCAGTGCCGCCTATCAGTGCCCATCGTCAGTGTCTGTCAGTGCCCATCAGTGCCACCTCATTGGTGTCACCTTATCTGTTCCCGTCAGTGCAGAAAACTTACTTATTTACAAAATTTTATAACAGAAACAAAAGAAAAACTTATTTTTTTTTTCAAAATTTTAGGCCTTTTTTTTATTTGTTTAGCAAAAAATAAAAAACGCAGAGGTGATCAAATACCATGCTCTATTTGTGGGAACAAAATGAGAAAAATTCTGTTTGGGTACAGGGTGGCATGACCGCGCAATTGTCATTTAAACAGCGATGAAAGCTGAAAATTGGCCTGGGCAGGAATGGGGGTGTAAGTGCCCAGTATTGAAGTAGTTAAAAAATGTTTAATTCCAAATTTTGATATCAGTCAACATCTTCCTTAATTTCTGAACTGCCCCATTGAACGGGTGAAATAAGCAAAGAAGAACAATGTATCATATCTGTTCCAATGCACACACTTTGTACGAATGACTATGAAAAAGGCACGGGTCACAGTCGCTGTTGGTTTCGCAGACAAAAGGGAGCGTGTTTTTCAGCGTGCACAATCCCGAGGCTTCTACTCATCCTCCTAGTTTGTGGGAGGGTGTGGATTGTTTGCGCAGAAATCCATCTCCCTCCTTCCATTGCCTTCCCTGGGCTCTATCTAATTATGCGCTGTATTTTCCAGGATTTCCTGTGTGTTAGCAGCTCTATATTGTCGGATTTGTGTTCCAGTTAGCAATGTCTGGCTATTTGCATATGTGCCGTCTGGCAGGCTCTTATGAATTTACTGTGAAGTAAACATGGTTGCGGTGGGCTGCCACACCAATTCCTTTGTCTCTTTCTGCTCCCTAGTGTACCAATTTGCCTCTCACGAGCCCCCCCTGTCCTGAGGCTGCATAGGAATTCCAATGTCCCCTTGCATCAGCACGAACATGTTAATGGATGTTACAATACAGGTTTTTTTTTTTTTTTATATCTTCCCGTCTTTGCAATAAAACAAGGCTATGCGTTAAAATCCAGTGAACAGAAGATACATTTCTTCAGCAGCGGAGAGGTTAAAATAATAAGAGAATGGCAGAGAACCAGCTTAGCGCATGTCAAGTAAATGAGCCATTACCAGCTGGTTTTCTTCGTGCGTCGAAGGCTGTGTGCCATAGGCTACATGTCCAGCTGCTATTACTGCCCCCTGATTTCATTTTAGTGTCACATGTTCTGAACAGCGCAAGCAGGCACGATTTCTGGGTAAAGTGCAGCAAGAGGTGGATATGACAATGCTTATTACGTGCAGGCTCCTCCTAGCATGGCTTCTAGCCCGGTATCAATCTGGCAAAATGCTCCCTTGATTACCAAGGACACAATGAGCAATCTGTGGAGCAGAATTGCCGCTCAGTGGCTGTTTCAAGCATATGCATACAGTAAATGTGTTAACGGCTAAGCTGGATACAATTATATGGAGGACTTATGCCCCGTACACACGATCGGATTTTTCCCGACAACAAAACCGTGGATTTTTTTCCGAAGGATGTTGGCTCAAATTTGTCTTGCATACACACGGTCACACAAATATTGTCCGAAACTTCAAGAACGCGGTGATGTACAACACGTACGGCGAGACTATAAAAAAGGAAGTTCAATAGCCAGTGCGGCCCCTTCTGCTTGATTCCCAGCATGCGTGGACTTTTGTGCGTCGGACTTGTGTACACACGATCGGACTTTCCTTTGTTGTCGGAAAATTTGAGAACCTGCTCTCAACAGTGTTAATTTCGTCGACTAAAACGACTAAAACATTTTAGTCGACTAAATGAATATTATTTTAGTCTACTAAAATATGACTAAAACAACTGAAATAACTGTAGCGCCGGGCTCCAAATGAGCCCGCGCTATGTTTTGTAAATTTAAAGTTCCTGAAACCACAGTTGGGTCTTAGGGTTAATTGTTCTAAATTCTTGTCTCAGTACCAGTTTGGCTGGATTGCAGTGTGTTCTGCTTGGCCATAGGTGTCAGTGTCACCTCTGGCGAGCATAGGAACGCAGTCTAGTTGGACGCATTGGGTGCCAATCTTTCTCGGAACCAACCAGTGAGTGGGCTGTCTCGCTGTGCGTTCTGGGAGAGGGTACTTAAGGGACTGAGGTCACATGCTTCTGGGTTCCGGTCCAGGAGATCTTTCTGTCTGTTTGGTCCTGGTCCTCCTGACCAGCCCTCAGGGGCCCTCATTGCCTAGGGTGCGGATCCATCCATTTCCGAGTCTCGGGGCTGGCTAGTCCGAGGCACAGTAACTGGAAGGAGGATTCTAAGGTAGTCCGGTGCCGTCTCGGTTTTGGAGAGGCCCAGCAACTGAGAAAGCAACCAGGGGAGGACTCTTCAGAAGAGGCCCACGCACAAGGCTGGCTGCTCGGCAAGAGCCTGGAAGCTATGTTGAAAGACACCAGGGAATTTCTGGAGGAATTTCCGATCGTGTGTACACATAAGAGTCACTAGGTCCTGGTTAGGGATGGGCCCGGTGTTTGATTCGAACCCATGTTCGAATCGAACATCGGGCGTTCGCCCGTTCGGCGAGCCCAGAACTATTTGGGCCGCTCGCATCAAATTCGTGTGATGCGAGCGGCCCGCAATGCATTGCGCCAGTCGCAGTGCAATGCTGGCTGATGATTGGCCAAGCATGCACTGTGACCCCGCATGCTTGGCCAATCACAGCGCCGGCAGCGAGGAGAGCCATAATTGGCTACAGGCAGGATGCCTGTAGCCAATTATAGCTCAGGGGCTTTAGTACACGCCCTAGGGTATAAGAGGCCGCCGCCATTGTGTTTCAGTGTCAGCGTGTGTTGCTGACTGCTGACAATATGTGCTCTATTTCTGGGGATTTGTGTGTGCGTGCTGTTAGTACAGCATTGCAGTATCACATCTGGGGGGTGTCTATAGGTTGCCTGTGAAGGGGGGCAAGTTTCCTGTGCTTAGAACTGTCCCTGCAAAAAGTGTCATTTTTGCAGGAAAAAAGCTATTTTAAAGCACTCGCTGCTAATGAATTAATGGCTCCCGTAACACAGAGAACTGTCATTCATTGATAAAAAACCAAAAAAAAAAGCGTGGGGGTCCCCCCAAATTCAATAACCAGGCCCTTCAGGTCTGGGATGGATATTAAGGGGGACCCCAGCCAAAAAAAAAAAATGGCGTAGGGTCCCCCTCAAAATCCATACCAGACCCTTGAGGTCTGGGATGGATTTTAAGGGGAATCCCAGCCAAAAAATATGGCGTGGGGTCCCCCTCAAAATCCATACCAGACCCTTATCCGAGCACGCAACCTGGCAGGCCGCAGGAAAAGAGGGGGGGACGAGAGCGGCCCCCCCTCCCGCCTGAACCGTACCAGGCCACATGCCCTCAACATTGGGAGGATGCTTTGGGGGTCTAAGACCCCCAAAGCACCTTGTCCCCATGTTGATGAGGACAAGGGCCTCTTCCCCACAACCCTGGCCATTGGTTGTGGGGGTCTGCGGGCGGGGGGCTTATCGGAATCTGGAAGCCCCCTTTAACAAGGGGACCCCCAGATCCCGCCCCCCCCCTGTGTGAAATGGTAAGGGGGTACAAAAGTACCCCTACCATTTCACCAAAAAAGTGTCAAAAATTTAAAAATGACAGGAGACGGTCTTTGACAATTCCTTTATTAAAATCTTCTTTCTTCTTTCTTCATCCTTCGGTTTCTTCATCTTCTCCTTCCGTCATCTTCTTCCATCTTCTTCCATTTTCTTCTTCCTCCGATCCGCTTCTTCTTGCGCTGGCCTTCTCGTCCTTCTCGTCCGGCATCTTCTTCCATGGCGTCGGCGTCGGTGTCGGTGTCTCTTCTTGGACCACTCCTCGCAATGGGAGGCTCCCGCTATGTGAGGCTTCACTGCCTCTGACAGGTCTTTTATAATGGAGGGCACCTGGTGACCCCGCCCCCTCTGACGCACGGGGACGTCATGTGGAATTCCCTATGGCTTTCCCCATGACGTCAGAGGGGGCGGGGTCACCAGGTGCCCTCCGTTATAAAAGACCTGTCAGACGGAGCGAAGCCTCACACAGCGGGAGCCTCCCATTGCGAGGAGCGGCCCAACAGAAGAACAGATGCCGACGCCATGGAAGAAGATGCCGGACGAGAAGGACGAGAAGGCCAGCGCAAGAAGAAGCGGATCGGATGAAGAAGAAAATGGAAGAAGATGGAGAAGATGACGGAAGGAGAAGATGAAGAAACCGAAGGATGAAGAAAGAAGAAAGAAGATTTTAATAAAGGAATTGTCAAAGACCGTCTCCTGTCATTTTTTAACATTTTTGACACTTTTTTGGTGAAATGGTAGGGGTACTTTTGTACCCCCTTACCATTTCACACAGGGGGGTTAAAGGGGGCTTCCAGATTCCGATAAGCCCCCCGCCCGCAGACCCCCACAACCAATGGCCAGGGTTGTGGGGAAGAGGCCCTTGTCCTCATCAACATGGGGACAAGGTGCTTTGGGGGTCTTAGACCCCCAAAGCATCCTCCCAATGTTGAGGGCATGTGGCCTGGTACAGTTCAGGCGGGAGGGGGGGCCGCTCTCGTCCCCCCCTCTTTTCCTGCGGCCTGCCAGGTTGCATGCTCGGATAAGGGTCTGGTATGGATTTTGAGGGGGACCCCACGCCATTTTTTTTGGCTGGGGTCCCCCTTAATATCCATCCCAGACCTGAAGGGCCTGGTTATTAAATTTGGGGGGACCCCCACGCTTCTTTTTTTTTATTTTTATTTTTTTTTATCAATGACTTTTTTTTTATGAATGACTTTCAATGAATGACTGTTCTCTGTATTACGGGAGCCGACAATACACATTAGCCGCGAGTGATTTTAAATAGCTTTCTTTTCTGCAAAAATGACACTTTTTGCAGAGACAGTTCTAAGCACAGGAAACATGCGCCCCTTTACATGCATACTATAGACACCCCC
The DNA here is from genome assembly GCA_028564925.1 of Lithobates sylvaticus. Taxonomy (NCBI): domain Eukaryota; kingdom Metazoa; phylum Chordata; class Amphibia; order Anura; family Ranidae; genus Lithobates; species Lithobates sylvaticus. The sequence continues at coordinate 562,836,909 of CM053029.1, read as the reverse complement.
CAGGTACAAAATTTAAAGGAATATTACACTTTTATTGTTTCAATTTAAGCATTATTAAAATCACTGCTCCTGAAAAAACGGCCGATCTTAAAACATTTTTTTGCATTGATACATGTCCCCTGGGGCAGGACCCAGGTCCCCAAACACTTTTTATGACAATAACATGCATATTAGCCTTTAAAATTAGCACTTTTGATTTCGAACGTTCGCATCCATTATAACTAATAGGGTTCGAAAGCTCGCACGGACTTTAGGTCCGTTCGCGGGTTCTGGTGCGAGCCGAACGGGGGGATGTTCGGCTCATCCCTAGTCCTGGTGCACAATCTAGACCGAGCACTTCATGTCCAAGCAAAAAAAAAACCTTTGGTGGATGGACTGAATAAACAATCTGTGGAACAGAATTGCTGCTCAGGCAGTTACATAGTACATAGTTACATAATAGATGAGGTTGAAAAAAGACACAAGTCCATTAAGTCCAACCTGTGTGTGTGATTATATGTCAGTATTACATTGTATATCCCTGTATGTTGCGGTTGTTCAGGTGCTTATCTAATAGTTTTGCTGGATGACTAAATAATGCTGGATGACTATATAAATGCTGAGCATATGTGCTCGGGGTCTTCGGGTGGAGAGCGGGGTCCTGGAGGGAGGGGGCAGCTGCCCCCCCTCTGTAGAAGCTGCCATGTGGACTTGGGTGTCTGACCTAAGGGCCTGAATCTGAGAATAGCTGCAACCCAAATGTCCTGCAAAGCTGACCAGAAGGGAGTCACGCGAGAAAGGATCTGCTTGGGCCTACAGTGAGTCCATATCTGTGTTATGGGGCGTGTCCTGTGAGGGCCATCCCTTCAGCTATTAGAGTCAGAGGATGGGTGTCGGTGAAAGGGGATGCTAGTGAGTGTCCTGAAGTTTCATGAAGTCTGCTGCCAGAGCAAGCAAAATACTTATTCTTCCCATACAAGTGTTGTATGGTATAAAAGCAAGTCTGTTACCACATCTAACCTGTGGGGTCGAGTGAGAGTTGTCCTCAAGTGTTATTAAACGAGAAAAGAAAAGGGGGTGCTTATTGGGACTTTAGATGAGGCATGGATATGTATTAAAAAATGGTTTAGGATAATGGTTTTGGTATCCTAAACCATTTTTTAATACATATCCATGCCTCATCTAAAGTCCCAATAAGCACCCCCTTTTCTTTTCTCGTTTGATATAAACAGGGATGGAGGCATGCCTATGTTACGCTAGGGTCTAGCAGTGCACATGCTTTTTTTGGGGCCTCAAGTGTTATTAGTTCCATGACCCGTGTAGTCCAGATGTATCACCCACAGGCTAAACAACCCAAATATACTCCACCCCTTTACTATACTTAATTCTATAATAACGAGACCACACTATTCCACTGGAGTATAAATGGCCATAACAGCCTGTTTTATTAAAACACTCTGAATAAAAACTCCAATATAAAACTGAATATAAACATAACTTAGAAACAACATGTTTTAACACAATCTGTTGGCCAGTGACGGAGCTACCCACTTATTACCACCGTGTAAACACCAGGGGCACTGCGGGACCCATTTTTAAACTTAACCGGCCTCCAGTTGTACCTTTTTGGAGACAACCCCCAACCCGCAGTGCACACATCCCGTATTCCAGCAATTTCTTGGTGGAATACCCGGAGGGGCCCTAGCTGAGCCACCCCATTTTACCACCTCTGTTACTGCTACCGTCACCGACCAACAGACAAAAGACCCAGCCAACCCCAGCTGTTATGACGACCATCGAAATCGAATTCTGAAAAACAAAATTACAACATTAAAAACGTACACACAACCTATAGGGAGGGAGGGTGGGAAAAAACTGCCTCCTACTGTGTTCTCTGCAACCACGATGTCCCGCCGTAGCTCCTCCCCCTTCTTAACAAAGTTCTCTTGCCCCCTCCCCTCAGGGAGGAACCTAGTTAACTGTATGTGTGCCTGCTAGACACACAGTCATGCACGGCCCTGCACTATTCTGCCTTTTGCTGTCTCCGTTCCGGGTCTCCCTGTTGGATTGTCCCACTATTCCCTTCTCCTATCAAAGTTCCAACAATAAATACCAAAAAAAACAAACCACTGGATTGATTTTTGGCAACAAGCAGATAAGAGTAAGGATGGTTGTGTGATAACCCTTAGCAACTGGTGGCAAGATAAGAAGGGGAAATGCCCAGTGAAGTCTTCACACAGCAATCCCTACGGGGGCAATGCTACATGTTTAATGGGACATCAGAGACATTTTAGGCCCCTGATGTCTCACCTGTCCTCCACTGTAGCTAATGGTGCACATATCACACTGAAAGCTTCTTGTGTGACAGCAGTGTGACAGCAGTGTGACAGCAGTGTGACAGCTGACTTATCATATTTTCTAGGTGCTGCTGCAACTAGTGGTCATAGCGTGAATATTTTTTGTTTATTATATATTTTAAAGTGACAGCAGAACCTGGAAGTAATGCACATTTCTGCTGGGTTCTTACTAGTTAGGAGAAATCAGTGAACTAATGTTCACTGGTCTCCCTCTCCTCTACCCGGCGGCACCCACCATGCCAGTCTCAGGTCCTCAGATTGTAGCCCGCCTACACAGCCACGTCCTTTATTCACAGAGATCATGTGAATGAATGAATGAGTTTTCAGTGAATTACAAGTGCACCCATCAGCTCATAGTCCATTGACACTTCCACCAGATCTCCCACTGAAAGCTTGAAACGAAGTCAAGGGAGCCAGACGAAGAGCCTGCAGGAGCCTGGCATTATACCCACAATCCATTCAACTCAGGTGCAATGCTTTGCAAACTCCTGTGTAAAAAAATAACAAATGCACATTTTTTTTTCCTGCAAAATTATGTGCATTTCAATCTAGCCTTTAGGAATTGTGTTTAATAATTGTATGTGTTTTAAACCTGGTTTATACTGCTATTAAAGTGGTTGTTATGGGGGCACACCTCCTCAGCCTGGCTGTGTGCATCCATAGACATGCACAGCAAGGCTCTTTCCCACCCCCACTCCCCCCTCACAGGATTTAACTGATAGCAGTGGGAGTCAAATTTTGTAAATAAGTATTTTTTCTGCTTCACTGATATGCACTGATGAGGCGGCACTTATGGGTACTGATTAGGTGGCACTGATGAGGATGCACTAATATGCCGCACTTACGGGCATTGATAGGTGGCACTGATAGGCTGAACTGGTGGGCACTGATGGGTGGCACTGGTGGGCACTGATGGGTGGCACTGGTGCACACTGATAGGTGGCACTGATGGACACTGAGGCGGCACTGGTGGGCACTGATAGGCAGCACAGATACGTGGCACTGATGAGTATAGATGGGTAGCACTTATGGGCACTGATTAGGTGGCACTGATGAGGAGGCACTAATATGCCGCACTTATGGGCACTGATATGTGGCACTGATAGGGGGCACTGATTAGCACTGATAGGCGGCACTGATGGGTGGCACTGATGGGTGGCACTGATATGTGGCACTGATGAGCACGGATAGGCAGCACTGGTGGCTGGCACTGATGGGTGGCACTGGTGGGCACTGATAGGTGGCACTGATGGGCACTGATAGGCGGCACTGGTGGGCACTTATAGGCGGCATGGATGGGTGGCACTGATGGGCAGCACTGATGGGCATTGATGGGCAGCACTGATGGGCACTAATTGCTGGCACTGGTGGGCACTAATTGCTGGCATGGCTGGTGCTTAATTGTAATCAGCGCACTGATGATCAGTGCCCTGATTATCTGTATTGCTGTCCCCTGCGAAGAGATGACACTGATCGGCTTTCCTCGCTACACACTCTGTCAGTGTGAGGCGTTGAGAGGCGGTTTACCGTGATTGTGATTGGACACAGCCGATAACACGCGTCGGCAGCTCTTTACCGAGATCGGGGGTGCGCCGCGTCCTATCGGCCGTCCGGGTGCGCCGGCATACGTCGTCCACCCAGAACGAGAGCCGCACCGTCCCTCGGCAAGTGGTTAAATCACCTTTTGGCCAAAAACAGCTTTATTTTAAAATGGTACACTAATAACACACACAGTCTTTGATTTCAACAATATGTTTACAGTTTGAATTCGAATGGAATAAAATTTTAGTCAAATTTCAATTCGAATTTCAGAAATTCTGACAAATTTTGTTACGTTATTCGGAAAATTCTGTAAAATTAGTTTGTACTGTAATTCCGGGATTCGGATATATCTGAATAATGAAAAATGAATCTGAATATTTATTTGGAACAAAATGAACCGCACATGTCTAGTCTGCCGGTGAGGAAAGTGCTGGATCAGGGGAAGACTCAAGTAAGTGGTTAAGGAGGGGTGGGTAGAACAAATAGTGCATTAGAGAATGCATTAAGGTAAGAAAACCTTTACATCACTTTCACACTGAGGCGCTTTTCAGGCGCTTTTACGCTAAAAACAGCGCCTAAAAAGCTCATGAAAACTTATTCCCATTAAAATCAATGAACGCTTTCACACTGGGGCAGTGTGCTGGCAGGGCTGTGAAAAACTCCCCTCCCCATTTAAATGAATGGAAAGCTCTTCAAAAGCACTCAGTGTTTTTACTGGCAGTTTAGAAGCGCCTCAGTGTGAAAGTGGCCTAATGCCGCGTACACACGTTCGGACTTTGTCCGCCGGACCTAGTCCAGCAGACAAACCGCCTGACTTTCCGAGGGGGTGACTTGCCCACACACGCCCGGACTTCCGAGCGTGTGACTTGCCCACACACGCCCGGACTTCTCCGGCAGACAATCCGCGGGAAAAAGTCCGCGGGACTTTTGAAAATTAACAGACTTGCCCACACACGGAGCAGTCCGTTCATTTAGCACGTGACTTCAGGTAGACGGAGCTAGCGAAGGCAGTGAATGCCGCCACGCTAGCCCCGTCACCTGGCATGGATTTAAAGGGAATCCCCACGCCGAAAAAACGGCGTGGGGGTCCCCCCCAAATCCATCTCAGACCCTTATCCGAGCACGCAGCCCGGCAGGCCAGGAAAAGGGTGGGGACGAGCGAGCGCCCCCCCCTCCTGAGCCAAACCAGGCCGCGTGCCCTCAACATGGGGGGTGCCCTGGAGAAAGGGGCCCCCCCACCCCAAAGCACCTTGTCCCCATGTTGATGAGGACAAGGGCCTCTTCCCGACAACCCTGGCCGCTGGTTGTCGGGGTCTGCGGGCGGGGGCTTATCGGAATCCGGGAGCCCCCTTTAATAAGGGGGCCCCTTAGATCCCGGCCCCCCACCCTATGTGAATGAGTATGGGGTACGATGTACCCCTACCCATTCACCTAAGGTGTAAAGTGTAAAGAAATAAAACACACAATTTTTTAAAAATATTTTATTGCACTGCTCCGGGGGTCTTCTTCCGTCTTGGGGGGTCTTCTCGCCGGACTCCTCCGCTATTTACCTTGCTCTTTTACCGAGCAGAGGAAGACGGCTCGATCCGCCTTCGGGGGTCTTCCGGGGTCTCTTCTGTTCTTGCCGCTGTCGTCGTTTTCTGCGCCGCCTTCTTCTTCTTCTTCTTCTTCCTCTTCCGATGTTGACCCGTCGCTCTCTCTGGCCAGAATGCCAGAATGCCAGAGCCGCGCTGTGCTGGGACTTATATAGGGACAAGGGGACAGGGTCACATGCTCATGTCACATGGTGACCCCGCCCCCCTGTGATGTCACAGTCCCAGCATCCTCCGGGGGCTCCCGGATTCCGATAAGCCCCCGCCCGCAGACCCCGACAACCAACGGCCAGGGTTGTCGGGAAGAGGCCCTTGTCCTCATCAACATGGGGACAAGGTGCTTTGGGGTGGGGGGGCCACACGGCCCCCCTTTCCCCAGGGCACCCCCTATGTTGAGGGCACGCGGCCTGGTATGGCTCAGGAGGGGGGGCGCTCGCTCGTCCCCACCCCTTTCCTGGCCTGCCGGGCTGCGTGCTCGGATAAGGGTCTGAGATGGATTTGGGGGGGACCCCCACGCCGTTTTTTCGGCGTGGGGATTTCCTTTAAATCCATGCCAGGTGACGGGGCTAGCGCGGCGGCATTCACTGCCTTCGCTAGCTCTGTCTACCTGAAGTCACGTGCTAAATGAACGGACTTTCCGATGATCGGCATGTCCGTTCATTTCCAAAAGTCCGGCGGACTAGCATACTAACGGCGGGATTGTCCGCCGGACTGCCAAGTCCAGCGGATAATTTTAAAACAAAACTTAAAACCTAGTCTGCCGGACTTTTGGCAGCAAAAAGTCCGCCGGCGCCCACACACGGGGGGATTGTCCTGCGGACTCGAGTCCAGCGGACAATCCCGCGGACAAAGTCCCTTCGTGTGTACGCGGCATTAGAGTTTATAACCATAAAACTTGTGCTAAGAAACATTTAGAGGCTGCCATGGTTGAGCTGTCATTCTAGCAATTCTATTTGCCTGGCTTTCACGTTGATCCTATTGATTCAACACCTTCTGAGTCACAACTTTGCATATTGGGAGTCCAGGCTTCAATCTGACTTCACTTATTACATGCTTGCTTCTTAAAGTGGTGGGACACCCTAAAAAAAAAAAAACTTTTTTTTTTTTTACTTACCAGAAATGGCTGTTGCTAGGCAGATCGTCCTAATCTGCCTCTTCCAGCGCCGCAGTGATCTTCTCTCCTTCTGTCTTCTAGTGAATGGGGCGCGGTGCGTTATGGGAACTGTGTCCCACAACACATCACGTTCCCCATTCACAAATTAGACTCGCGCATGCGCAGTAGGCCGTGCGCCGACTCGCGCATGCGCAGTTGGCCGCGCGCCGACTCGCGCATGCGCAGTAGGAAACGGGAAGCTGTTTCCCTTACCGAGGATGGCGGCGCTGGATCCGGATCGCCGAGGGACATCTCGGCCTCCACGACCGACATCGCGGGCGCCCTGGGAGGGTAAGTGTACTTATTAAAAGTCAGCAGCGACTTTTTTTTTAGCTGCTGACTTTTAACATTTTTTTTTTAAGGTGAAACACCGCTTTAAGTGATGCAGCCAGGCAACTACTATTTTGGGTAGGTCAGCAATGGAAGCCCCCACATTTTTCTCTTTATAGATTACTGCCTACCACTAAACCAACAAATGCAGAGGTAGTGTAGACGGCTTCAGCACATTCCCACTTATATCGCCACATTCAGTGATGACGTCTCTCTGAAGACTTATACAACCGAAAGCATTTCCTGCGCGCCATCTGGATAGGGCGCTGCGTTCTCTCCTTCACACTCATTTACACATCAGTACTGGGATCAGCTGTGTATAAAAATAAAAGCAAGGCATTTCTGTTCTGTGATATATGCAGACTGTGAGAGCATGATGTACAGAAACCTGCACAACATTCCTATGTGTACCCCATGGGGATCCAGTAGGTGAGAAATGCTTGACTTGGTTATTATATTTAAATTCTATTTATATCCACTAGCAAGCATAAGTGAACAAAAATATAATGGATGGATAGATAGATACAGTCAGGTCCATAAATATTGGGACGTCGACACAATTCTAATCTTTTTGGCTCTATACACCACCACAATGGATTTGAAATGAAACGAACAAGATGTGCTTTAACTTCAGACTTTCAGCTTTAATCATCCAAAAACGGTGTAGAAATTACAACAGTTTGTATATGTGCCTCCCACTTTTTAAGGGACCAAAAGTAATGGGACAGATTAACAATCATCCATCAAACTTTCACTTTTTAATATTTGGTTGCAAATCCTTTGCAGTCAATTACAGCCTGAAGTCTGGAACGCATAGACATCACCAGACGCTGGGTTCCATCCCTGGTGATGCTCTGCCAGGCCTCTACTGCAACTGTCTTCAGTTCCTGCTTGTTCTTGGGGCATTTTCCCTTCAGTTTTGTCTTCAGCAAATGAAATGCATGCTCAATCGGATTCGGGTCAGGTGATTGACTTGGCCATGGCATAACATTCCACTTCTTTCCCTTAAAAAACTCTTTGGTTGCTTTCGCAGTATGCTTCGGGTGATTGTCCATCTGCACTGTGAGGCGCCATCCAATGAGTTCTGAAGAAGAATTCTATTTATATCCACTAGCAAACATAAGTGATGTTTAAATGTAAACAGACAGATCCCCATTCTGTCAGGGGAGGAGAGACAGATCTGCTGTTCCTAGTGATCAGGAACAGCAATCTCTCTCCTCCTCCAGTCACTACACTCCCCCCTACAGTTAGAAACACCTCCCTAGGGAACACCTAACCCCTTGATTGCCCCCTAGTGTTAACCCCTTCCCTGCCAGAGACATTTATACAGTAATAAGTGGCTATTTTTAGCACTGATCGCTGTATAACTATCACTGGTCCAAAAAAAGTGTCAAAAATTTTCGATCTGGCCACCGCAATGTTGCAGTCCTGCTAAAACTCGCTGATCACCGCCATTACTAGTAAAAAAAAAATGCCTTAAATATATCCCCTATTTTGTAGACGCTATAACTTTCGTGCAAACCAATCAATATAAGCTTATTGCGATTTTTTTATTTTTATTTTTTTTTTTACCAAAAATATGTAGAATAATACATATTGGCCTAAACTGATGAAGAGATTTGTTTTATTTTTATTTTTTGGGGGATATTTATTATAGCAAAAAGTAAAAAAAAAATGTTTTTTTTTTTCAAAATTGACGGTCTTTTTTTGTTTATAGCGAAAAAAAAAAAAGCAGAGGTGATCAAATACCTCCAAAAGAAAGCTCTATTTATGGGGAAAAAAGGACGTGAATTTTGTTTGGGTACAGCGTTGCACGACACAGTGCCATATGGCAAAATAGGGCCTGGTCATTAAGGGGGCAAATCCTTCCGGTCCAGTGGAGGGCCCACAAAAAAAAAAAAATTTAAAGTCAGCAGCTACAAATACTGCAGCTGCTGACTTTTAATAATCAGACACTTACCTGTCCCGGGGTCCAGCGATGCGGGGGAACGAGACCCCCCCTCGTTCCCCGCTCCGCTCGCGGCGCCGGCGTTCTTAATGTGGGCACCCGGCTGTGGCCGCGAGCGTCGCCGTTCGCCGTGATTCGATGCTCACTCATCTGGGACACATGACAGGTCCCAGATGACTGTGCGGCACCTAAGGGAAGTGACGTCATTGCCCGGGCAATGAAGGTGGCAGACTACGAGGGACCCCCTAGCAACAGGCATTTAGAGATGAGTAAAAAAATAATTTTTTTCCAATAATTTTTTTTTCTTTTTTTTATGATTTTTAAGGCAAATTTTTTTTTTTGGTGGCAACACCACTTTAACTACTGTATTTATTGGCGTATAACACTCACTTTTTCACCATGAAAATCGGGTGCAAATAGCATGTGCGTGTTATACAACTTCAATTTTAGATGCCTTGTATGGGACAGGGAGGGGGGCTGCATTGATGGCAATGGTGAGACTGCTGCATTGATGGCAAATAGAGGCTGCATTGATGTGAACTGATGAGGCTGCATTGATGGCACTTGTGAGGCTGCAGATGGGCATTGATCAGGCTGCATTGATGGCAATGGTGAGGCTGCAGATGGGCACTGACCCTTATATTGCTTCAAAGTTCCTTATTTCAAATTACATTTTTTTTTCTTGAAACTTCCCTCTTCAAATGAATGTGCGTGTTATATGCCTGTGCGTGTTATACGCCGATAAATACGGTAGATAACATACGATATATTCCGTTATACTGCAAGTATAAGAGCCGGTTCACACAAGGGCAGCACGACTTGCAGCGTGACTGCCTTAGGCGACCTGCACACGACTTCAACGGCGGCTTGCAAAATGACTTCTGTATAGAAGTCAATGCAAGTCGCCTGAAGTCGCCCCAAAAGTAGTACAGGAACCTTTTTCTAAGTCGGAGCGACTTGAGTCGTTCCTATTAGAACGGTTCCATAGTACAGAACGGAACGCGACTTGTCAGGCGGTCAAGTCACCTTACAAGTTGCCCCTGTGTGAACCGAGTCTAATTCATTATGTGTTGATTCTCAAAATGTGAAAATTTCATTAAACAAAAATCAAACAAAAAATGTAAAAATGTATTTAATACATTATGTTAAATAATAATAATTGAAGTTCAAATTTCAATTTCTTTCATTGGGGTCTCCCTTTTAGCATCAAGGAAATACAAAAACATGCCATCACCACGATCCCTTTTCTCCATTTTCACTTCATCCTAGCTATGTTAGGGTACTAGAAGAAGGAAACGGTGTTTGCGGGACACAGGACTCTTTCATTAGAAATGGTAATGTCCTCCTTTGGAGAATAGATGAGAACAGCCCACACCGAAACTTCCTCTACTGGCACAGTAAGAAGGACCTCGGAGAGAGGACTCAGTGTTCCTGCTTTGTTGTTTTAAGTCGCTGAAACTCTTCACTGCCAGGAAAGCCAAGAATGACGGCATTTAGCGAAGAACTGGTTCTCACACAAGACTATCTGAAAAAAAGAGAAACAGCAAAGACTTTCTTTATTTATAATTAAATAAATGCATTGTTACGTTTCCTTAACAGCTGAGTGATTTTTCCGTGTTCGGAATTAATAGTTCAATAAATACAACTTGATGGATACAATGAAGTTGGGTCTTTTTATAATGGTTGTATGGAAGACAAGGGTCTGTGTTCACGAGTGTCCTAGAAACCAGCGAGATTTCAGTTTGAAGTTGGTAGCTTTCCTTAAAGTGGAAGGCAAGTTAAAACGTAACTAAGATTTATCCCTCGCTCACACTGGGCTGATTTGACATATCAAATCGCATGGCAAATAGGAGCCTATTGCTGTCACCATCCGAATCGGTGCGACGCTGACTTTGCGGCGCCGCACCAATTGACAAAAGTAGTTCCTGCACTACTTTTGGTGACTTCGGGGGTGATTTGAATAGACATCTGTGCATGAACCTGAAACAGGGATCTCTCAAATCGCCCCCCCGAAGTCGGACTAAAATGCCGTTGTTCTGTCGGAAAATGTCCGCCTATCAAATTTTGTCCGCCCCGTACAGTACGGAGCACAAGGAGATTCGTAAAATCTCTGAAGAAGAACGGCGCCTGCGCCGTGAGTCCAGATGCAAGCCCCACCATCCAAGTGGACATAGGGCTGAAAATAGTTAGAGGGCAACTTGCGGGCTCGCTTCGCTCGGCACGCTTAGCTCGGCACGCTTCGCTCGCTACGCTTCGGGCACGGCCTCGCTGCGCTCGGCTCTTGCGCAGTACACAGCGGACACTATCCGATGGGGGACAGTATCCGACAGGACACCGGCCCTCAGCGTAAACGAGGGCTAAATCTACTCCTACCCCTATTCTTATGCCCCGTACACACCATTGGACTTTCCGACATCAAAACCGTGGAATTTTGTTTGAAGGTTGTTGGCTCCAACTTGTCTTGCATACACAAGGTCACACAAATGTTGGCCAACAATTATGAACATAGTGACGTACAAGACGTACGGCGAGCCAATAAAAAGGAAGTTCAATAGTCATGTGATATCTCCATTACAAGCACTAGTTTTACAAGACGGAGCGCTTCTGGCTCGTACTTGATTCTGAGCATGCGTGGATTTTTGTGCGATGGACTTGTGTACACACGATCGGAAAGTCCAACAACAAAAATTTGTTGGCGGAAAATTTGAGAACCTGCTAGCCAACATTTGTTGGTGGAAATTCCGACAACAAATGTTTGATGGAGCATACACACGGTCGGAGTTTCCGCAACAAGCTCACATGCAACATTTGTTGGTGGAAAATCCGATCGTGTGTACAGGGCATAAGCCTGTTCTATCTACCCTGTAAAAGAAAAGATGTCTATACTTACCTTTTTTTAGGTTGCTCCGGTCCAGTCCAGTGATCAGGTTCCTGTGCCAGCTTTAGTGTAGAGGAGGGAAAGCCGACAACGGATGCCCCATAGTAGTTAATAATCAATGTAATGTCCTGCGAGCCACCACTTGCTATAAGCCCAAAATAGGGTCTCCCAAATGCCACTATATTTTTGAATCGGCAGCTAGCGTTGCACATGTCTCATAAATCATGCAAAGACCATCCAATATTCTAAAGTACGCTGCGCTTTCAAACTTAAAATCCAAATAGTGAAACGAAAAATGTGCTATATAACAACAGCAATAAAGTGATAACGTGCTAAAATACATACAATATTCCAAATAAAGTGCTTTCATGCAGGATATGATAAAACTTCCATATGGTGAGAAAAAAGCAATCAAAAAAACCTTAAACCAATATAATGGTGAACCAAACTATAAAAATTCTTATAAAAAATATATCTAAATAAATATATATATATATATATATGTGTGAGAAAAAGTGCTACAATGTGCTGTGCAATCAAAAAAGTGCTCCAATGTAATCCATGCGATTCATGCGATTCAGTGGTTGCTGTGATATCAATTCAATATTAAGGTGCTGCATGTGCACTCAGGTGTTCCCCCCAGGTAATGGCCGCTCACCTTAGAGCGTGTGACCTTGCTGATTAGGCTTGGTCAATACACGCATTGGAACCTGTAAATGGTTCAGTGTAAAATCCCGGATTCCTGTGGTGGCCTCACTCTGTGCTTCAATATGGTAATAGAGTCCCCTTTGTGCCTCAGTAATACCAATAGACAAAAGGAGGACTTCATAGTGTAGCATATTAAAACTTTTATTCTCAACACAGTAAAAAATCCCTTGCAGGGTACTCACATTTCCATGGCGCGTCAGGGCGCCACTCTAAAATAGCATAAAAACAAGCTGTAGCAGCTGATATCAGGGTGGTATGCTGATCGCCCTTAATGGGTGCACTGACTAGCGTTTCGTCCTGTCACCACAGGAATCCGGGATTTAACACTGAACCATTTACAGGTTCCAATGCGTGTATTGACCAAGCCTAATCAGCAAGGTCACACGCTCTAAGGTGAGCGGCCATTACCTGGGGGGAACACCTGAGTGCACATGCAGCACCTTAATATTGGATTGATATCACAGCAACCACTAAATCGCATGAATCGCATGGATTACATTGGAGCACTTTTGAACTTTTTTTTTGATTGCACAGCACATTGTAGCACTTTTTTCTCACATATATATATATACATATATATATATATATATATATATATATATATATATATATATATATATATATATATATATATATATATATATGTATATGTATATATATATATATTTAGATATATTTATTTAGATATATTTTTTATGAGGATTTTTATAGTTTGGTTCACCATTATATTGGTTTGAGGATTTTATTGATTGCTTTTTTCTCACCATATGGACGTTTTATCATATCCTGCATGAAAGCACTTTATTTGGAATATTGTATGTATTTTAGCACGTTATCACTTTATTGCTGTTGTTATATAGCACATTTTTCGTTTCACTATTTGTATTTTAAGTTTGAAAGCGCAGCGTACTTTAGAATATTGCCCCATAGTAGTTGCCGCTGATCCCTCCTCTACATTGAAGCTGGCGCTGGAGAGATCATATGATCTGACCAGAGCAACTTCAGAAGAGGTAAGTACAGTCATACCCCACTTTTAAGTACACAATGGGGTTTATTTACTAAAGCTGGAAAGTGAAAAATCAGGCTCACTTCTGCATAGAAACCAATGAGATTCCAGCTTTTATTACCAAAGCTTAATTGAACAAGCCAAGGTTAGAAGCTCATTGGTTTCTATTCAGAAGTGAACCTGATTTTGCACTTTATAGCTTTAGTAAATGAACCCCATTGTGTACTTGTGTACGTGGGGTATGCCTGTATAGGCATCTTTTTCTTTTACAGGGTAGATAGAATAGGCTTAGAATGGGGGTGGGAAAAGGTTTAAAGGAGAAGTATAGCCAAAGCTTTTTTGGCTACACTTCTCCTATGGGTCCCAGGGGTGCAGTTAGTTCTGCACTCCTGTGACCCTGTTTTATCTGACAACAGGCTAAAGCCCACTCTCGGCTGACATCACTCAGCCAGTGCAGGCTTAGGAAAGATCCTGACTTTACAGTCGGGATCCATCCAGATTCCTGCAGCGCCATCTGGCTCAGCCTCTCAGCATGCCAATGAGAGCCTGTGCCAGTCCTTCCTGTCCCCTCCACAGTCCAGCACTCCAGTGAGTGGTGGAAGGGCAAAGTAGAAAGTGGAGGGGGACAACTGAGTGATCAGCTTTGTTTTATCGCTCAGTTTTTAGGGTAGAGCCGGTGGGGGACAGCTGCAGCTGGGATTGGTGCGGCAGCCATCTAGGCTTCTAAATTTAAAGAGACCCTCTACTGCAACTAATTGCATAAACTGATTGTGGACCACATCCCTGATACATAGAGTCAAAATATGAATTCCTCAGATTGGGACTTTAAACCAGGCCACAAACAGTTTAATGGTAAAAAAAAAAAATATTCAAAATGTATTACACATTGATAATATATAGCAACATGAACATTGGGATATACGCAACAAACACAAATATTGGGAGCAGAAATGGAAACCAGCTGCAAGGAAAAGCCCAGAGCTTTGTCGGACAGACAGAACGTACAACACGTTTCGAAAAACAAAATGCAGATCTTCTTCAGGGACAGAGGGATTGCGGGTTCTAGATCTGTAGCTTATCTCCCAAATGTTGATGCTCCATCCATAAAGACAAAGAACATAACTCAAAAATAAAAAGAAAGCCGTCAGAACAGCACACAAGCAACAGGGAATGTGAATGACTTCAGCCAGGGGTCCGTATATTGTGGGATGGTCGTATTGTATAACTTAGTGGTATAACTCTATATAGACCATAGCTATAGAGGAGAGGTAGAATAGTACTTTCCCCTTAATGCAAGTCCGGTTGATGAAGAGTGTGTATCAAAAGCTATTAAACCATCCAGAACATCAAGGGTTAGAGATGGTTGTATCCACCATCAGCCAGATATCTGGATGTGCCTTATGGATCTTAAAGTTGGAGTAAAAAATGATGTGGCTGGAGATGTGGCTGGTGGTATCTGGCAAGTTAGAGCAGGCTGCAGTATGTGAACAGCCCTGTCCGGCTGTTATTTTGCCGTTTGGGTGGGCGGCCGGGGGGAACAGGGATGTTGGTAAAACTATGGCTCAGCCGCCTTTTTACCGCCCCATAACCCCCTGTCTGAAAGAAACTTTATACAAGAAGAGGACTGGGCTACACTTTGGGGTTGATTTACGAAAGGCAGAAAGACTGTGCACTTTGCAAAGTACAATTGCAATCTGCAAGTGCAGTTGCTCCAGAGCTTAGTAAATAAGCAGAAGCTCTGCTGACTTCCATCATCCAATCACGTGCAAGCAAAAAATGCATTTTTTTTTTTACTTTCCTTACAGGTGATTGGGTATGTAGCACTAACCCCCGAAGGAGCTGCTGGTTTTATTGGGCTTACCGTTACCTTCTTGACCTCGTCTCCGTCTAGGGTTTCCCGTGGTAGATGGCCCAAAGAAATGTAGAAACTGACACTAATTCTTCCTTTTTAGTTATTTATTTGAAAGATAACACAGTCTCTTAATGTAGGGTAGAGGGTTAAAAGTTCGGGTACTTTTGGAACTGCAAATATAGGAAGTCTCTTATAGAAGAAATCCAGAGAATAACTGTTTCACAGCTGGATTATCACAACCCCCGGATAGACCTCCTCTAACTAGGTCTAGCAGCCGACAGGGTGTTAAGTAAAGCAAAGTCTCTGCCACCGACTTGAATGTAACTGAGGGACATGAACAAATTTAGAAAGCTATCATACGGTACCAGTATCTCTCAGTCGGTCCGGCGATACCGCATGAGTCTAGATCCATAAAGTGTCCTTCAACTGAGCCTCCAGGCCCCTTCAGAGAAACCAGCCTTGCGCATGGCCTTCTCCTGAAGAATCCTCCCCTCGATGCTCCTCCAGTTGCTGGGCCTCTTCTTAGATAAGACGGCACCGGACCACTCTTGAATCTTTAGGCCCCGATAGCCATTCAGGCCTGTCCCTGAAGTTGCTTCGCCTCGGGCTATCGAGCCCCGAGACTTGGAATTGCATGGATCCGCACCCCAGGCCATGAGGGCCCCGGGGGCTGGTCAGGAGGACCAGGACTAAACAGACAGAAGATATCTTCTGACCCGGAACAGAACACAAAACACGTGATCTCAGTACCTTAAATACCCCCTCCCAGAATTCACAGCAGGACAAACACTCCCACTGGGCTGGTTCTGGGAGAAAGAAGGGCATCCAATACACCCAGCTAAGCTGCGTTATCATACTTGCCAGCGGTGACAGCGACACCTGCGGCCAAGTAGAACTCAGTGCAGTCCAGCCAGACTGGTACTGAAATCATAATTTAGCAGAATTAGTCCTAAAACCCAACTGTGGTTTCAGGAATATTCATTTTCAAAAACACATAGCGCATGCTCGTCAGGAGCCAGCACTACAGGTATTTTTTGCAAAGTGAAGCTGTACCTCGTTTACTTTATCCTGGAGCAACTGCAAAGCGCACAGTCTATTTGCCTTTAGTAAATCAACCCCATAATGTCTATCACAGCATTTAAGCTCTGGGGTTGATTTACTAAAGGCAACTAGACTGCAAGTGCAGTTGCTCCAGAGCTTAGTAAATGAGGCAAGGCTTCACTTTGCAAAGAGCACCCAATCACGTTTAAGGAAAAAAAAAAACGGAGTTTTTGCTCGCACATGATTGGATGATGGAAATCAGCAGAGCTTCTGCTCATGTAAAAAAAACCCGGGGGCAACTACATTTGCAGAGTGCAACTGCACTTTGCAATGTGCACAGTCTTTTTGCCTTTATTAAATCAACCCCTCTGTCTTGTATTCAGAACTACAGTATTTGAAAAGCTATGATATATTTAACCACTTAAGGACCGCCTCATGCCGATATACGTCGGCAGAATGGCGCGGCTGGGCACAACCACGTACCTGTACGTGGCCCTTTAAGAGCCCAGCCGTGGGTCACGCGCGACACGGTCCTGAGCTCCGTGACCGCGGCCGCGGGACCAGCGGACCCGATCGCCGCTGGTGTCCCGCGATCAGGTCACAGAGATGAAGAACGGGGAGAGGTCTGTGTAAACAAACCTCTCCCCATGCTTCCTAGTGACGCTGTCACTGATCGGCTGTTCCCTGTCATCGGGAAAGCCGATCAGTGATGTCAGACCCAAAGCCACGCCCCCCTACAGTAAAAAAAACAAACAAACACACTTAACCCCTCCCCGCCCCCAATTGTTAACTCCTTCACTGCCAGTGTCATTTACACAGGAATCAATGCATTTAAATAGCACTGATTTCTGTATAAATGACAATGGTCCCAAAATTGTGTAAAAAATATCCGATGTGTCCGCCATAATGTCGCAGTCACAATAAAAATCGCTGATCGCCGACATTACTAGTAAAAAAAAAGTATTAATAAAAATGCTGTAAAACTATCCCCTATTTTGTAAACGCTATAACTTTTGCGCAAACCAATCAATAATCGCTAATTGCGATTTTTTTTACCAAAAATATGTAGAAGAATACGTATCGGCCTAAACTGAGGAAAAAAAATGTTTTTTTATATATTTTTGGGGGATATTTATTATAGCAAAAAGTAAAAAATATTGAATTTTTTTCAAAATTGTCGCTCTATTTTTGTTTATAGCGCAAAAAATAAAAACCGCAGGGGCGATTAAATACCACCAAAAGAAAGCTCTATTTGTGGGAAAAAAAGGACGTCAATTTTGTTTGGGAGCCACGTCGCACGACCGCGCAATTATCAGTTAAAGCGACACAGTGCCGAATCGCAAAAAGGGGCCTGGTCCTTTGGCTGCAAATTGGTCCGGGGCTTAAGTGGTTAAAAAAAAAAAAATTGGATTTTAGTGGTTTATTACCATAGATATCTCATTGGTAAATGAAGAAACAAAATATGTAAACATGTACATACAACTTAGTTAATGTAACATAAAAAAATTATGCATAAAAAATAAATAAATAAATAAAAAAGAAGAAAAGAAGGAAAACTTGCAAATTTCGATTCTGAAGCTACCAGAAGATGTCCTTTAATCTTCAAAGCGATCGTCTGCATGTTCCAACACAATGGCAACCACATCTGTACAAAATGCAGACGTTCCAAATTCTTTCTTGCCTGGATTCTATTCTAATTTTTTTTCCCTGCTCTCTTGAAAACAAATGGGAGAGGCTCTTAATTAGGAGAGGAAATTGCAGCCAAATTGTGCTTTTCATGTCATGCACATTCAGATATGAACCTACTAGAAGCCCTTGGATCTGACTTCAGTCATCTTCTAATTCCAATTTCAAGAAGAGGCAACTATGACCATTAGAATAGAAGGTGGTAAAAAAAAAAAAAAAATCCTTTTATCCAAAGAAGGGAAAAAAAAAAAAGATTTAAGGTTCTGCACCTGGGTATCTTCATTTGTTTTTACATCCAGGGGGTAGGATTTAGATACTATTTTCTCTTACCGTCCTCTTATAATAAAACAAAAAACAATGCAAATGCATTACTTTTTTAAATTTTGTTGCTGTTAGCATTAAGAACAATTAATTCATTAAACACTATTAGGCTAGGTTCACAGCGTACAAGTGCGATGGAGCGAGCGCACGTTTCCGTGCATTTTTTGCGTGCATTCCTGTGCATCGCATGTAGCGTAGTTTATTCATTTCAATGGGCTGGTCTACATGCAAGAAGCACACAAGAAAAGTCCCTGACCCTTTCTCAAAATTGTGCCAAAATCATGCCACACACTAACGAAAACAGGTTAGCAGATGCGTAGGGGTGCCATTAACAATTTATTTACTGTTTTTACTTTTTATTGTTTTTACTAGTAATGGCGGGGATCAGCAATTTTTAGCGGGCTTGCGATATTGCGGTGGACAAATGGGACACTAATGCCGCGTACACACGAAGGGACTATCCCGCGGGATTATCCGCTGGACTCAAGTCCACCGGACAATCCCCTCGTGTGTGGGCGCCGGCTGACTTTTTGGCGCCAAAAGTCCGGCGGACTAGGTTTTAAGTTTTGTTTTAAAATTGTCCGCTGGACTTGGCAGTCCGGCGCACAATCCCGCCATTAGTAGGCTAGTCCGCCGGACTTTTGAAATGAACGGACTTGCCGCTCATCGGAAAGTCCGTTCATTTAGCACGTGACTTCAGGTAGACGGAGCTAGCGAAGGCAGTGAATGCCGCCGCGCTAGCCCCGTCACCTGGCATGGATTTAAAGGGACTCCCCACGCCGAAAAAACGGCGTGTGGGTCCCCCCAAATCAATCTCAGACCCTTATCCAAGCACGCAGCCCGGCAGGCCAGGAAAGGGGTGGGGACGAGCGAGCGCCCCCCCCTCCTGAGCCATACCAGGCCGCGTGCCCTCAACATGGGGGGTGCCCTGGGGAAAGGGGGGCCGTGCGCCCCCCCACCCCAAAGCACCTTGTCCCCATGTTGATGAGGACAAGGGCCTCTTCCCGACAACCCTGGCCGTTGGTTGTCGGGGTCTGCGGGCGGGGGCTTATCGGAATCTGGGAGCCCCCTTTTATAAGGGGGCCCCCAGATACCGGCCCCCCACCCTATGTGAATGAGTATGGGGTACGATGTACCCCTACCCATTCACCTAAGGTGTAAGTAAGTAAGTAAGTAAAAAAAACACACAATTTTGAAAAAATATTTTATTGCACTGCTCCGGGGGTCTTCTTCCGTCTTGGGGGGTCTTCTCGCCGGACTCCTCCGCCATTTACCTAGCTCTTTTACCAAGCGGAGAAGTCCGGCTACCTTCTTCGTCGTCGACGCCGTCGTCTGGGGGTCTCGATCTGCCTTCGGGGGTCTTCCGGGGTCTCTTCTGTTCTTGCCGCGGTCGTCGTTTTCCGCGCCGCCGGCGCCGCCTTCTTCTTCTTCTTCCGATGTTGACCCGTCGCTCTCTCTGGCCGGAATGCCAGAGCCGCGCTGTGCTGGGACTTTTATAGGGACAAGGGGACAGGGTCACATGCTCATGTCACATGGTGACCCCGCCCCCTGTGATGTCACAGTCCCAGCATCCTCCGGGATCCTCCTTTCCTGGCCTGCCGGGCTGCGTGCTCGGATAAGGGTCTGAGATGGATCCAGGAGGGGACCCCCACGCCGTTTTTTCGGCGTGGGGAGTCCCTTTAAATCCATGCCAGGTGACGGGGCTAGCGCGGAGGCATTCACTGCCTTCGCTAGCTCCGTCTACCTGCAGTTACGTTCTAAATGAACGGACTGCTCCGTGTGTGGGCAAGTCCGTTCATTTTCAAAAGTCCCGCGGACTTTGTCCAGCGGATTGTCTGCCGGAGAAGTCCGGGCGTGTGTGGGCAAGTCACACGCTCGGAAGACCGGGCGTGTGTGGAGAAGTCCCGCCGGACTAGGTCCGGTGGACAAAGTCCGAACGTGTGTACGCGGCATTAGGGGCTGATTTACTAAAGGCAAATAGACTTTGCACTTTTCAAAGTGCAGTTACCCTCTGCAAGTGAAGTTGCTCCAGAGCTCAGTAAATGAGGTAAGGCTTCACTTTGCAAAGAGTATCCAATCATGTGCAATGAAAATTAAAAAAAATTTTTTGCTTGCACATGATTGGATGATGAAAGTCAACAGAGCTACTGCTCATTTACTAAGCTCTGGAGCAGAGGCGGCTCTAGGCTTTGTGAGGCCTTAAGCAAAACCTAGACAAGAGGCCCCACTTATGCCCATAATGGGAAAAATAATCCAAGCGATAAAAAAAAAAAAATTGTCTAAATTACATATATTAAGAGTTTTAAAGTGCTAGTGTCAAAGCTCTCTATCTCGGTGCTGGTGTCAGTGCTCTCTATCTCAGTGCTGGCATCATTGCTCTTTGTCTTAGTGCTGGTGTCAGTGCTCTCTATCTCAGTGCTGGTGTCAGTGCTCTCTATCTTAGTGCTGGTGTCAGTGCTGTCTATCTCGGTGCTGGTGTCAGTGCTCTATGTCGGTGCTGGTGTCAGTGCTCTCTATCTTAGTGCTGGCGTCAGTGCTCTCTATCTTAGTGCTCCATCTCAGTGCTCTCTAGATAGAGAGATCAGTGTCAGTGCTCTATCTTGGTGCTGAAATCAGTGCTCTATCACAGTGCTCTCTATCTCGGTGCTGGTGTCAGTGTTCTATCTCGGTGCTGGTGTCAGTGTTCTATCTCGGTGCTGATGTCAGTGTTCTATCTCGGTGCTGATGTCAGTATTCTATCTCGGTGCTGGTGTCAGTATTCTATCTCGGTGCTGGTGTCAGTGTTCTATCTCGGTGCTGGTGTCAGTGCTTTATCTCGGTGCAGGTGTCAGTGCTCTATCTCGGTGCTGGTGTCAGTGTTCTATCTCGGTTCTGGTGTCAGTGAGGGAGCTAGCAGTGGAGAAGCCAATCAGCAGGCAGAGCCAGCACCATGGCTGAGGATCAGGACTGGCACCTCCAGACCCCGCAGTGGAGCCCTGCATAGGTGGGGGTAAGGGCTGGGCAGAGGGAGGGGTCAGGGGCTGTCAAGCACAGGTTGGCGCACTGGGACACTGGCATGGGACTGAGCTGCCCTGACTGTGGCACTGATAACCAGGAGGAAGGTAGTGGAGGGGATGGGGCAGGGGGTGGATTTAAAGGCCAGTGGCTGAGGGATGCTGGAGGAGCAGGGATGGGGGACCTGGCTCTCTCTTATGCTGGTGGTAGCTGGCTGCAGAAGGGGTTGTGGCAAGGTAGCTGTGCCTCCCCCTGCAGCTGGAGCCCGGATCTTCCGCCCTGATTGACAGCCCCAGGGAGGGGCGGCCCAGACACCATTTCTCTCCTCCCTCCCCCTTCCATCAGCTCTATATACCGAGCTGGTGAGGCTTCCTCTGTGGCGGGACCCTCCTCTTCCCCTCTGCAGCTCTGCTTTCCAGTCAGACGCCTCCTCCAGGTGTGCCGGGATCGCTCAGCAGAGCACTTCAGTTGGGGGTGACAGGGGCGATCTGCGTCTCCGGAGCAGTGGCAATAATTTTAATTTTGTTCCGGCTGCTGGAATGAGTCTGCTCCCCCGGACAACACAGTGCTGGCCGGCCCAGCCTCCTACTCAAGACACAGCCATGGCCCAGTCCTTTCTCCACTGCCTGACCATGCTCACAGGCAGCATTAACCCTTTTCTGGCCGGAGCACAGCGCAGCCGCAGCGGCATTGTTGTCAGCAGAGGTGGTTCTTAAATTAGGCGATCACGAGGCCCCTGTGAGTGTGAGGCCTTAGGTGATCGCCTAATTTGCCTAATTAGAGAGCCTTTGCAAAGTGCAAAGTATTTTTGCCTTTCGTAAAACAACCCCTAAGTCACCAATACAGTGCTAAAAAATGAATTGTCACTGTATAAATGACACTAGCAGGGAAGGGGTTAACACCAGGGGCAATCAAAGGGTTAAGTGTGTGCCTGGGAGGTGCTTTATAACTGTGGGGGATGGATACACTGGAGGAAAAGAGAGAACGTGTTTCAGCTTAGCTTACCTGACAGATCAGCGGTTTGCCTTGTTTGTATAGGCAAACCGCTGCTCTGTCTCTCCACAGAACAATCGACGGTGGCCATCGTGGCTGCCAGACCCGCTGATTGGCTCCTGCTGGGTCCAATCATAGCGGGAGTGGCGCTCCAGATGCGCTCATGCGCCCCCTACACCGCGTGCACGAGATCACATACAGGTACGTGATTTTGCGCAGCTGGGCCACCTTGCCACAGTATATATGCGGTGGGCGGTCTGGAAGCAGTTAAAGTCAGTAGCTACAAATACTGCAGCTGCTGACTTTTAATAATCGGACACTTACCTGTCCCAGGGTCCAGCGATGCGGGGGAACGAAGCCCCCCCTCGTTCCCCGATCCGCTCGTGGCGCCGGCATTGTTACTGTGGGCACCCGGCTGTGAAGCAGCCGGGCACCCACTGCGCCTGCGTGAGCGGCGCTGCGCGCCGTGATATGCCGCACAGTCATCTGGGACCTGTCACGTGTCCCAGATGACTGACTGTGCCAGGGGAAGTGATGTCACCAGCCGGGCACTGACGGAGGCAGACTACGAGGGACCCCCTAGAAACAGGCATTTAGAGGTGAGTTACATTTTTTTTTTCCAATTATTTTTTATTTTTTATATTTTTAGGAATTTTCAGCTATTTTTTTATTTTTTGGGGGAAACACCACTTTACCCACGGTGTGCTCATGTTTGCTGTATGCTTTGGGTCATTGCCATGTAATTAAAGCAAAAGGTGGTCCAACAAAATACTGACACGGGTGACATTTGGTGGGCTTGTCTCCCGCTGATCGCTCCATGTTGGATCGTTTTTGCAGTGGGCATGAAGTGAAGCATTGCTACCGCTGTATGTGAACACCCCTGCCCACTGCCATGGCAGTTTAAATTACATTTATGGATAGTTTTTGCCGTGGGCACGAAGTGAAGGATTGTGACCGCAGCATGTGAACACCACCAATCCGCTGCCATTGCAAGTTATAATACCCCCCACAATTGTACATCTAAATCTAGTCTTACTGTCTATCAAAGCAGCCATCAACTTGCTAGCATTATAATGATGGAGCTGCCTGCACCCTAGCAGCCAATGATGTGATCAGTTGCTGGGACACAGGCAGCCAACCCACACAGTGTTTTTGGTTGCTAGGATGAAGGTAGCTGCCAGTGTCCTAGCAACCAAGGGGCATGAAGCTGTCATTTAATTGAGGGCTGGGGAACCAGGCAAATCTGGCCATTTATTTCTGCTAAATTCTATATCGACCCAAATTGTGATTCTCATACCCAATTTTTAGTAACATTTACTCTGAGAATGAGTTGTGTTGTATTTTTCCAGATGCCGGCTCAGCCTGTCACATTCAGCTACATTCCTTCTGCTTTTTTATATTGCTGTCAAACGGAACGCATTGTAAGTGGTTTACAATGCATCTGACATGCGTTTGAGCTCCTTCTATGATAATGACCTTGTAAAAAAAAATCAAGCAAATAATAACTGCTGATCAAACATACAAAATTCACAAATAACATCACAAATGCATTGCAAACACAGCATAAAAGCTTGTCAGATGCATCAAAAACAAATTATAAACATAATCCATTTTTTTCGGAATGCAGTTAAAACCATTTACTCTCATAAGTGCGTTTTGCCTGATTCTGACACAGAGCTGTATATACAAGTCCGTGTAGCACTGTGCTGCTCTGCTCCCTGGCCAACATTAGCTTAGGAAACAATATGGCCATTAAAATTGCCTTAATGTTTGGTGCCATCAGGAAATCGTGTTGTCCAAAAGACCAAAACCCTAACTTAGTTGCTTTACTTTTTTAGTAATCATTTCATACAGCACTCTAGGAGCTCCTGAAGAAGCTCACTCGAAGCGAAACATGTAGAGCGGTAGTGTCTGTACAAATATATGATTTGAACTTGACATGCGAATAAGGGATTTTTTATGAAAATGTTTTTATTGACATTAATAAAATATTTCAGTGGACAATGTCAGTAGAGCAGTGGATGGTGTGTGAACAGTGTCAGTACAGCAGTGGACAATGTCAGTAGAGCAGTGGACGGTGTGTGAACAGTGTCAGTAGGGCAGTGGACAGTGTCAGTAGAGCAGTGGACAATGTCCGTAGAGCAGTGGACAACGTCAGTAGAGCAGTGGACGGTGTGTGAACAGTGTCAGTAGAGCAGTGGACAACGTCAGTAGAGCAGTGGACGGTGTGTGAACAGTGTCAGTTGAGCAGTGGACAATGTCAGTAGAGCAGTGGATGGTGTGTGAACAGTGTCAGTACAGCAGTGGACAATGTCAGTAGAGCAGTGCACGGGGTTTGAACAGTGTCAGTAGGGCAGTGGACAGTGTCAGTAGAGCAGTGGATGGTGTGTGAACAGTGTCAGTAGAGCAGTGGACAATGTCAGTAGAGCAGTGGACGGTGTGTGAACAGTGTCAGTCGAGCAGTGGACAATGTCAGTAGAGCAGTGGATGGTGTGTGAACAGTGTCAGTACAGCAGTGGACAATGTCGGTAGAGCAGTGCACGGGGTTTGAACAGTGTCAGTAGGGCAGTGGACAGTGTCAGTACAGCAGTGGACAATGTCAGTAGAGCAGTGCACGGTGTGTGAACAGTGTCAGTAGGGCAGTGGACAGTGTCAGTAGAGCAGTGGACAATGTCCGTAGAGCAGTGGACAACGTCAGTAGAGCAGTGGACAATGTCCGTAGAGCAGTGGACAACGTCAGTAGAGCAGTGGACAGTGTGTGAACTGTGTCAGTAGAGCAGTGGACAATGTCAGTAGAGCAGTGGACGATGTGTGAACAGTGTCAGTAGAGCAGTGGACGATGTGTGAACAGTGTCAGTAGAGCAGTGGACAATGTCAGTAGAGCAGTGGACGATGTGTGAACAGTGTCAGTAGAGCAGTGGACGATGTGTGAACAGTGTCAGTAGAGCAGTGGACGATGTGTGAACAGTGTCAGTCGAGCAGTGGACAATGTCAGTAGAGCAGTGGACGGTGTGTGAACAGTGTCAGTAGAGCAGTGGACAATGTCAGTAGAGCAGTGGACGGTGTGTGAACAGTGTCAGTAGGGCAGAGGTTGATGGCAGTAAGGCAAAGGATGGTGGCAGTAGGGCAGTGGACGGTATCAGTAGGGCAGTGGAAGGTAGCAGTAGAGCAATGGACAGTGTCAGTAGGACAGTGTCTGTAGTTTTTTATTTTTATTTTTAAATTATTTTTAACAATTACATTTTTTTACATTGGCTTTAGTGAAGTATCAAGAGTCTAAACAGACCCCTGATGTCTCACATTTGAGACAGAGAAAGGGACAGAGATTCCCCAGTCCCTTTCTTTGTAGCCTCCACTGCACTGCACAGTGAATGAATGGGAAGTGCTTTGAGCTGAGTTGTTTCCTGTTCATTTACAAACCAAAGCATAGTAAACAATGTTTACTATGCTTCAGCTATGAATGAACACAGCAAGGGATCAGTACCGATCCCTCACTGTGTTCATTCAGAAAAGGATAGGGCTGATAAATGACATATTTTGCCGGCGCATTCCCCCGCTCTCCATCCCAAAACACCCCTCGCAGCAGCTGGCGGAACAGGAGAGGAGGGAAGCTGGCAGTGCGGGAAGGGGGGCACGGGGGGAGGCGGTAAGGAGGCATTATGTCATCTCTTTACTGGCTGTTTTAACACCTAAAAGCCTGCATCAATGCGCCACAACCTCGTGGCCTCATTCACTTGATTGCAAGGATAATTTGTGCATGGGTATACCCCTTATGGCTGCCTTTGCACCTTAGGGGGAGTCGTTGGGTGGTAGTAAATACGTGGCTTAACAGCAAATGTAATCTTAGCTGTACTTTGATTCTCTCTTGTGTCCACCTCTGGACATCAGTGGCTAAATTCATTATAGCCCCATACACACGCGCGGATTATCCGAGGACCAGGTCCGTCGGACCATGTCCGTCATACTTTGTCTGATGTTGGTTTTGCGTACACACGGTCGGACAAAGTTGTCGGAAAATCCGATCATTCTGAACGTGGTGACGTTTGTTGCCTAGGACGGGACTACGTAGAGGCTAGTAGCCAATAGCTTTGGTCTTGTAATGTGATCTGAGCATGCGTAGCACTTTGTCCGGTCGGACAACCGTACACACGATCGGATTTGGTGTGATCGGACCGTGTTGACGGCAAATCTTTCCAGCAGGAGATAAGACTTTAGCCCCATACACACGGTCGGACAATCCGCGGACCAGGTCGGTCGGATCCTGTCCGTCATACTTTGTCTGATGTTGGTTTTGCGTACACACGGTCAGACAAAGTTGTCGGAAAATCCGATCATTCTGAACGTGGTGACGTTTGTTGCCTAGGACGGGACTACGTAGAGGCTAGTAGCCAATAGCTTTGGTCTTGTAATGTGATCTGAGCATGCGTAGCACTTTGTCCGGTCGGACAACCGTACACACGATCGGATTTGGTGTGATCGGACCGTGTTGTCGGCAAATCTATCCAGCAGGAGATAAGACTTTGTCCGTCGGACAATCCGACCTACACTGTCCGATGGTGCATACACACGGTCTGATTTTTCAACAACATTGTCCGATCGGACAGAATCCATGAAAAAATCCGACCGTGTGTATGGGGCTTAAGAGGGGTGCATGGGAAGTTGACTGGAGTCATCGGAATGTTTAGAATTCGGGAAACATGAAAACTTCTCTCCTTACTCATGTTGATGACTTGAACACTGGAACAGAAGCTCAGCAAATAAAGCAGCATGCTGCCTCTAGTACCACAGCCTAGTCTAGTGGTTTTTACTAAAATATTTTGATTACAAAAAAGGCAAAGTCTTACAAAAGGGCATCATCATTCAGTTATGCCTAGGGCAATGGCAAGTGGATTACACCAAAGAAAAGAACCCTTCATGCTGCATTTACAACACAGGTAAAATGACCCTGCTGTAACATATTCCACGTGTACCTCCCTCCTAGTCAGGCTGCTAGAAAAATGTAGTTTTTGGCTTCACTGCAGTGAGTGAAGTGGTTGTTGATTGTGTTGGTCTGATCAAGATCAGGACAGGATCAGGACAGGATCAGGACACTTGAGGAGGGCACTATCTTTGAGTCCTAGTCTGGAGAATGATCTTGACATCTCCCTCACTAAAGCCCAATACACACTATTAGATTTTCTGCAGATTTACCAAAACCATTTAGTACAAGGGCCTGCCTGATTGCATTTAAATTGAAACTCTTAGCCCCGTACACACGGTCAGAAATTCCGACGGAAAATGTCCGATCGGACCATGTTGTCGGAAAATCCGCCCGTGTGTGGGCTCCATCGGAATTTCCGACGGAAAAAAATTGAGATCCTGCTCTTAAATTTTCCGACAACAAAATCCGATTGGACTTTTTCCGATAGTGTGTAGAGAAAGGACAAAGTGCCACACATGCTCAGATCAAATTATGAGACTAAAGCTATTGGCTACTACGTAGTTCTGTCGTACGCAACGAACGTCACCACGTTCAGAATGATCGGATTTTCCGACAACTTTGTCCGACCGTGTGTATGCAACACCAGTGTCGACAAAATCCGTCGGAAAAAATCAACGGATTTTGTGGTCGGAATTTTCGACCGTGTGTACGGGGGCTTAAGGTTTGACCTCATATTATTATATGGTTTTGGTAAATCTAAAGACAAAAATCTGCAGAAAATCTAATAGTGTGTATGGGGTCTTAGACTCTACCTGTGGAAGCTGGGTGGTAGACAGTTCCTAGAGCACTGTGAGTAAAGACCTTGCTGGGAACCGATGATTGTGCAAGTTCTAGAAGGGAACCAGTTGCTTTAACTTTAAAATAGGCCCTAACTAACCTTTGTAGCTACAGACACTGTGTAACAATTAATCTTTAAAGTTCACTGGTTAGAAGATTGGCACCCTCCTAACTCACTGCTGGCAGGCATAGAAGAGCTACAGGGAGAAAGTAAAAGTAAGTAATTTTAACTGCAAACTTTGAGGATAAATTACTCCAGAGTGGCTTCAGCTGCAAAGGTCAGTGAGGGTTTATTCTAAACCAAGGTTTCTCAACCTTTTTTTAGTCAAGGCACTCTTTAAAATTATGCAAAGTCTCGAGGCACCCCATTCTAAAGTTTAAAAAACTAAACTAATATTCTTACATTCACAGCATGTAGGTAGGACACCCAACTTTACAGGTGATTTATTCTTACAAAGCAAATACACCTTTGCCAGTGGTGGCCCATCCATTAGGGACGCAGGGCTCCCGCCCCCCTATCCATCCATTTTTTTGTGAAGCACGTGATTAGAGCCAGAGGCTCTAATAGGCTTCAAAAAAGGGTGGGCTCGAGGGAACAGAGCACTGCGCCCCAAGCCCACCCAGTTGTGTGACAATAGCAAATTTTTGTTAATGTCTTCCTGAACCTCGTTCTGGTCTATCCCGGCTCAGGAAGCGGGTCCTGAGACCCGAGTGGCCGAGAGGAGAAGCGGGTCCTGAGACCCGAGTGGCCGAGAGGAGAAGCGGGTCCTGAGACCCGAGTGGCCGAGAGGAGAAGCGGGTCCTGAGACCCGAATGGCCGAGAGGAGAAGCGGGTCCTGGGACCCGAGTGGCCGAGAGGAGAAGCGGGTCCTGAGACCCGAATGGCCGAGAGGAGAAGCGGGTCCTGAGACCCGAGTGGCCGAGAGGAGAAGCGGGTCCTGAGACCTGAGTGGCTGAGAGGAGAAGCGGGTCCTGAAACCCGAGTGGCCGAGAGGAGAAGCGATCCTATTGGCCGACAAGGAGAAGGAGGGAGGAGACGCAGGGGAAGCCGCGCCCCTGTGAAGCCACGTGCCCACCCAGTTTTGTGACCATAGCGAATGAAGGCTGTGGGTGCATTGTTTTCCGCCCTTTTCCAAAATAAATACCACCAGCCGCCACTGACCTTTGCACACTGGTACTGAATAGTATTTAGTGTTTCTCTTCTCTCCCTCACTTAGCTAACTGACCCCAGTGCTGGAAGAGAGGAACAGAGGATCGGTAAACTAGGGTGTCTTCAGGCACCCGACATCCACCTATCAACCTATGATGTCATTGGTTTTTAGACGCTGGCATCTGGCCCACACAGTGCCCAAGGTTCTAGTGTTGCACAATAAAAACCTGTGGCTTTGTTTAACCCCTTCAGCACCGGCGTATTGTAATATGACACCCGCAGATGGGATCTCCTATCCTGGGTGGGCGTCATATGACGTCCTCTCATTCCCTTCCGCCTAGGCCAACGTCGCTTGGGACCCGGTGCGATTGCCCGGGAACACAGCAGGACCGTGGACCTCTATGTGTAAACACACAGATCCACGTCCTGTCAGAGGAGAGGAGACCGATGCTGTGTTCCCAGTACAGAGGAACACCGATTGGTCTCCTCCCCTTGTGAGTCCCTTCCCCCCACAGTTAGAATCACTCCCAGGGAACATAATTAACCCCTGCAGCACCCCCTAGTGTTAACCCCTTCCATGACAGTCACATTTACACAGTAATCAGTGCAATTTTATAGCACCGATCGCTGTGTAAATGTGAATGGTCCCAAAAATGTGTCAAAAGTGTCCGATGTGTCTGCCAAAATGTCGCAGTCACAAAAAAAAATCGCAGATCACTGCCATTACTAGTAAAAAAAAAATGCCATAAATCTATCCCCTATTTTGTAGATGCTATAACTTTTGCGCAAACCAATCAATATACGCTTATTGCGATTTTTTTTACAAAAAATATGTAGAATACCTATCGGCCCAAACTGAGGAAAAAATGTAATTATTTTTTTTTTTAAATGTGATATTTATTATAGTAAAAAGTAAAAAATATTGTGGTTTTTTTCAAAATTGTCGCTCTTTTTTTGTTTATAGCGCAAAAAATAAAAACCGCAGTGGTGATAAAATACCACCAAAATAAAGCTCTATTTGTGGGAAAATAGAAAATTGTGCTTCGCATGACCGCGCAATTGTCAGTTAAAGCGACGCAGTGCCGAATCGCAAAAAGTGCTCTGCTAAGGAAGGGGGTAAAAATCCTCCGGAGCTGAAGTGGTTAACAAAAAGGCAGACCTGATCCACCCACTTGTTGACAGTTTCTGGACAATTTGGGGCAATTTTTAGGCATTTTGTCAAGGCACCCTTGAAGAACCCAGAGGGCACCCCAGGGTGCCACGGTACCGTGGTTGAAAAAGGCTGTTCTAAACTGAATGTACATAGCCTGGCCAAGTCCTACTTTATGATCCTTAAAACACTAGACAAAATAGAGCAGACAACCCTAAAATACAGTATAACAAAGCATAATGATATGCACTATAAAATGGTCTGCAGGTGTTCTATAAATGCACAAAAGTACATGTCAAAGTATGACTGAAATACACAAGAAACTCATGTATTCTCAAAAGTGGGAGTCTAGTACTAGAGGAAAGACACAAAGACAATTACCCCCAGAACAGATCTGCACTGAGCCCTTGAGAACTACAAGAGTTATCTCCTCTATTTCTTATTTACATGTTGTGCCAGCCAAGTAAGCCCATTAGTATCAGTAGATCAGTGAACGTGCTGTCTGATCCATGCCGTGCATCAGCTGACACAAGAGCCCATACTAATAAATTAAACAGAGAGACACACATAACATATAGGTAAAATTTAAATAACCGTCTAGGGACAGATATTCTGCTTATTAGAATACAGGCCTTATGGAGCAAACTGTAATGATTCTGAAGCTGAAAATATAAGGTACAAGATTTTTTTGCATATTTTTCCTTAATATGAATAAAAGAAAGCATAACGTGAAGCCATAGCAGTCTGGTTAAAGAAGCACAAAATGTAGCTGTAGGTAAAAGGCCCCTTAAAGCGGTATTAAACCCAAAACCAAAAATGTAATACAGTTCAGGTTACCAATCATTAGATGTGGTGGCTGCATTCGTTTTCTTTTTTAGGCTTTTTCTTTGTTTTCTTTTTTAGGCTGTTTCCTTCTGTTGTCACTTGTTTATCTGGCCAGTAACATTCCTCCTGTATTAAGCCTTGTACACACGATCGGATTGTTGGCCAACAAAACCGCAGACTTTTGTCCGAAGGGCGTTGGCCCAAACTTGTCTTGCATACACACGGCCACACAATTGTTGGCCAACAAATACGAACGTAGTGACATACTATGTGTTTTAAAGCTCTTTAGTGCCACCCTTTAGGCTCCTTCTGCTATTCTCGTGTTTCATAGTTTCATAGTTAATAAGGTTGAATAAAGACATCAGTTCATCCTGAGTGAGTGTCTACAATTGTCCCCATCCCTGTACATTGCACACTCACATCAGTCCCTACCCTCAAGGAGCCCACAATCCAAGGTCCCCATTCATATACTAGGGCCAATTTTTGGACAGAAGCCAATTAACCTACCTGCATGTCTTTGGATTGTGGAAGGAAACCGGAGTACCCGGAGGAAACACACGCAGGCACAGGGAGAACATGCAAACTCCAGGCAGGAAGTGCCGTGCTTGGGATTCGAACCAGCGACCCTTCTTACTGCTAGGTGAGAGTGCTAACCACTACACCACTGTGCCGCCCAGAAGTTTGGTGAGTGTTGATTCGCGCTTTTCATTTCGCACTTTTCATTTTTCGCTTTTCAGTTCGTTTCTGAACGGCCGTTCATCAGCCAGACATGTTGCTGAATCGGAGGAGATAACGTGTTATTTATTATTGGCCTTGGAGTTATTGCTTTGACATAATTTTTTTGATTGAATAATGATTTAATTTTCTATATTTTTGGATGCATAGAATGCACTTTTTGGTTAAGTTCTATTGGCAGATAGCATGTCTAATTTTATTTTTTATTTTATTTTTAATGCACAATATAAAAATTTGGAGAATAAAACTTGGCTATGTGTTTTACTTCAAATGACAGTTTGGGAGTCGGCAGTTACATTTAAAAAAATACAATGTAAAATTGACAAGGGACACCAACATAGTTGTATCTTTGATCTTAATAACTACAGGATAATGGTGTTGTGGTAACTTGCCCAAATAAAAATAAAAAGCATAATAATATTATTCTTGATATTACTAGAAAAAAAAACCCTTTGAAACTTAGTTTGCAATAACTCCATCAGTATCACCAGCAAAGCAGCTTCATTATTATCCCATTAAAGAAGAAGAGAATTGTGCGCTGCATTTTGAGATTTCATAATTTGCCACGTCACGAATGTTAATTCTCCATTACGAACGCTAGTTTACAAGACCGATCGCTTCTGGCTCGTCCTTGCAAGTTTGTACTTTGGACTTTTGTCCGACGGACTTGTGTACACACGCTCGGAAAATCCGACAACGCATATTTGAAAATTAGAAAACCTGCTAGCCAACATTTGTCTGCGAAAAATCCGACAACAATTGTCCGATGGAGCACACACACATGGTCAGATTTAGCGCCAACAGCCTGTCATTGAACATTTCCCGTCGGAAAGTTCAATCATGTGTATGCGGCTTTAGAGTGTCCCCACTCCGGATGAAGGAGCACAAGGGGAACTTTTGGACAGTTCTTGGGGATGGGGAGTGTTAGATGTACTAACAGATTTAGATACACTAACAGTTTGAAGCCAAACTCCAGCTAACACTTTATAAGCAATTACAGCAAACAGTTTTGTTCCTTTTGGGATAAAGGTTTTACACAAATAAATAAAACATAAATAAACAAAACTGATCATTTTAACCACCCCTGTCAGTGTTGAATGGTTTGTCTCATCCCTGTAACTGATACATCTGCAAAAGTGCTTGTTCTTTTGAAAAACAGCAGACTTATCTTTGAGATAACCAGATGAAAATAGATGCAGCTACAGGCATCATCCCAACTAAGTTTTTTGTAAAAGCCATTTTAGTGGCTGCCCGCCGATTCCTCCCCCGAGCTCTACTGTCCCACCGGTGAGCCCAGAATGAAGCTGGGAGGTTCCACTGGCTTACCATAGAGCTGATCAGTGACCGAAACATAACAATTAATATAAAACATCATAGTTCCCCTTTAATCATCACCACCAACCCTTGAGTTTAACACTATCCTTTAAAGGGTATGTTCACCTTTGCATAGTTTGCCGAAGAGAAGGTATATTTATTATTTTTTGTTGCAGAAGCCTGGAAAGCATTGCACCAGTGACCAGTAGTTTAGGGGTGCAATGTGTGCTTCTGCAGACATGCCCTCCAGTTTTTTGCCCATACCTCTGTATGGGATTTCTGTTTGAAAGCCGGTTGTGTTAGTGGCTTACAAGAGCGCTCATTAGCGCCCCCACGTAGCCCATTGAAACTATGTCTGCAGCGGTGACTCATCCCCCTGAAGACATCACTGCCGATGAAATGCGTAGGACGGGGCCAATCACATTGAATGTGGAGTGGCGACCTTTTCCCTACAGTGGCATCCAAGTCTGTGAATGAATGAATTAAGTGTTTATAATTAATATTAATCAAAGTCTAAGCTTGCACCCAGGGCCCTCTTTAATATTGATTGGACCCTGGGCAAACATTTTCTAGGGCCCCCCTCCCATGCAATTTCACTCTCCACCTGCTCTGAGACATACAATAAATAGCAGCTAGATTTAAAATCAGTTTACTGTATCAGATCAGGCAGCGATTGTGATTGGTTGCCAGAGGTTAGAGCATATAATTACTGCTTACTGACTGGTTTCTAGAGGTTACAGCACACATTAAGGCTCACTGATTAGTTGCTAGAGGTTACAGCATATGTTTTCTGCTTGTTGATTGGTTGCTAGAGATTACTGTACAGTAATACTGCTCACTGATTGGGTGCTATAGGTTATAGTACATCCTCCTCACTGCAGGGGGACATGCTATACATATGAATGCCGCCTTTATTTACATATCAATGCAGCTGACCTCAGATATTTACATATCAATGCAGCTGCTATTTACACATGAATGCTGCTGTTATTTACATATGA
Organism: Lithobates sylvaticus; assembly: GCA_028564925.1. Taxonomy (NCBI): domain Eukaryota; kingdom Metazoa; phylum Chordata; class Amphibia; order Anura; family Ranidae; genus Lithobates; species Lithobates sylvaticus. The sequence continues at coordinate 562,802,596 of CM053029.1, read as the reverse complement.
ATGATGGTTATTTACATGTAAACACAGGGTCTGCAGGTGATTCATCTGTACACAACAATAGGGCAGAGCTGGGTAGCATTAGTAGCAGCACTTCACACTGAGATATCGGGACACAGCACAGGATTAAAACTTCAATGGATAAGGGAATTTAAACTGGGATAGTTGGCACGTATGAGGCAGCTGCTTTGGGCCTCACAACAATGACAGTGCCTAGGGCAGCTGCCCCTTTTGCCCTGCCTTAAAGACGTCCCTGCTTGCACTGTTTGCACCTCATAATATTTGATGTTTCTTTTTTGCACTTTTTGCACTTTACAACTGTCACTGTTGGAACTTGTGCACATATATCTGTAGCGCTGCTTTTTTTTTTTTTGCATTTATAATAGGGATTGGTATCACAATTTTCAGCAAGCTGCTAATTTTTTATGACTCAGAATTTATCTTTATATATTGGTACTTGTAGTTTACTCATTCACAGCAATCTGTGAATGAATGAAGTGGCTGTATGGGCGGAACCCCCACCCGCTGTCACAGGGAAAGGGGGAATTGCGGGGAGAGGGAGCACTATCTGGAACAAGTTACATGTTCCACCCTAAATACATGTTACAAAAGGTGAATTTATACTTTAATTAACCTCTACAATAAATTAACCCCTCCAGCAGCATACTTACTTGGACCATGCAAACCGCAAGGTACTAATCAAGCTTCAAAATGTTACAAATTTTAAAGATGGACACAAGAGGGGAAACAACTGCTACGGACTACTTTACAATGTCTTTGCAACATTAATTGAACATTAAAAATGTAAAAAAGCTACAATAAAAAGTAATAATAAAATAATAATTATATTACTATTTCTCCGGGATTTTAAAAGTAGTGTATTGCTATAAAGTAACTGCATGTTTATAGAATAATTTCTACTTAAATGGAGCTAAAAAACTGAAACTGTGTATTTAAGATCTAGGGAGAAAAGAAAAACACACACCACGATTCTAAATATTCCTCATTAGAGATATCTGTAGGTGTTACATTATTATGCAGTGACAAAACAATGCATATGCATTACTAATCTCTGTTTTATGCCTCACAGTTTTTCTTTTTTTTTTCAGAAGCCTGTAGACTTTAGCACTGCATAGCCAACGCTGCCTGCTCACACTTTACAAGATGAGCTAGAAGCTTTATTCCTACCAATTATTTTATTTTTTATTAATTTAGAGAGGTAGCACTCGCATATTATGCAGACTTTGCAGAGGGCACAGGGGGTTGATTTACTAAAACTGGAAAGTGCAAAATCTGGTGCAGCTCTGGATAGAAACCAATCAACTTTCAGGTTTTTAAGTCAAATCTTAATTGAACAAGCTGAAGTTTGGAAGCTGATTGGCTACCATGCACAGCTGCACCAGATTGTGCCCTCTCCAGTTTTAGAAAATCAACCCCAATAGACTCATACCAGTCCCTGCTTTAAGAGGGATTCACTATCTAATAAACCATAATCATCCAAAGATAGATAAAATTAATATTCCCGCGCTACCTTAACCACGACAACCACAGAAGATTCTACCCCTTCCTGACCGGAGCACTTTTTGCGATTCGCACTGCGTCGCTTTAACTGACAATTGCGCGGTCGTGCGCCGTTGCACCCAAACAAAAATTATGTCCTCTTTTTCCCACAAATAGAGCTTTCTTTTGGTGGTATTTGATCACCTCTGCGGTTTTTATTTTTTGCTCTATAAACAAAAAAAGAGCGACAATTTTGAGAAAAAAATATATTTTTTAATTTTTGCTATAATAAACACCCCCCAAATATATATCAATATTTTTGGTAAAAAAAAATCTCAATAAGCGTATATTGATTGGTTTGCGCAAAAGTTATAGCGTCTACAAAATAGGGGATAGATTTATAGCATTTTTATTATATAATTAATAAAATGTATAAATTTATTAATACTAGTAATGGCGACGATCTGCGATTTTTACCGCGATTGCGACATTATGGCGGACACGTCGGACAATTTTGACACATTTTTGGGACCATTGGCATTAATACAGCGATCAGTGCGATTAAAAATGCATTGATTACTGTAAAAATGTCACTGGCAGTGAAGAGGTTAACACTAGGGGTCAGTGAAGGGGTTAAGTGTGTCCTAGTTTGTGTTCTAACTGAAGGGGGGATGGGGACTATGCAGGGAAGATAACAGATTGCTGTTCATACTCTGTATGAACAGACGATCTGTCACTTCTCCCCTCAGAGAACCGGAAACTGTGAGTTTACACACACAGTTCTGGGTTCTCCGTGTCTCAGCGGCGATCGCGGGAGCCCAGCGGTGATCGAGACTGGCTTGGGGGGCGAGCAAGGGGGGGCACGCGTTACATAACGTAATTTCGCCCAGCCGTGCCATTCTGCCGCAGTACAACTGCGGCGGCTGGTTGGCAAGTGGTTAATCAAAACAAGTGAAGCACTAGTTGCAGCAAACACCGGATTGGTCAATCCGTACCAAGAGTAACATATATATAAAAATCAATGGGTGGTGTTGCGCTCTAGTATGTATCAAATCACTAAAAATATAGAGTGCTATATATTCATGGTATACATCAAATGTGCAAATAATTGTAATACTCCAAAGACATGCTGGTAGTTTAATTAGATGCTGTCGATAAAATTGGCCAAATATGTGTATGTTGTATGTGTATGTGTTTGTAAGCGTGTCGGGACCCCACAGGGCAAGGACCACGCTATACCACAGATGGACACCAGTGGCAAAAAGCGCCCTGAGGCGATTCAGGTTGCACTATACAAGTCATTCATTCATTCATTCAATACACAGTATAAAGTGCTAGGTGCTCAAAAATAGATAGATCATCTCAAATATACTTTACAGTGCAAAGAAAGCTAAAATTATTCCAAAAGTATAACATTTAGATAGATAGTAAATGAAAGTGCTAGTGCTGACAGAGTACAAAAGTGCACATAAGTCTTCAAACGGATATTGATACACAAGGTGCAATGAAAGAAGTTCTGTGCTCCAAGTGACACTCTGTTCAAGAGTAATTTTTGTGAATAGGTGATAATAGTCCTCTTCGGTGCAAAAACACCTCAGTGTGCAGTGGCTCCTTACCTTACCACTGTAAGGTAACAGCGTAATAATGATCAGTGGTAATGAGGGAATCCGGGATACTGCAGTGGATCACACCCAGCCTTCCTTTTGTATAGCAATATTCAGGGGGGCATCAATGGAGCTTAATATCCTGGTAAGGCTTGGTATCCTGGTGGGTGATTCTTATTTGTAGTGCTGTGTCGCCTCATTTGTTCCTTGGATAGAAAAAAAAAAATGCTGTATCTGTTTGCCTCTATGTGGATACAAAGATGCATACCAAGGCCAATTCTGGTAGTAAGCCTATTGTTTTAGACCAGCCATTCTCAACCAGGGATCCTCCAGAGGTTGTTAATGGTTCCTTGAGCTATGCCTGATCAACCTCCCATCTGATGGTGCTTCCATAGTTACAAAACCAACATCTTTGGCAAAGCAAGTGGTATTACGACAACAATCTTTGTAGCTGTATGTAAGGATGGCATTATGACCACCACTTTAAGGGGAACACCCTTCCCACCAATGTAAGGAGCATTTCTCCATAAATTGATTTTAATAGCTCCCTGTGACCTTCAAATTATTTCAAGGGTACCTCTGAGGTAAAAAGGTTGAGAATGGCTGTTTTAGACAGTCAGATCAAACCTGGATACCTAGAAGAAGTTCACACTAATGTAGGAAAACAAAACAATCTCAGAGCATGTCCCTGGTACAGCTCCCGGGTCACACATTCCCGGCTGTTACCATTTGGGCATATTATTATGTGTATTCAACTCTAGCTGATTTGGAAGTATTTGTTCCTTAATGGTGGCCCTTGGTTTTGGAATAATATAATTTATTACCAATTATGTTATGTACTCTAAAATTGATGTTTACTTTATAGATATTTATATGTGCATTTACTCCTGAGGAAGTGAACAGAGATTCACGAAATGTGTTGCGTGTTACCATGCATTTTTTGATTATGCATTGATACCCAGAATAAAATGTTTTAATTTGGTAGGATATATATTATGAAACTATTACAAATCAGCTTATTAACACTTAAATTGTTCTCTAGGCAATCTAATGAGAATTGTATTTAATCATCAATAAATGTGTATACCATGTATCTAGTTGTTGTCTGTGTTGCACCAAATTTAAAGTCCCAGGGCAAACCAATGCTTTTTAAAATATGTTTATGTCAGGATAGAAGCGCATCACAGGGTTTATCAGACCGTATACTTTAACTCCTCTTGTTGGGTGAAAAAACATCTCATATCTTATTAGGTTTTTGTCTTGGTCCTGGAACTCAGAGGCTTTGTAATGTTTTGAGTGAAATAAAGGCTCCAGTCTTAGGTCACATTTGACCTGTCATTCAGACTCATTCAGTACGGTGTACAGACATATGTAAAAAATTTAAAGTTTTTAAGGTCTTTATGTATGTGAGCTGACTGAGGCTCAAAGGCTATCTCTTACTCCCTTCTCTGATATATGAAAGCCTGTGTCGGGAACCACTAATCAGACTGAGACAGAAGTGCAGTAAAAATCACACTATTTAATAAAATGGTAAAATGGTATAAACAGAGCAAAGGTGGTCAAAACTTAACCAGAGTTCGATAACCAGGACAGGTAGTCAGAACAAGCCAGAGAAACAGGAGTCCAGAGATCAGCAAAGTTGGGTGCAGCAAACAGGATCAGGAACCAGAAGGGAAGTCAGACAAGCAAAAGTCTTTCACAGGAAAACACAGCAGAGAGAGTCCATGGATTTATTTATTTTTTATTCATGGCGTGACGGCGCAGTAGCACGTAATTGTGCACCTGCGCAGTGCGGGCAATCTCACCCTGTGAATTCAGACGTTGCCGATTGGTGGCGGATGTTGATGCCCACAGGGTTGGGGAGCTCTTATAGCGGCCCTTGTGGGTCTGCTATGTGAGCAGCAGTGACTCTCCACGCTGGGCTGACATGACGGACGGTGCAATTCTGATGTGAGTTTAACAATCTGGTCGTGCTTGGTCTTTCCCAGCGCCCCCCTTATTAGCCCTGGTTTTTGTTCCCCCCCCTTTTCCTCCTCCCCCGCCTTTCCAATTCCTCTTGTTCCCTTCCTTTGTATGATTCTCTGTTTGTTGCATTCCCTTCCTTTCTCCCCCTCCCCCAACCTCTCTATCTTTCTTCCATTTCTTTTGATCACATGATTATTATGTTGTTTTCTGCAGATTGTTATACCACTCTAGGACTTATAGGCTTTTCAGCGTCTGGACCCACCTACATTGAGTGGTCTCTGCAGTAGCTCCGGAGCCTCTTTTTGACCAGGCTTTTCACTCAATCGTTTTTTGGCACCGTCCCAATTGTCATCCAGCCCAAGCAACCAGCAGTATATATATTGCTTTCCTTCTGACCAGGGTGTGGCTTGGTAGGTTATGTGTCTGTAGGCTACATCGTTGTGATGTGTTCTTCCACTCACTTTCCCCTCCCCCTCCTCTTTTCACATGGTCTTTGCACTACCTCCCCCCCCTTTTTCCCCCTCCTTCTCCCCCTCTTCCCCCCTTCTCCCTCCTCTCCCTTCTCTCCCATCTTCCCTTCCTTTCCTTTCTCCCCCCCCCAGCCCCCCGCATTTTCCCTCTCTCCCCCCTTTTCCCTTTCCCCCATCTTTTCCCGTTATCCCTCCCCCTCCCCCTCCTCCACCCCCCTTACTCCCCTTCAAACATCACACCTTTACCCTTCTTTCCCCTAACACCCCCTTACCCCCCACCCCCCCTTTCTTTTCTCTTCCACCCCCCCTTCTTCCCCTCCCTCCCTTTCACTGGTTTTCTTCTCCCCCTCTTTTGCTCCCACAGTGGTGTTGGCTGAGTTTTCTTAATCCTAGCGCGACACATACTTGTTTATGTAGTAAATTTACCAATTTCTATTATTCCCAGTAACCTGTCATTAATGATGGTCATTTGCAATCCCCCTTGTCCGTCGTGGGGGGTATTTTGTTGAGTCCTCTCGCCATTGATCGTGTCCAGACAGGTGAGCATCTCTCCATTTTCACTTTGAACTGTTATCTGCTAATTAAATAAATGTATGCTTTGTTTAAATGTAACTCTTATTCTGTAGACGATTTCCTCCTGAAGAAGCGGTTATACCACGAAAGCGGTAGAGGATCCTTGCATACTCCACCTCAACTCTAGCCTTACGGGGGTACCCGTTGGGAGTTAATGTACGTGTAGGGTATTCTTTTAATATATTTGTATTATTTTTGGTTAAATTGTATTAAAATTTATATTTTTTACCATAAACCTTGGGTCTGTGTATCAGTGTCGTGATAGTCCATTAGCCCGTCTGGGTGTCCTTGTGCATTGGTCAGCATCAGCATTTGTCCTCACATTTTCACCTTCCTACCTTTCAATGTTTCAAATTGGATGATGGCACGTTTTTACTTCCCTTTGACCCTTATTATATGAGGCTATACTCAAAAATGTTCCATTTCCTCTTGATCCTAACAGGTCTCCCAGTTCCTGCCACTGAAAAACATCCCCACAGCATGATACTGCCACCACCATGCTTCACTGTAAGGATGGTATTGGCCATGTGATGAGCAGTGCCTGGCCTCCAGACATGACGCTTGCCATTTAGGCAAGGGGTTACATTTTTGTTTCATCAGACCAGGGGATTTTGTTTCTCATGGTCTGAGAGCCCTTCAGGTGCCTTTTGGCAAACTCCAGGTGGGCTGTCATGGGTCTTTTACTGAGGAGTGGCTTCCGTCAGGCCACTCTACCATACAGGCCTGATTGGTGGAGTGCTGCAGAGATGGTTGTTCTTCTGGAAGGTCCTCCTCTCTCCACAGAGAAATGCTGGAGCTCTGTCAGAGTGACCATCGGGTTCTTGGTCACCTCCCTGTCTAAGGCCCTTGTCCCCCAATCACTTAGTTTGGCCGGGCGGCCTGCTCTTTGCTGGTTCCAAACTTCACAGATGACTGGGACCACTGTGCTCAATGCTGCACACATTTTTCTGTACCCTTCCCCAGATCTGTGCCTCCATACAATCCTGTCTTGGAGGTATACAGACAATTCCTTGGACTTCATAGTTTGGTTTGTGCTTGGACATGCACTGTTAACTGTAAGACCTTATATAGACAGGTGTGTGCCTTTCCAAATCATGTCCAATCAACTGAATTTACCACAGGTGGACTCCAATCAAGTAATAGAGACATCTCAAGGATGATCAGTGGAAACAGGATGCACCTGAGCTCAATTTTGAGTGTCCTGGCAAAAGCTTTGACTACTTAAGTGGAGTTCCACCCTAAAGTGGAACTTCCGCTCATCGGAACCCTCTCCCCCTTCCGGTGTCACAGTTGGCACCTTTCAGGGGGGAGGGGGGTGCAGATACCTGTCTAAGACAGGTATTTGCACCCACTTCCGGGCATAGACTCCCACGGGAGTCTATGCCTCTTCCTGTCCCGCCGCGCTGTCTGCTGGGACACACACGGGTCCTAGAGACAGCGCGGACGATTCCCATTGCACTGCATGTGCAGTAGGAAACTGGGAAGTGAAGCCGCAATGCTTCACTTCCTGATTCCCTCAACGAGAATGGTGGTGGCAGCAGCCGAGAACTGAACGAACGAGGTAAGTGTCCATTTATTAAAAGTCAGCAGCTGCAGTATTTGTAGCTGCTGGCTTTTAATTTTCATTTTTTTCAGTGCAATCCCTCTTTAAAGAGGAGGGCCCAACAAAATATTTTTTTTAAAAGTGAGCAGCTACAAATACTGCAGCTGCTGACTTTTAAGAATCGGACACTTACCTGTCCCAGGGTCCAGTGATGCGGGGGAACGAAGCACCCCCTCGTTCCCCGCTCCGCTCACGGTGCCGGCATCCTTACTGTGGGTACCCGGCTGTGAAGCTTCACAGCCGGGCACAAACTGCACATGCGCGAGCGGCGCTGCACTTAGTGATACGTCGCACAGTCATCAGGGACCCGTCACGTGTCCCAGATGACTGACTGCCGAGAGGAAGTGACGTTTCTAGCCTGGGCTGAGGAAGAGGCAGATTTCGTGGGACCACCTAGCAACAGGGAGAAATAGGTAAGTGGAATTTTTTTTTTTATCCAATTCATTTTTATTGTCTTATTTAATGTAAATAAGCATAATGTTGCATAATGTTGAAATTTTGGTGGAAACATCACTTTAAGTACATAGGAATTTTTTTGTTTTTTTATTTTTAATAAATTTACAAAGATTTCAAACAAACTTCTTTCACCTTGTCATTACGGGGTGTTGTTTGTAGAATTTTGAGGAAAATAATGGACTTAATCCATTTTGGAATAAGGCTTTAACATAACAAAAAAAAAAAAAAGTGAAGCTCAAGACAAGCTTATTACTGTTTGATAAAAAAAAAATCAGGTGTGGTAGCTAAAACTACCTAAAATATTTTTTTCAAGGTGAAATTAAATGGATTGGGGTGCTGCTGTTTTTAAGCAAATTGAAAACGTCAATTACTAGTACAAAAATTTGTGATGCGAGAATGTAGTGTCCCTGACCCTGAAAATCATACTGTTCCATAACATCATATACAGTGTTAAGGCGTAGAATGTGGGGTTGTGGTTTTCTAAGTGTTTTTGTGCACTCTGTTTTGACTTTTAAAATGCAGTATGGTATTGTGAGAGCGCTTCTCCTAGGGCAGGGATATGCAATTAGCGGACCTCCAGCTGTTGCAGAACTACAAGTCCTATGACGCATAGCAAGCCTCTGACAGCCACAAGCATGACACCCAGAGTAAGAGGCATGATTGGACTTGTAGTTTTGCAACAGCTGGAGGTCGGCTAACTGTATATCCCTGTCCTAGGGGGTTATCTGATAAGAGGAGGAGCCACGAGAGCTGCCGGGGGACCCCAGAAGACGAGGTTCGGGGCCACTCTGTGCAAAAAGAGCTGCACAGTGGAGGTAAGTATGATATGTTTTTTATTTTAAGTTTAAAAAAAAAATAGCCTTTACAATCACTTTAAGTACCCCCTAATGCTAAAAGCCAAGATAGCAAGCAAATGTGCTGCAAGTTTGAAAATGACCTGATAAGCTATTGCTAAACTTGCCAGGCTTCACAAGTTTGTTGCACAATTGCAGCAAGTCCGCATTACATGACTCCAGATGAACTCTCTGTGGAAACATTCTGCGAGTTCTGATTCAGTTATGTTGTACAATTGTCATCCCACCACAGTGGGCTGAATCACTGTCACTGTGGCTGAATTTTCATGCTGTAGACCACTGAAACGTTGGTCTTGCTAGAGACTTGCAATACCAACAGCATGGAAAAGCCCTATCACAGACATTGCGATAGTAAAACTAAAAATCACATGTGTAGCGCCGACACTTTTCTAAAGTGTGCGCTATTTTGTAAAAAAATTTTTTTCAGAACTGTAACTGAGTTCTGGGGGTTAATTGTTTTAGGTTTTTACTTTGGCATCAGTTTGGCTGGGCTGTACTGGAGTTCTGCCTGGTCATAGGTGCAGTGAGGCACCTGTGACAGGCTGAGAACGCAGCCTGGTTGGACGTGTTAGGTACCAATCTTTCTCGGAGCCAATCAGTGGGCACATCTGGCCCCGCTGTGTATTCCGGGAAAGGGTATTTAAAGAGGGAGTCCGGCAAAAATTTTTTTTTTAAAAGTCAGCAGCTACAAATACTTCAGCTGCTGACTTTTAAAATAATGACACTCACCTGTCACAGGGTCCAGCGACGTCGGCACCCGAGGCCAAACCGTCCCTCGGTCCTCGGATGCTGCCGCCGCCATCTTGGGTATGGGAAGTGGGTAAAAATACCTGTCTTAGACAGTGGTGCCTGTCTTTTGTTTCTTCTTTCTTAATTAAGTTCTTGATGTTCATGTTTGGGGGTCTGGAGTCCCTTTTGTGGAATGCTTGGCAAAGAGTAATACTTTGCGAACCATGGTAGCTAGATGTGGGCTTTACTTCATGTTTGGCCTACTTCCAGGGATTACGATTTAAGATGGTCTTGACCTTGATATCTTGGGTTTTGTTGTCCCACACTATGATCCAAGGGGTGATCGTGTGGGTGACCACTTCCTAGTGTCCACAATCGTTTTGATGTTTTATACCCATGTTCTAACACAAAATATGTTATTCCGGTTCACTTCTGATGGTGGTCAAATGCTCACTCGTGAACATAGTGAATACCCACCTAATTGCCAAGGTTTTCCAATGTTTTGTTTCCCCCACTTCTGTACCATTGTCTATACAGAGCTTACAAGGATTGTTCGCTGCTCTGTACAGAGCTCTTGTTACTTTTAGCCCCCCGGACACACAGTCGGAAATTCTGACCACAAAATCCGTCCGATTTTGTCCGAAACTGGTGTTGCATACACACGGTCGGACAAAGTTGTCGGAAAATCCGATCGTTTCGAACATGGTGACGTTTGATGCATACTACGTAAAGGCTAGTAGCCAATAGCTTTGGTCTCGTAATTTGATCTGAGCATGCGTGGCACTTTGTTCGTCGGAATTCTTTACACAAAAAAAAGTCAGATCGGATTTTGTTGTCGGAAAATTTGAGATCCTGCTCTCAAATGTTTTCCGTCGGAAATTTCCAATTGAAAAAGCCCGCTAGAGCCCACACACACGATCGGATTTTCCGACAACATAATCTGATCAGACTTTTTCCATCGGAATATCCGACCGCGTGTACGGGGGATAACTCTTTTTAAAACATTAATAAAAACGATTGGAACAGAAAATACACCAATTATAAACATTATAGACCTTTCATTTCTTTGTAATTGGGCAAACTTACAAAATCTGCAGGGAATCAAATAATTATTTTCCCCACTGTAGCAATAAACATGATAAAAAAAATAAAGAGACAGTGTTAACATATTTAAAAAAAGAGCAGAGATCAGTGTCACTTGTTGCTAGGCAGAACGGGGAGATGCTGTTTACTTCCGCATCTCCCCGTTCAGCCTCCCCTGAGACGATTGCGGGTATCCCAGCGGAGATCGAGTCCGCGGAACCCGCGACCGGACTCACGGGGTACCGGCGGCGCGCATACGATGGCACGGCGGCATTCTTAAAGGGACGTACCTGTACGCCCTTATGCCTGTCCGTGCCATTCTGCCGACGTACATCGTTGCGTGCCGGTCGGGAAGTGGTTAAAGTACATTTGTGCTTATAATAAACTACTAAACTGCTATGGGGGTTGTAAAGCAGACACCTTTAGTTTCTTTAATATCTGCTCTTGAGCGTGACATGTAATGAAACATAGTGGCACTTCTAGTTATCTGCTTTATAATCTGGGAAGCAGTTTAGTAACTTAATTCTATGCAGGTGTTACTTTAAGTGTACATTTTTTTTTCATTTATACATATTAAATGCCAATCACAATAAGATACGTTGTTTTGGTGTAATAAATGCTTTCTTAATTTGTTTTCTTCAATAACACGAATATTGTGTGCCATAGGTAAGAGGCAGCTTCAACGACTGTGATTACAAAGACCCAAGCGATTAACACACCCGTACGCCTCTACCTTTGTTCCCTCTGCAGTCCTAAATAAAAATGGCAGACTTAAGAGCATCCAAAGCATAACCAGCTAACAGTTAATCAAAGATGACTCAAACTGTGCTAACGCTTTCTTGGGATTTTTACTAGGCTGCATTTTCCCGTTCTCTATAATTTAGATGCATCTGAATGTGTACATTAAGTATTGACAGTTTTTACAGGATATGTCATCAGGTTGGCTCCCACTGAATAAAATCATATAGTGCAAACCACATGGAACTGTTCCACTTGTCGCCTTTAAAGGTTTCCAGTGCACTTAACACTGCCAAACTACGAGACTAAGTCAAATGGTGAATATTTAACCGAAACAAGCATCTATATTAGTTACTCCAAAAGGTTGTACATATGCATTGATGAATGTATTTGAATGTAAAACATAGAGAGGTTCGGCAAATGTGACCAGAAGTAATATTTAAAGGAATAGGTCAGCAACAAGCATCAGCATCTCTACTGCTCACCAGGGAGGGACATTGCTATTATTGCAATAGGCCTAATGCCGTGTACACACGGTCGGAATTTCCGATGGAAACAGTCTGATGGGAGATCTTATTCGGATTTTCCGACCGTGTGTATGCCCAACGGTCTTTTTCTGTCAGCATTGGGCGGCACAGTGGTGTAGTGGTTAGCACTCTCACCTAGCAGTAAGAATGGTCGTTGGTTCGAATTCCAACCATGACAATACATGCCTGGAGTTTGCATGTTCTCCCTGTGCCTGCATGGGTTTCCTCCGGTTTCCTCCCACAATCCAAAGACATGCAGGTAGGTTAATTGGCTTCTGTCCAAAAAAAAAATTGGCCCTAGTATATGCATGTAGACCTTGGATTGTGGGCTCCTTGAGGGTAGGGACCAATATGAGTGTCCAATGTACAGGGATAGGGACAATTGTAGACACTCACTCAGGTTGAACTGGATGGACTGGTGTCTTTATTCAACCTTACTAACTATGAAACTATGAGACTTTGGATTGAGAGTCTGTTCTTAATTTTTCCGACGGAAAACCTTTCTATCTGATTTTCCGATCGTGTGTATGCAATTCCGACACGCAAAATTCCGACGAACGCTCGGAAACAATTCGACGAATGCTCGGAAGCATTAAACTTCCCTTTTATAGTGCAGTCAAATGTGTTGTATGTCGTGGTGTTATTGACCGTCGGAATTTGGTGTGACCGTGTGTAGGCAAGACAATTAGAGCGAAATTCCGTCTGAAATTTCCGACGGGAAAACCATCAGAGCTTTTTCCGACGAAAATTCCGACCGTGTGTACGCGGCATAAGGCATTCTCTGAGGTTTGCTATGAACAGTCAGGTGGTCAAAATATGAGTGTGCCTGAAAATAAAGATGCCAGAATAAAACCATTCCATCAGTCCTAGGCTTACCTTTAAGTTGGCCATTGATGGATAGAAGAAAATTCTTGGGAAAAGTCTTAAAGCAATTCTTTGATTACTCGATTAAAGTGATTCTTAAAAAAATAATAACAAACATGTTATACTTACCTGCTCTGTGCAATGGCTTTGTGCAGAGAAGGCCCGGTCCTCTTTTTTTTGGGTCCGCCTCCAGCGGTTCTGGCCGCCCCTCATACCAACTGCCCCCAATATCAAGCCTCTTACTATGAGGGCAGAGCCGTGCTCCTGCAAACGCACATTGTCCAATCACATGCAGAGCGCAGCTCAGCCCCGCTCTTTCCTTATTGGCTCACTGGTTGTGATTGACAGCAGCCCAATGGCTCCCACTTCTTTGTGTGCCAATGAGGAGAGAGACCCGGGAGAGCCGCTGCTCACATGCACATCGCTGGATTAGGATTGGGCTTAGGGGAGTATAAAGTGGGGCTGGGGGGTGGGCTGTACCCAGAATGTTTTTTTACCTTAACTCATCGAATGCATTAAGGTAAAATGCCTTTAGAACCACTTTAGGTCAGCCATACATTGACAGAAATTCAGCAGGGACTGGCCAAATTTGGATTTGGTACCGGTAGAGAGGTTGTACAGAAGTCCATCTATTGATCAACTTCTGCACAACTGCCCTGTCGGATTTTCGCTGCTTGATCAGTTCCACCAGCTGTAGCCAACAGCACTGATCAGTGTATTGTGATAGTTACATAGTAGGTGAGGTTGAAAAAAGACACAAGTCCATCAAGTCCAACCTATGTGTGTGATTATTTGTCAGTATTACATTGTATATCCCTGTATGTTGCGGTCATTCAGGTGCTTATCTAATCGTTTCTTGAAACGATCAATGTCCCCCGCTGAGGCGACGGCGGTGGAAGGGAATTCCACATCCTTGCCGCGCTAAGCCCCAGTACACACGGTGGGAAATTCCAAACACAAAATCCGTCTGATTTTTTCCAACGGATTTTGTCCGACACTGGTGTTGCATACACACGGTCGGACAAAGTTGTCGGAAAATCCGATCATTCTGAACGTGGTGACGTTCGTTGCGTACGACGGAACTACGTAGAGGCTAGTAGCCAATAGCTTTGGTCTCGTAATTTGATCTGAGCATGCGTGGAGGAATTCTCTACACGGGATTGGAAAAGGTCCGATCAGACTTTGTTGTTGGAAAATTTGCAAATTTGCAGAAAATTTGAGAGCAGGATCTCAAATTTTTTCCGTCGGAAATTCCGATGGAAAAAGTCAGATGAAGCCCACACACGGCCGGATTTTCCGACAACATGGTCCGATCTGACATTTTCCGTCGGAATTTCCGACCGTGTGTACGGGGCATTACAGTAAAGAACCCTCTACGTAGTTTAAGGTTAAACCTCTTTTCTTCTAATTTTAATGAGTGGCCACGAGTCTTCCTAAACTCCCTTCTGCAAAAAAGTTTTATTCCTATTGTGAGGTCACCAGTACGGTATTTGTACATTGAAATCATATCCCTTCTCAAGCGTCTCTTCTCCATAGAGAATAAGTTCAGTGCTCGCAATCTTTCCTCATAACTAATATCCTCCAGACTCTTTATTAGCTTTGTTGCCCTGATTTGTACTCGCTCCATTTCCAGTACATCCTTCCTGAGGACTGGTGCCCAGAACTGGACAGCATACTCCAGGTGCGGCCGGACCAGAGTCTTGTAGAGCAGGAGAATTATCATTTTATCTCTGGAATGGCGGGGAAGTCTCCCCACTGTCAGAATACAATAGCTCAGTAGGGGAGGATTCCCCCAACCACATCGAGTATGTGTGAATAGAGTCATTTTTTTTTCATTCAACTCACTGGTTGAACAAAGAAAAAGACTAATCTATTGGCTGCTTTAGGAAAATTTGTACAAATATTCTCAGATCATTCTCAGAACATTCACATGTTGTTCAAAATATTTTGTTTTGCTTTTAACATTTAATGTTGGAATGAATGGGCTTTACTGAATGAAAACCACATACACTGTTAGAAATGTGTTCGAGAAAAAATGTTCCATCCTGCTACTTCGAATTTGTTTGTCACTGTGGTCAAAAATGAGCGCTGATTTGACCCAATAATGATTATAAAAACAAACAAACTTTCTTAGAATATTCTATTCCTAAGAACTTTAGTTTAAGATTCTACCCATCTATGGCCAACTTTACTGCTAATCGTCTATTATCAATGCCCCGCCAAGTTACTGGCAATCACACTGAATGGCATGCCTTCTCTCCATGTGACAGTGCTAGGGCTTGGAAATCGGCTGCTTCAGTCTTGGGAGGTAGATGACATGCCAAATGCTTTGCTATAGATGGAAGCACTGGGACTTTCAGAGAACAGGAACAGTCATTAGAACAGCGATAAAGATAACTATAGGCACTGTAAAATGCTTAGTACAGCGTGGTGATTGAGATTTTTTTGTTCTGATAAGTTTAATTTAAAGTGGTTCTAAAGGCTGAAGGTAAAAAACCTTCAGTATGCAGTCCAGGCCCCCCCCCCCCCCCCCCCCCCCCCCCCCCCCCCCGAATACTTACCTGAGCCTGATCTTGATCCAGTAATGTGCAAAAGAGCAGAGGCTCTCTCAGTTCTATCCCTCCTCAGTGGCTCAGACACAGCAGCAGGGGCCATTGTTAATCACAGCCAGTGAGGAGGGAGTAGGGGGGTGAGGCAGAGACCCACTCTGTGGGTCTTATAGACATACAGAGCAGGGCTCAGGAGCAAGCATGCAGAATTACTCCCATAGCAAGTGGCTTGCTATGGGGGCACTCAGTAGGAAGGAGGAGGCAGGAGCGCCGACAGAGGACCCGAGAAGAGGAGGATCAGAGCTGCTCTGTTGATTGGAATGTTGGAACATTTTTGATGATCAGCAGCTGCTGCCAATATGCTGTAGCTGCTGATCATTGTATTCTTACAGCAGAGAGTCCCTTTGCTTTTTTCTATTATATGTAGCACCCAACTAGTGCAAGATGCTAGGTAAATTCAGGTTTTGGCTCTGCAATCAAGGGAGCAGTGATTGTTTTGTTTGGTCTGTTCAGAATTTCCCAGGCTGTGAGTTTGACTGCTTCCCAATGCCTCTATAAGACATTTCTAGAGCTTAGAGAGGGAGAATTCAAATAACCAGCCTGAATATTGATCAAGGCGTAGCCAGTCCCTAGGAAAGGGGGGTCCAGATGGTGACTGGGAAGCTGATAAATCGTTTGAAGCCCTGGAGAGAGGGTTTTTCATAGCAAGGAGAGTTCAAAGCCTCAGGGGGCTATTGCCCCCAGAGGCAACCTGTGGACTGAGTTGGTCTCAGTCTTCTGTTCTGTGAGGTCTCAGTCAGTGGCAGCTGCTCCATTAGGGGGCGCAGGGGCCCTGTCCCCCTAATCCATGCACCCAGACCCTAATCTACATGCAGGGCGCCGGACGCATTGGATTTCAGTGTTTTTAAAAAAAAAAACATGATTAGAGCCTAAGGCTCTAATTGGCTTCAAAAAGGGTGGGCTCGGGGTGCAGAGCACTATAGTGACAATAGTGAATTAATATTCGCTATTGTCTTCCTGCTTCTCCTCCCATTCAATCAGGAAGCGGGTCTTATGACCTGATTGGCCAAGAGGAAAAGCAACCGTATTAGCTGGTACCAGGGAGGATGTACAGGGAGATCCAGGAGAAGGCCGTCCTCATTGGAGTGATCTCTCTGCTCTGCATCGCTGCCAGCACACAAGCCAGAGCCCGACCGCGTGAGTACCTCCCACTGGGGTGGCAGAGGTGGGACCAGAAAGTGATCTGGAACTGAGTGCAGGACTTCACCAAAGGGGTCTGATCTAGAGAAGAAATGTCTCACTCAGTGGACCATGTTCGGAGGAGTATTAAAGTTGGTAGCTGTATTAGGGCCTTGTGAGTAATGACCCTCAATTGATTCCTGGTGACTGTGTGCTTTTGGGATATACATGCCAGAGGTTACTTCGATTGAGACAGCTCTCATGGTCCCAGATACTGGCCATTTCCTCAACAGTGTCCTGGACTGGGAGCTTAGAGAACAGTGCCCTCCTGTACTGTGCAGTGTTCCTGAAATTGCATGGGTTCCAATAGCTGTGCAGTGGTGCAGGGTAACCAGATGCCAAAGAGACTTGCCTTATGGTCCCCAGCTGTGAGGTTTTAGATTGTCCAATATTCACAATTGCTTAACCACTTCCCTACCACCCACTGTCATATGACGCCCACAAGGTGGATCTCCCATCCTGGGTGGGCGTCATATGACGTCCTCCCATTCCCGGCCGCCTGGGGGGGGGGGGCGTGAGCCGCCGCCGGCGTGCGCCCGCGGCGTTGCTCGGGACACGGTGCGGGTGCCCGGTGGCCGCTATGTCCGCCGGGCACCCACGATTGCCCGTTAAAACAACGGGACCGTGCGGGACCGTGGAGCTGTGTGTGTAAACACACAGCTCCACGTCCTGTCAGCGGAGAGGAGACCGATCATGTGATCCCAGTATGGAGAAACACTGATCGGTCTCCTCCCCTTGTGAGTCCCCTCCCCCCACAGTTAGAATCACTCCTATAGGGAACACATTAACCCCTGCAGCGCCCCCTAGTGTTAACCCCTTCCCTGCCAGTCACATTTACACAGTAATCACTGCAATTTTATAGCAACGATCGCTGTGTAAATGTGAATGGTCCCAAAAATGTGTCAAAAGTGTCCGAAGTGTCCGCAGCAATGTCGCAGTCACAAAAAAAAAATTGCAGATCGCCGCCATTACTAGTAAAAAAAAAATGCAATAAATCTATCCCCTATTTTGTAGACGCTATAACTTTTGCGCAAACCGATCTATATACGCTTATTGCGATTTTTTTTTACCAAAAATATGTAGAAGAATACGTATCGGCCTAAACTGAGGAAAAAATTTATTTTTTTTTAAATAAATGGGATATTTATTATAGCAAAAAGTAAAAAATAATGCGTTTTTTTTTTTCAAAATTGTCGCTCTTCTTTTGTTTATAGCGCAAGAAATAAAAACCGCAGAGGTGATCAAATACCACCAAAAGAAAGCTCTATTTGTGGGAAAAAAAGGACGTCAATTTTGTTTGCGTGTAACGTCGCACGACCGCGTAATTGTTAGTTAAAGCAACGCATTGCCGAATCGCAAAAAGTGCTCTGGTAAGGAAGGGTGTAAAATGGCCCGGTGCTGAAGTGGTTAAGTAGAAGATTGTCTCTTGCAGCCAATTGCTAACTATTTTGGAGTATCCATGCCCTAATTCCTAATCCTATTAGTTTTCTTCAGCAATAAATCTTGAGAAGACAACCCCTAGACTGAGTTATTGGAGCATAAATGAATAGGCAGTTGCTTGGGTGACTGGTGGCATCTGCGCTGTTTGGAGGAGAACCCCTGCAAGGGTATCGCTACATATATTACCCATGTAATAGCGAAGGTTTGTCTGCATGCAATGTACTGTACTACTTGACCACACGCCACCAACAATTTGATTTTGGGAGCCATCAGGATGAGACAAGCCCACTCTGCCATTTCTGCCAATATAATCAAAATCTGCTGGACCTACAGCTTCCACTACAGAAGACAAGATATGATAGCTATTTTTTTCTGGCTGCCATGCCATACTGAGAGGATGGGCCAGTATAAAAAATTACCCCATGCATTGCAGACTGGACCAATGGCCTGATCTTGCATTGTTTGAATCAAGTTGCTCTCTTCCTCACTCTTCCTCACTCTCCAGTGTCCTTTGGCATACAAATTACAATAGGCATACAGTATTGTCACAAGCATCTGGAGACAGATGTTTAAAAAATAAATCAGGGCAGCAGCCAGCAGTAAGTAACGTAACAAACCAACCAACATTGAAAATGTCTTCTTAAAATATCAAAAACATTTATAACTTTTGCAGCAGAGTTGCTGAATGAGACCTTAGAATCATTTTCTCACAAGGCATCGCGTCATTTGATGCATGGTGTGCCACTAGGGTTGCCACCTCATCCTTTCAAAATTGGACACATATTCATAGCTCCCAACTGTCCCTGATTTCGAGGGACTGCCCCTGATTTGGAGCAATGTCCCGCTGTCCCTTATTCCTCCTCATTTTGGTCTGATCTAAATAGTTGTATAGAAAATGCACTTTTTATCTTTCAAAAAGTGTTTCCCAGTACTAAACCTTTCATCCAATTTCTAAATTGCTGCATTTGTACATTTTAAAAGCCAACATAAAGGAATAGTAGTGGTATAAAAAAAAAACCTTGTGGATTTAATTAAAGTGGATGTAAACCCAATTTTTTATTTTTTTATGTCATAATGTAGACAATAAGATTTCCTTTCATTTGAGCCCAGTCTTGCCACACAGATTTACTCCAGCCCTGAGCAACCGATTGGAATGGATGGCACTAGAGGGCAGTGCCAGGTTAAGGTCATTCAGCACCTAGGAAAAAGTTGCCAAGCTGTGCCCCCCCTTCCCGTTCATGATGTGCAAGCTTAGGGCATCCACTTAGGGGGTACGAAACCCGCACCTCCTCCCGGCTCTCTCATCACTCCTGGAAGTGCTGGGTTTACAAGAGTAGTGATGCTGCTGTCACTACTCCTGTAAGCCTTGTAACAGAAGGAACTTTGCACAGGATGCCCCCATCCCTGCAATAAACCATTGCGCCCAGGGCAGCTGTCCCTCCTGCCCACCACTTGTCCCAGCCCTGCTAGCGGGTATCTGATGGACAGTGCATTGTGGGAAGAGGCTGCAGGGGCCAGTCTTACAGCATGGAAGAAAGAGACAATGCACTGTCCATCAGATACCCGCTAGCAGGGCTGGGACAAGTGGTGGGCAGGAGGGACAGCTGCCCTGGGCGCAATGGTTTATTGCAGGGATGGGGGCATCCTGTGCTAAGTTCCTTCTGTTACAAGGCTTACAGGAGTAGTGACAGCAGCATCACTACTCTTGTAAGCCCAGCACTTCCAGGAGTGATGAGAGAGCCGGGAGGAGGTGCGGGTTTCGTACCCCCTAAGTGGATGCCCTAAGCTTGCACATCATGAACGGGAAGGGGGGGCACAGCTTGGCAACTTTTTCCTAGGTGCTAAATGACCTTAACCTGGCACTGCCCTCTAGTGTCATCCATTCCAATGCAGACCCCATAGCACTGCACTGAATATGAGGAAGCTGAGCAACAGTGCAGGGCATAGGGGTCACCCGGTGCCAAGGGAGTGGAGGATTCATGCTTTTTCTATTTCTCTAGACTTAAATGGGTATTCAACCCTTGCCATGTGGGGGCAGCTCCACTGCAAGGGAAAATACTTACTTTGCCAGGATAAAGGCTTTAGCGGGTAGTACACAGCATGGGAATATTGGATGAATGATCGCCTGTTTTTTTTTTTTTTTTTTTTGCATGCTAGTCTCATATCAAAAATGAAGAGGTTACTCAAATTATGAAAATTCTCATATGACAGAATACAACTTCGGAAGTGATGTAATGTGTTGTATTTTTTGAAAATCGTACAATCTGGTATCCTACAAGAATTTTTTTTGTGTTTGTCCCTTTAATAATGTCAGTTAAACTTTCGTAATTGGCTCTGGAAAGCTGTGTACTAACGATCAGATTATAGTACGATCGCTTCAAACGTGGTATTTTTCGTACTACTTTCTCATCGGGGGCTTACGGCCTCCAAAAAGTTGTCTTATTTCTGAATTAATGCTATGCATATTAAATATAGCCAGGCACCTGGCTAAGCAGAAGGAGCAATTAAGGACACAGTGTTCTTAATTGCTCCTTCTGCTTAGCCAGGTGCCTGGCTATATATATATGCAGCTGCTGTGTGTGCTCTCACCAAACTGCCGTTCCAAAATAGTTCCACCTCCAGCCATCAGATGGAGCTAACAGATGGGAAAAACAAGGAGACTTTAGTATGAGGGGATCGAAGCGGTGTCACCTCTGTTCCTGTGTGTGCATTTGTCAGCTACAATCTGAGGCCAGATACAGAAGATCAGTGTTCTGAGAACTGCAGTCACCCTGAGTACCGAACCAGAAGGGTTGCCGACAGCTGAGTGCCCAGATCAAGGTTTGCTGTGTTACTGGGACTGGTGAGCGGCCACTTGCTGTGTCTGATTCTACCGCTGATAGCATATTAAAAAAGAGAGAGACTGACCATCTACCTCAGGAGTGCTCAACCTGTCCCCTATGGGAGTCTGGTCAGAGGATGGCTCGCAACCTTAAACCAGGGAAGCGCATGTCCATGCTCTGCAATGGCGGATCGGTAAGCGTACTTCACCTGGGACCTTTCTAGTAACCTGGAAAGCGATGCCAGCAAAAGCTGGAAGAGGAAAAGGTCAGTGTATTAATACACTACACTTTTGCAATGGGCATATTAGCACTTATAAAAGAAGGGTTATTAGGTTGCTCTCCCACTGATCTACTGGTGCACCTGTGGCTTTCCTGTGGGTTAGCTGCACTGAGCCATAGACTTCTATTATATCCTGCAGGTTTAGTGTGCTTTCTGAAAATGCACCACACCCGCAATGTGTGGGGAGCGCATAAGTGTGAAAGCAGCCTTATAGGGGGCTCAGGACAGTAAGGGCTTGTTTACAGTTTCTGTTTGGGGGGGCTGGCAAAACCCCATAATTCACTGGCCCACTACAGGTTACCAAATCACTTAAGTAGCCATTGCTCTTCAAACAGATGAGCACCCCTGATCTATCTAGTAGCTTCAAATGACTGCATGCAGAGTTTTAAAGGGACTGTACTGATGTGCACCAACTTAAAGACTGGGCCCCACCAATAATACCGGCTGAAGGTTGAGAGTCAGGAGTCATACTTACCAACTGCTTCACAGGGGCCCAGAACTGAGTTGCTCATAGCCAAAGGTGCTGACTACTAACTCTAAGGTTATATGTAGGTTTATATACAGTATATAGAGAGCACTCTGGGACATTTACTGACAACTCATTGCAGAGGGGCTACTGTGTGATTATTCATCCTTATTGATACCGTTCATTGCTGATACGGTTCTTTATTGGATTATCTTGGTTTAGTGGTTCAGTGATTTACACTGAGCCGCTATAACCTAGTAATTACCTCATTCGGTTTACTGTGAGCGAAAAGTTGCTTTCACCTGCTCATACAGTATATGTTTGTGGATTGCTATTTACTTTTAACCTGTGACAATATACATATTGCAATATACAGTATCTTATTATAATATTATAATATTACTTTGTAGGCTTTTTATGTAAGTGACATTGTGTTTTAGTGATATGTTTTTAACTAGTACACATAGAGTTTATAAAATGGTTAAAGTAGTGGGTCATATATTTCATTTATATATTTTATATATTTGTTTGATTGTATGAGGGGATAAAAAATAGGGGTATATCTCGTAATAGTTATGAATATATTGATTTTATTTGCTTTTTTCTTGGATTATGTACCATAGGAATGAAAAATTGGATTAGCTGTACATGATTGCAAAGGGGTAAGTATGTGATTGATATCTTAAGAAAAATGGCACCTCACAAAGGAATTAATAGACTACAAGAAAATGGGGCAGATAACATGATATATATATATATATATATATATATATATATATATATATAACACTTACTGACGGGTTGCCGAATCTGACCAAACTTCAGCTTGTGTCCTTCTCAGAGAACTATGCACACTCCAGATAATATGGTTTCACTCAAAACTTCTGATTCCACTACATCAGACCTGGGAGTCTCCATTCAACCATACATAAATGGAAAAAACACCAAACATAGTGCTTTATCCTTATAATAAATATATTTAACCTAAAAAGTAAACGTACAGATGTACACTCACTTATTTAGGGTGCCACCAGTGCACCAAACTATAACTCGCATGCAATGTAGATGAACCATACAGTATCACCAGTAAACAGTCCTCTCGCTGGTATAATTAGCACACAGTATTCTCCTAGGAGCTTTGTGATGTCAACAAGCCCCTCCGCTACGCGTTACGCCACAGGGTCACGTAGCTTCCTCAAGGGAATAATGATTGGACGGTGTTTCATCAGAATCTGCGACCCATCATAAATTGTAACAGAAGTGACGTTCCGTCGCTGCCATCTTACTACACCCTGCACTCAGCCACAGTAAGCATACAGTGAGAAGGCGGGAAGTGGACATCTTGTTACACCCAACAAAGTCATACATTTCACTGTTATTTTTAACAGTAAACTCAGCTTATAATCTTAAATATTTACAATTCCGTCTGACTGTTTAGATGTTGATTTTTGAAAGCAGCGGCAAGCCTGCTGATCTCGCAGGTTTTCTAATCTAACAGAATACCATTGCTTTCAAAAAACAACATCTAAACAGTCTGACGGAATTGTAAATACTGTATTTGACTATATAAGCTGAGTTTACCATTAAAAATACCAGTGAAATGTATAACTCTGTTGGGTGTACCAAGATGT
This sequence comes from Lithobates sylvaticus, assembly GCA_028564925.1. NCBI lineage: Eukaryota > Metazoa > Chordata > Amphibia > Anura > Ranidae > Lithobates > Lithobates sylvaticus. The sequence continues at coordinate 562,779,206 of CM053029.1, read as the reverse complement.
ACCGCTTCCTGCCTTCTCACTGTATGTTTACTGTAGCTGAGTGCTGGGTGTATCAAGATGGCAACGAAGCAACGTCACTTCCGTTACAATTTCTGATGGGTCGCTGATTCTGATGAAACACCTGCATAGACCATATGTAAAAGTATGGTCATATCCCTAAGGTGAGAGTACATCCGGTGGAGGGTTCACAAATCACAGATTTGTTTGGGAGCACTGCTTGTGGGAGCCATTAAGAAGTCACTTATATATACTGTATATTGTGCATACAATTTTAAATAATTTTTTTGCATATATATTTGTCTATTCACATTTTCAACAGATGCATGGACTTTATATATGAACTTGAGTATATTTACTGAATGTTCACTATTTTGGTGTACAGTGTAAAGGGAATTTTTATTTTTTATTTTTTATGGTTCTTCGTTATATTTGCATATGTGTGGATTCATATATTTTATGTTCGTGGTGAAGCACGGCACGTATTTATGTTTATAGTTGTATATAGCACAGGTATATGAGAGTGTGTGGTGTGCGAGTGATTCACCAAACATAGTCACTGGATATTTTTGATATTTTTTTACACATTCACCATTTTTTCATTTCATTCTGACTCCTTAACATAGTTGTGTGTAGGATACTGATACTTTTGCTGAAATATGTATTTGCAGCAACCCATTACTCAAGTGTTTCAGAGGGGATGAAGCTGTTCACATAGTGGTGGTAAAGAACCAGGAACCCGTTAAACCAAGTGACTCCTCCGGGGGTAAGCGCTACATAAATAAGCGTATTTTTTTTTTTTTTGTGTGTCGAAAAAAGAAAAGTTGAAGTCTCTCTCTCTCTCTTGCAGCACTAACATTAGGAAAGACCATAGGGATCGCTTGCCAAGATATTATGGTCTGTCCATCTGAAATGAGTTAATCCACATGCCTAACTGAATTCTTCTATCTATTATTTCAACTGCCCTGTAGCTTCTCTCCCAGATAAGCGGTGAATTAACCAGACAACTCAAGCCTCCTCCAGCCTCTTGCACTTGTATGTTTTTCAGCTTGTCTGCCCTCATTTTCAATGCTTGAGTGGGGATTTCTCTATTTGTTAGTGAAACAATACAAGTTCCCAGGGCCGACTGATGATGACATCACTATTGCTCATGGGGAAAAAGAAAAAGAATGGGGCTGGCGGGAGGTGTTGGGGTATTGCATAATGCAGTTTTGATCGTGGGAAATTGAAAGCAGCTGCTGGAAAACTGTCTTTGCCAGCAGAGTGGGGATGCGATGCAAATACGAAAAGATCTCAATCATAAAAACACAGAATGTGCCATTTATTAAGTAGACATTGTAAAGGGGACAGGCTCAACTGGTATTCTCTGCAGTAAAATGTGTATGAGAAAGAGACACCCAGGAACAATCCAAGCAGGTTTTTTTTCTGCACTTTTATTTAGCAAGGCAGCAAGCAAACACAGTTTTATTGCATAGAGGCTTTGTACAGCAAGTCCACAGCATAATATAATCAGAACATCTGCTTGTCGGAGCCATAAACTAAACTCCAGGTCAGTCCCTGACTAACATGGCGCCTTCTAGTGGGTTCCCCAGAACAAACAGACAGCCCATGTTCTGTCAGCAGTCAGCTTTATCACACAACAGCAGACTCCCATGGTAGAGGGAACAAGGGAGAGTGCCCTGAGCATCAGTCAGATCATAAATAAAAAAGGTCTATGGTAAGGTGACCAGATATTTAAAATGAAATCCGGGGACATATTTTTTTTTTTTACTAGTAATGGCAGCAATCTGCCAGTCTTTGCCCATCTCCGCCGCCGCCGCCCGCCTCACATCCTGTCAAGTCTTACTCTCCGGGCCCCAGGTACTACTGGGTGGGGAGCAGAGGAAGATCACTCCACCAGGGAAGGCAAGGAGATAAACAGATGGCTGGCCGGGACTTGAGCCAAGGCAGAAGAACATGCGAGCGGAGCTGAATGAGCATGCGCACGAAACTGAAGAAATAGTCCCTCCGCTCCGACCAGAACATGATCATCAGAAAGGGGCACAGATAATGGAAAAAAATAAACCCCCATAATCTAGTAGGAGCGGCAGAGGAGGGGGAGTGAGATTCAGATTTTTTTTTTTTATTCTGCATGGGCTGTCTTTGAAATTGCCCCAGCCCCTGTTCAAATTCCAATCCGGGGACAAAACCGGGGACAGAATTGGTCTGGGGTCCCCGGAAACCGGGGATGTCTGGTCACCCTAGTCTATGGGCAGTTAAGTCTTATCAATGAGGTTTGGCTACCAAGTAACATGTGCGTCTAGGAATAGGGCTTTAGCCTACCCAAAGTTCTACAATGCCTCTGAGCCCATAATGAAACTTGTAGGTGAGAAACCTAGATTACACATATACACCGTCCAAAATCCTGCCAGCCAGTACCCCACATACCCTCTCCCTCTGCTCAGACCTTTGGGAAGGAGCATATTTTGCCAATATATGGTACATTGGTAGTACATCAGCATACCTTTGCTAGGTCCCTAATCTGTGTTCTAACTAAAATGCAAAGTCTTGCAGACCCAGAAACCATATTGTGACCCTTGCATTGTTCTCTTTGTTCTGAGCCATCCACTGTAGTGGAGAAAGACCGTCTGTCCAGAAAATAATACCTCAATGACACTAGTGACCACTTTGTGGCCAGACACTCCCCTTTCCACTGTTCAATAGTTCCTCTCTGCAGGAGTTAGTTTCCAGCTGAGGTATGCTACCAGATATTCTTCCCAATTAATTTCCTGTAACTGCACCCAGGCCAACTTCATAGACATCTGTTTGTACAATAAATTCTTAATTGAAGTTGGGAGTGGTATCACTGGTCTCTTACAAAGTACTGCATTCAGCTCTTGAAAAGCTCTCTCTACCTCTTTATTAAATTTTGCTCATGATGGACTCATCTTTGTTGAGATCTGTAAACACAAATTTATCCTAAAATTCCTAGAAAGGCTATAGCTTTTTTAACACATGCTAGGGCCAAATTGAGTTGCCTTAGTCTTGACCATTAGAAGCTTTATGACCCCTACCCCCCTCTTCCCCTTACCCCTAGTGCCGTAGTCCAAATACCAAGCTTCTTTCTTGCCTATTGCACATTTTCTTGGATTGGCCCTTATGTAAATGGGAATCCCACCAAAACTAAAAGTGACAACAAAGTTTAGATATTAAGAAACATGTGGTATATCATTCTTAGAAATGAGGCTGAGGCCCCATGCATGATGAAAAGGAGGACCCTGTAGTGCAGTCTAGTGTTGCAAAAGCTGTCTTTTCCCCCCCTGTCTGTTAGGGGACCTGGCAAGACCCTTTAGCAAGATCAATAGTGGCAAAGTATCAACAACTAATTCACCCAGGGGCATGGGATTTGAATTTTTATTTTAGTTTTCAGAATTTTTTGCAGAACCTCAGACAGCCATCTGGTTTAGGGGTAAGCACTATGGGAGTTGACCACTTGCTGTTAGATTCCTCTATAACCCCAAGGGCTAACATATTCTGCCCTTTTCTTGAGCTCTAAATATCCAATAAATTTTTTACTTTACTTTGATGTGAGGCTCAGTTACAATGTCATGGTAAATTGTTAGTTTAACCAGGTAATTCTGAAAACACCTCTCAATGTTTCTTTAGGAACTCGCTCACTTTCTGAATCTGAGTAGCAGACAAGGTCTCTGATATCCTTACATCTGGTATAACTTTTATTGGTGATACTTTAAGCCACCTTCTGCAAAGGGAGCCTCTCAATCATCTTAGTTTTTGTTAGGTTAAACTGGTATATTTGGAGGGGATTACTCTTTTGGGGCTGGTATACCTAGTAGCCGATATCACTTTTTTTATCTGATCTCATAAGGGGCCTGACACTTTTCCAGAAATGCACTCTCAAAAGTGGGCACCAAAAGGTATGCCGCGTACACACGATCGGAATTCCGGACAGAAAAAGACCGATGAAAGCTTTTCATCGGAAAATGCAACCATGTGTAGGCTCCATTGGAATTTTGCTGGCCGAATTTCCAACAGCAAAAAATTGAGAGCATGTTCTCAATTTTTCAGACGGAAAAGGTTTCTATCGGAAATTCTGATTGTCTGTAACAATTCCGACGCGCAAAATTCCTACGCATGCTCGGAAACAATTCGACGCATGCTCGGAAGCATTGAACTCGGCTCGTTGTAGTGTTGTACGTCACCGCGTTCTTGGCAGTCGGAATTTGGTGTGACCGTGTGTAGGCAAGACAGTTTGAGAGGAATTCTGTCGGAATTCCATCGGGAAAACCATCAGAGCTTTTTCCGACGAGAATTCCGATCGGGTGTACGCGGCATTAGACTCTGTCCCTCAGGTTAAAGGTCCTGATTTTATCATAGTCGTCTGGCCAGCACCTCTTGGGCTTTCTGCATATGATCCTGAACTGTGGGCATGTCTACTGATATTCTGTCCTCCTGTTAGCCTATTCTGCATCGGATCGAGGTATTGAATTACACTTTTGTAAGGAAAGGCTGTTTGCTCCCATGTTTCCCAGACTAGATCTAGGAGTCCCTGTAGACATCTACAGTAACATACAAAAGTTCAAATGGAGAAAACCCTGTGAAAACTTACTGAAAACATTCATGATAACAGGAAGTCCAATTCTTTTCAATCCTTATCTACCACTTTTTTTAGTATACCTTCCTGTTGAACCAATCTACAAGACTATTAGTTTAAGGATGTTACATTGAGGTGCGTAGGTGAGTCTTTTTTTTACAACCGACACACATTGCATTTTGTTACCTTTTAACGTAAAAGCGGTTTCTTGGTCTATCAAAATTTCCTTAAAAACCCTGGTACAGGAAAGCCAATGAAACAACTCTTTCGCTATAGCGTTAAAGGACGTGTTTCTGCGATGGATTGTTTCTGGATATCAGCTGACATAATCAAAGACAATCGATGTTTGAAAACAAGCATTTCCTTCGTGCATTGGGGTGCTATTAAATGAATTAATGGCATTGCGATGTGCTGGCACCATACCTGCAAATTGTCCTTGATCACTGGCCATGAAAAGGAACATATTGCACCTTTATTGCACTGCATCTTCATGCATGCCGTACTGCAGTGGGCTTCTGTGAGTGGTTTTAAAAAAGAATTACTGAAGAGTTTACTGTAGTAGAGATGATTGCTACAGTGATTTTCAGTTTCTAGAGGGATCCCACAGATATGGTATATACATAGTGTGACAAGTTGGGGGTTGTTTAACTCATTGGTGTTAAAATAGGCATATATTGATTGGTTTGCACAAAAGTTATAGCGTCTACCAACTATGGGATATATTTTAGGAATTTTAATTTTATTTTTATTTTTTTACTAGTAATGGTTCCGATCAGTGCTATTGCGTCACATCAATCGAACACCTAACTGACACTTTTGACACTTTTAACACCTGTTAAAATGTCAGGTTTCTGTGATGTAAAAAAAATGGGACAAAGATAAATCATTTCAAAACTTTTTCAAACTTTAATGTGACCTATAAACTGTACAACTGAATTGAAAAAAAAGCAGATTTTTTTAGGGTGGGGAAGTAAAAATAAAAAAAAATAAAATAATGTGGTTACATAAGTGTGCACACCCTCTTATAACTAGGGATGTCGCTGTGTTCAGTATTAAAGTGGTTCTGTCCCCATCTCCTAAACTTACTTTCAATCTATTCTCCATTAGATTACAGAATTGATGGGTCAATTCTGCATCTTAGAAGCCTACCTTGAATGCTGGCTTCATCTTTGGTGTTGTCCCTGCAGGGGTGGGCAGGGTCTGTGTGGGGATCCTCGTCATGCCGCACCGTCTCCTGGGATCTGGTGTCATTCATCCCAGGAGTCAGTGCGGACATCCGACCCGAAATCTCGCAAGATTTGCAGACATCGACACTCGCGAGATTTCGGGTCGATGTCCGCAAATCTCGCAAAATTTCGTGTCGATGTCTGCAAATCTCGCGAGATTTCGGGTCGATGTCCGCAAATCTCGTGAGATTTCGGGTCGGATTTGCGGACGTGCTCGTTGGAACAAGGAAGTGACTGCTTGTGGGCTTCAAATGCTCACAAGCAAAATGACAATTCTGTACTTTTTATTTTAAAAATGCATTTTTTTAGGAAAAAACGGACATGGATACCGGACGGACACCTAACAAGTGAGTTTATTGTTAGACTCATACTATTTTTAACATGAGAAGAAAAAAAATAATAATAATTAGTGTGTGCAGAACCGCTTTAAGCAATCACATTCAAACTCATGTTAAATAGAAGTCAGTACACACCTGCCGTCATTCTGTTCTAGTAGGTCTTTCCTGACATTTTTGTTAGTCACATCCTACAGCAAAAGCCATGGTCCGTAGAGAGCTTCCAAAGCATCAGAGGGATCTCATTGTTAAAAGGTATGAGTTAGGAGAAGGGTGCAAAATAATTTCCAAGGCATTAGATATACCATGGAACACAGTGAAGACAGTCCTCATCAAGTGGAGAAAATATGGCACAACAGGGACATTACCAAAAACTGGACATCCCTCCAAAATTGATGACGAGAAGAAAACTGGTCAGGGAGGCTGCCAAGAGGCCTACAGCAACATTAACGGAGCTGCAGGAATATCTGGCAAGTACTGGCTGTGTGGTACATGTGACAACAATCTCCCATATTCTTCATATGTCTGGACTATGGGGTAGAGTGGCAAGACGGAAGCCTTTTCTTACAAAGAAAAACATCCAAGCCCAGGTAAATTTTGCAAAAACACATTTAAGGTCTCCCAAAAGCAGGTTGGAAAATGTGTTATGGTCTGATGAAACCAAGGTTGAAATTTTTCGCCATAATTTCAAAAGATATGTTTGGCGCAAAAAGACACTGCACATTACCAAAATAACACCATACCCACCGTAAAGCATGGTGGTGCAGCATCATGCTTTGGGGCTTTTTTTATTATGAACAATTCCAAATACCAGTTAATATTGGCACAATACCTTCAGGCTTCTGCTAGAAATCTGAACATGAAGGAACTTCATCTTTCAGCATGACAACGATCCGAAGCATACATCCAAATCAACAAAGGAATGGCTTCACCAGAAGCAGATTAAAGTTTTGGAATGGCCCAGCCTGAGCCCAGACCTGAATTCCGTTGAAAATCTGTGGGGTGATCTGAAGAGGGCTGTGCACAGGAGATTCCCCCACAATCTCACAGATTTGGAGTGTTTTTGCAGAAAAAGTGGGTAAATGTTGCCAAGCCAAGATGTGCCATGCTGATAGACTGTAATAAAATTAAAAGGTGCTTCAACAAAGTATTAGTGTAAAGGTTTGTGCACACTTATGCAACCATATTATTTAATTTTTTATTTTTACTTCCCTCCAACTAAAAGATTTCAGTTTGTGAGTGTTTTGAGTTGTACAGTTTATAGGTCACATTAAAGGTGGAAAAAGTTCTGAAATGATTTATCTTTGTCTCATTTTGTTACAGAAACCTGACATTTTAACAGCGGTGTGTAGACTTTTATATCCACTGTAGGTCCATGAAAAAATATTCATACCTGCAATTTATCTTTTATCTTTAACCTTTCCATAATAAAGTTTATCAGTTTCATAATGTTGCACCCTCACATGTCCAATTAGTATTCCAGTATTTCAGGATGATTGTTAACCCTTTGATGTTTGAAGCTGTGCAATTTGACTTAAGGTGATTCTAAAGCCTAAACATTTTTTACCTAATAAGGAGAAGTATAGCAAAAGCTGTTTTGGCTGTACTTCTCCTGAGGATCACAGGAGTGCAGTTTGACTCGTTTTCAGCTGACAGCGAGCTGAAGCCTGCTGCCGGCTGACGTCACTGAGCCAGTCCAGGCTCTGAAAAGATCCTGACCATATGATTGGGATCCACCCACATTCCTGGACCGGCAGCTGGCTCAGCCTCTCAGTGAGTTGCCAATCTCCACAGCCCAGTGCTCCAGTGAGCGATGGAGGGGCAAAGCAGAGAGCCGGAGACTGACAGTCACCAGCTCCCTGCAGTCTGAAGACAGAGAGCCTTGGGCAGTGGTGTATTTAGGTTTTGTGCTGCCCTAGGCCTGACTAAACTTGTGCACCCCCTAATTGAAATATGGTACACCCCTTCCTGTCAAGGCCACACCCCTTCCTGCTTAAGACCCACCCTGCCATCTGTAAACCACACCCCTTCCGCTTTAGGCCCCACCTTTTCCTCCTAAAGCTCACCCTCCAGTCTATTGGAAGGCAAACTCTGCATGAAGCACAGGTAAATGCAGGTCAGAAGGAGGTCAAGTGCACCTGTCAGTGGATTCTGAATGATCACTGAAACCTCTCAAACTAATGTTAGAACAAATGCCAGTGCTAAGTGATAACAAAGGCACTTTGTTGTGTTGGTAGTGCTCATATTCACCTGTTAAAATACCCCTAAATTACATCACATTGGACCAGCAGATAGGGTTGGGCTAAATCCATATTCGTGGATTATTGGACATACAATAGTGATCTGACCACACAGGTACTGCTCTTGGCTGTTGGTGACACTTATCCCAGGAGGAACATTGGGGATGGGGACCTGCCCAACTAATGTTCCATTTGATGGTGGTCATGTAAAATTCACAAACCGGTTTCATAGTCAAAGAATTAGGACTCAATCAGGCCAAAAATAACCCCAAAATATGTCAACACACAGACTGAAAGATCTTCAACCTGTGTATGTTTAATTGCAATACATGTTGTTAAATAAAACAGGAGTAACTGGCATAAAGATGTTCCTATAGAGAAAAAACTAATACAAATCAGCAGGTTGCAAAAAACATGAGTGAAAAAAGTACATTAAAGTGTAGAGTAAGCCAGTGGGGACTTTTTTCATGTGGGAGCCAGGAGGATTCAGTTTTTTTCGTGCGGGGGGGGCAGCTTTATTGCTGCCCCCCTGAAAAGTGCCGACCTAAGCCTTGGCCTTGTTGGCCTAGGCCAGGATACAGCATTGGCCTTGGGGGACAGTTGCAGCTGGGATCAGTGCTGCATCCACCTAGGTCAGTATAAATGTAGATGGGCATCTTAACCATCACAACATACAGGGGTGTACGATTTACTATTGACATAAACACATGCACACACACACACACCACAGGTTAAACTGGATGGACTGATGTATTTTTTCAACCTTACCGACTATATATGTAACTATATATGTAACTATAAATTAGCCCACCAAGGTCTCAGGTAAATGCTTCCATTAATGGTGCCGTCCAAGAAGGGCACAGCCGCTGGTCCCAATTTGATATTGCAGGTGTGGGTGTGTGGCCCTGAATGCAGACAGTGAATGGGACTGACTACACATGGATGCATAGAAGACCTTTGCATCCCACACAGGTGTAGATTCCCCTTCACATGGGTGTACAGATCGGTATGCCCATGTGAATAAGTCCTTAAAGTGGTTGTAAAGGTAGAAGGATTTTTATCTTAAAGCGGACCTTCAGTCATTTTTTCAACTTTCCATCTATTAAGACCCCTTTCACACCAAGGGCGTATTGCAGGCGCTATAGCGTTAGAAATAGCGCCTGCAATCCGCCCTAAAACAGCTGCACCATTGTCTGCAGTATGAAAGCCCGAGGGCTTTCACACTGCATCGGGGCGCTGGCAGGACGTCAGGAAAAGTCCTGCCAGCAGCTTCTTTGGAGCGGTGAAGGAGCGGTGAACTCACCGCTCCTCCACCTTTCCTTCAGCGCTGCTCCCCATTGAAATCAATGGGGCAGCGCTGTAATACTGGCGGAAAAACGGGGTGTTTTAACCCTTTCTCGGCCACCAGCGGGGGTAAAATCGCCCGCTAGTGGCCGAAATGCGCTGCAATCCGATGGTAAAACGCCGCTATTTTTACTGCCAACGCTATAGGCGGATCGATGTGAAAGGGGTCTAAATCTTCTGCCCTTGTTGTTTTAATTTTGGATAGTAAAACTTTCTTGTTTGGTAAAAATCCTAGGCTTATGACATCATGCACAGTTCTCTCTCTCTCACTATTGTGAGAGTTTGCCAGGAAGGGAGGAGGGGGAGTCATATAAGGGCCAATGAGAGCTGCAGAGCTGGAGGTGTGCCTCTGTGTGTGTGTGTGTAAATCCAGGAAGTAAACAGGCAGCAGCTTCAGCTGCCCACGGTTAACATGGTTGCAGCCAGACTCAGTGGAGGGAGATTTATGTAGCATATTTGGCAAGTACAGAATCACAGTATATATAAAATAATATACAAAGTGTTTGGAGGGAAGCTTCAGAATGACAAAGATGTTTTTATTACCAATGATTTGAGCAGACTGCAGTTACGCTTTTATGCATTACATAGTTACATAGTTAGTAAGGTTGAATAAAGACATCCAGTTCAACCTGAGTGAGTGTGGGGGAGTGTCTACAATTGTCTCTATCCCTGTACATTGTATCTCATTAAGATGCTCATCTATTATATTATTATTTATTTATTTAAGGTACCCATATAGTGCTGTCAATTTTATGCACTCACATCGGTCCCTACCCTCAAGGAGCCCACAATCCAAGGTCCCCAACTCACATTCATATACTAGGGCCAATTTTGGACAGAAGCCAATTAACCTCCCAGCAGGTCTTTGGAGTGTGGGAGGAAACTGGAGTACCCGGAGGAAACCCATGCAGGCACAGGGAGAACATACAAACTCCAGGCAGGTAGTAACATGGTTGGGATTCAAACCATCGACCCTTTTTTACTTCTAGGTGAAAGTGCTACCCACTACACCACTGTGCCGCTCACATTCTATGCATTAAAGCGGAGTTCCACCCAAAAGTGGAAGCTCCACTTATCTGCCTCCTCCCTGTTTTTGACAGGTACCCATCACCCACTTACAAGATATCTCGCCGCAGCGTGATCCCACGGAAGTTCGTCCCCCCTCATCCTTCCCCAGCTGCCGGGTCATTCAGAAAGCGCAGCGTGCTTCGCACATGCGCAGCAGGGAACTGGCTGTGAAGTCGCAAGGCTTCACTGCCGGTTACCCTTACAGGCAATGTCGGTGGCTGCACCCGAGAGCCAATGGAAACATCGGCTGGGGTGCCAACATCGCTGGATTCCAGGACAGGTAAGTGTCCCAATATTAAAAGTCACCTCCGCTTTAAGATAAAAAACCTTCTGTGTGCAGCAGCCCCAATCAGCCCCCCTAATTCTTACCTGAGCCCATCCCTATACAGCGATGTTGCATGAGAGACTCGGCTGACCGCGACTCTCCCTCCTCATTGGCTGAGACAGCAGCACAGTGCCATTGGCTCCCGCTGGTGTCAATCAAAGTTAGTGAGCCAATGAGGAGAGAAATGGGCGGGGCCAGGCCGTGGCTCCGTGTCTGAATGGACACAGGGAGCTGCAGCCTGGCTCGGGTGCCCCCATAGCAAGCTTGGAAAGAAGAAAGAAATGGCTGCACATCCAGAACTTCCGATTGCCTTTTAGTTAGTTTCACAAAGATAACAACAAAGACACCAAACTGTGGTCACGTAGATGTGTTTCAAACATACATCTTGTGCTTAATCATGTTAATGATTAAGCACAAGATGTATGTGTGAAACGCGTCTACGTGACCACAGTTTGGTGTCTTTGGTATTATCTTTGTGAAGCTAACTAAAAGGCAATCGGAAGTTCTGGATGTGCAGCCATTTCTTTCTTCTTTCCAAGTTTCTCACGGAGGCGGGCCGGGCTAGCACTCTGCAAGATATTCCAATCAGTCTTATCTTTATACACCTGGAGCAGCGGTTCTTTATCTTGTCCCCATAGCAAGCTGCTTGCTGTGGAGGCACCCAACAGGAGGGAGGGGCCAGGAGCACCGAAGAGGGACCAGAGAAGAGGAGGATCTGGGCTGCTCTGTGCAAAACCAACTGCAACAGAGCAGGTATGTATAGACATGTTTGTTATTTTTAACTAAAAAAAAAGAGACTTTAGTATCACTTTAATCACCTATGTAATATCTACAGGACCTGCCAAGTTATACAAGCACACATTTTTGTGGCCAAAATAATCTTTTTAAGTAGAAAACCACGTAAAGGTAGGCAAATACAAACAGAACATGCAAACTGCAGGTCATGCTCACGTATGTCATGCGATTTCAGTATCTTAATTTCCAAATGCCGGTTACTTAATTTTGGACTCTTTATTTCCAAGGTTTGGGAATCGCACATGATTAGGTCTGACAGCCATCTTTGTATTTTTGGTCTGTTATTATCCATGATCTCAAAATAGGAATATTGTACTTCAATTCTCTATGACTGTATCTTATTTATGAACCTTTCTGTCTTATTTTATTACTCCTTTTTTTGCCATGGGAGATAAAAAATGAAAACGACCCTGGTAATGGCAGTAATAACAGTATTTGAAGTAAAAATTTCATTGAGGTAATTATGAAGTCAGATGACTAATGTCACTGAATTTGACAGCAGTAGCTTGATATGTTCATGACAGCGGGTGACAGCTCACATGCAATACTTTTGTTCTATTTTCTGAAACATAAACCTACCACATAATGGATGAGCCTAAATTTTAGCATGAAACTTTATGAAATTATCAAGAGAAGAGTGGTGTTTTGACATTGCAATGGTCTAGAGTTTTGAATATATACACCATAAAGCCCCATACACCCGGTCGGATTTTCCGATGGATTCTGTCCTATCGGACAATGTTGTCGGAAATTCCGACCATGTGTAGGCACCATCGGACATTTTCCATCGGATTGTCCGACGGACAAAGTTGTATCTCCTGCTCTAAAAATTTTCCGACAACAAAGTCCGATCACACCAATTCCGATCGTGTGTAGCGAATTCCGACGGACAAAGTGCCACGCATGCTCAGATCACATTACAAGACCAAAGCTATTGGTTACTAGCCTCTACGTAGTCCCGTCGTAGGCAACAAACGTCACCACGTTCAGAATGATCGGATTTTCCGACAACTTTGTCCGACCGTGTGTATGCAACACCAGTGTCGGACTAAATCCGTCGGACCAAATCCGATGGATTTGGTGGTCGGATTTTCCGACCGTGTGTATGGGGCTTAAGGGCTCTTGCACATGGGCGGCTAAGCCTGTTCAACGTAAAGGATGGTGTTTCTCCCTTTCCTGTGTTCAGCAGCTCATAGACATGAATGGCTATGTGTGTGGCTGTACGTGGGTATGTACTAGTGCTATCATAAACACAAGTATAGCATACAGGCATATGCAAGCATATAGCATAGAGAAATGAGCTTAGTGTAATCTGAGACCTGAGTCAAGAGAAAGAAAACACTGTCAGTGTCCCAGAAGACTACAGGGGGGAGGGAGGAAGTTGAACTCCAGAACCGAGCGCGGTGGCGGTGAGCGGAAGTGGGAAGCAGGTACCTGTCAAAAATGTGTACCTATCTTCTCCCCCTCTCCTCAAAAGTGTCATTTGTGCAAGAGTAGTGGGGAACGAGTCCTTAAAGCGGAACTTCCCCTTTTGGGTGGAGCTCCGCTTTAATTACCACCTTAATCAGCCACAGAACCTGTGTAATTAATATGTGTTCAGTTTTAAAGGGATGAGGTAGCAACCCTATGCCACACCGAGAAGAGAAGGAGCCAAGTGGATCCTAGAAGAGGAGATTCGGGGGCCGACCATTGCACAGAGCAGGTAAGTTTAGACCTGTTTTTTATTTTTATTTTTTTTATTTGAGTTTACAATCACTTTAATATAATGGACAAAGGCTTAGCAATAAATTCTCAAAAATGCAAGTATAAGTGTACACAATGTAATTGCACCTTGCTGGAAAAAAAACTCAGTAATTAGGCACAAAAGGCAGCATCCTCATACATGGCTGATACCGTCTCCTTGACTTTCCTCCTCCTTCTCCTGCCTGATATTCCTTCTCGAGAGCTAATTTCTTCTCACAATGGTCTCCACTCCAGATCAGGAAATTATATACAATTTAGCACCTGGTCTCTTCAAACGCCTATAGAAGACCTCTGAAAGTTGTGATGTTTCCCGGGATCCCAATGTTCACAGCTTGCACACATTGCTGCAGATATATTGAAGTAGACTTAGGTCGAAGAAGGGGGTTACCCTGTGCCAGTCAATGACTCCTGGTCTAAGCCCCCTGTTCCCACCACAAAGCCTTCTCATTAAAGGGTTAATGCGGATGTGAACTTTGGAAAACCTTCAATTACTCAAAGCAGAAACGTGTTTATTAGCGCTTGCCTGTTCATTAACTGCTTCTTTTGCAGCTGCCTAATTATGGTGACCATTATGTGCACCACCATCCCCACCCAACACCACTCAGCCTCTTTGCTAACCATAATTACACCTTTTTTACTTTTAAATCTTTCACTCTCACCTGAGGACGAAGGAAAATAGTGCAGCTGGGATGACATTACGGGATATTGAAGCCCAACTCGCGCAACCTGCCTTCTATTTTCAAAATATAAAATATTTAAGCCGTGAAATAGGCACCTTTTGATAACAATGAGAGTGGACAGAACACCAGATGTTCATTGTTGAAAGGCTGAATGCTGCCCTATCATTGAGCTAAGAGCTCGCAATTAGATCACTGCAATAGCTCTGAAAAATGTGTTTAAAGGTTACTCTACCTGAACTAATGGGGGACACCACAGTGGGAAGCTCAGCTGCCTGAGAATATGAAATCGCAGCCAATAAAACGCATTTGCAGCTATGGCAAACAGATACATTAAAATAAACAAGAAAGTGGTATTAAACCCAAAACAGTTATTATATTGCAGCTTACCAATTTTTATATGTGATAACTGCATTCGTTTTTTAAAGCTTGCTTTAATAATTTTCGCCTGGTGATACTGCCAGTAAGGCCCCTTCCACACTTGTGCGACTTCAATGGCACACGATTTTACAGATTTTTCTGTGATTCGAGGCCGCGATTTCCCGCGATTTCCCGCGATTTCCCGCGATTTCAAGGAATGCCTGTGTAAGTGGCATCAAAATCGGACAAAAGTAGTGCAGGGACTACTTTGAAGTCGGAACTAATATGAATGGCTGTCATTGGAAATCATGGGGAATGACTTGTCATGCTGCTTTGCAGTCCCAAATCGTGGGACAAGTCATATAAGTGTGAAAGGGGCCTAATGCCGCGTACACACGGTCGGAATTTCCGATGGAAACAGTCCGATGGGAGCTTTTCAACGGATTTTCCGACCGTGTGTATGCCCATCGATCTTTTTCTGTCGGAATTTCCGATGGACTTTGGATTGAGAACCTGTTCTCAATTTTTCCGACGGAAAACCTTTCTATCGGATTTTCCGATCGTGTGTATGCAATTCCGACACGCAAAATTCCGACGCATGCTCAGAAACAATTCGACGCATGCTCGGAAACAATTCGACGCATGCTCGGAAGCATTAAACTTCCCTTTTATAGTGCATATAGTCAAACGTGTTTTATGCCGCTGTGTTACTGACCGTCGGAATTTGGTGTGACCGTGTGTAGGCAAGACAGTTTGAGCGAAATCCTGTCGGAATTCCGACGGAAAAACCATCAGAGCTTTTTCAGATGAGAATTCCGACCGTGTGTATGCGGCATTAGTCTGTTGTTTTTCAAAAGAACAAGCTGTACTGCAGATGTGAGGTCGCATACACATGGACATTTTAAAAAACGAGCTGTAAAGCTAGTACCGACGCCAGGAGAAAACTGGCGTTAAAAACGCGATTTTATCCGCATTTTGCATCAGCGTTATGCACGTTTAGCTGCTCTAGCTTTCTGCCGCGTTTATCTGCCTCTATTCAAAATCAATGGCTCCCTATGGGAGCCCATTGATTTGAATAGAAGTCACACCAGAAGTCGGATCAAGATGATCGGACTTGCGGTGCGACTTGTGTGCTGAGAATCTTGAAGGGGAACCACGCCAAAATGTAAAAAAATAATTTAGCCTGGCGTGAGGTCCCCCCCAAGACAACACCAGACCCTTCGGTCTGGTATGGATCTTAAGGGGAACCCCCTTGCCAAATAAAATGGTGTGGGGGTCCCTCTAATATCCATATTAGACCTATATATATATATATATATATATATATATATATATATATATACAGGGGGTCCCCGGGTTACAAACGAGATAGGGACTGCAGGTTTGTTCTTAAGTTGAATCTGTTTGTAAGTCGGAACAGGTACATTTTTTAAGTGTAGCTCTAGCCAAAAAATAAATTTTTAAGCTTTTTGGAGAACATAGGGAAGGGTTATCACCCCTGTAACATTTGTTTTGCTGTCTGTACCCTGTTCAGAAGATTTCACCTCACCTTCTGTCCCAATGAAAATTGGATTTTGAAAATTTTGGGTTGTTAGGGAAACATGGACTGGTGATAAAGCATCAGTGGAGACACCTTTTTCCCATATTAACTCTTACAGGAGTGAATTTCCCTTCCTAGGGGTGGATTTCCTCTCACTTTCTGTTGTCTCCCTCCGTTAGTAAGTGGGAGTCGTTTGTAAGTCGGATGTTTGTAAGTCGGGGACCCCCTGTACACAATATGTTGGACAGTTTCTAGAGACAGTCTATCACATCCACATCCCCAGTAAATATAGAAAAATTGGAGAGCGCAAACCACTCCATCATTAGGTGGTGGGATTTTTAAGGATGTGTTAAAAACTGTCACCAAGGTAAGCAAAATGGTATTCATAAAATTATTGCATTTATTATAAAGATTAACAAGTTTAAAAGTTGTAATAATGACATTTGGTCACAAGGAGTAGACCAACAATCAATACAACAGTAACATTTGGTCATAACTCTTTGACCATGGTACTCAATACACAGGATAAGGCAGATGCTTGTATACGCAGATAGCCGACGCATTTCGCAGATTTCTTATCTGCTTCTTCAAGGCAGTTCGGCATGCATCTATCACCGTGTAGATTATAAGCAATACCGTTAATACCAATAACATTTTATTTTATTCACATTAATAAAGAATTATGCAATGAGTATGAGTGCTCACCAAACATGTGGTATTGATACCTCAGCGATTGCAGCACCAAGAGAGATCGGAGATGGTACACCCTACAACTCTCCGGTTCTTCTCCTCTCTCCGCTGTCTTCTTGCTCTTTTGCCAGGTCTATAAGACAGCGAGAGAGGAGACCGGGCTGAAGAGGGAGAAGACAGCACGGAGAGGGAGAAGAACCGTCAGAGGGAGAAGACATCGCCAGAGGAGGGAGAAGAGCCGGAGAGGGGAGAAGAAATCAGAAGAGACAAAATCAGAAGAGACGCCGGAGCTGATTTAATAAATTCCTGTGTAGTGTTTTTAATTCTTAACACATTTTTGGAGTGAATGGGTAGGGGTACTTTCACACTGGGGCGGTGAAAGCGTCGGCGGTAAAGTGCCACTAGCGGGCCCTTTTAACCCCCGCTAGCGACTGAAGAAGGGGTTAATACCGCCCATGTAGCGCTGCTGTCAAATTTTTTTTTTGCTCCTCCACCGCCCCAAAGATGCTGCTTGCAGGTCTTTTTCTAGCGTCCTGTGTGAAAGCATTCTGGCTTTCACACTGGAGTGACAGGAGAGGCGCTTTATAGGCGATTTGCAGGTGCTATTTATAGCGCTAAAACACCTGTAAAGCGCCTCAGTGTGAAAGTGGCCTTAGTCTTACCTTTTCATCTACCATTTATTCCCCCGTGCTACCAGGTTTTCCTGCACCACCAGGTACTCCTGTCTCTCCCTGCAAAGAATATATATATTTAACCAACATGACCCCATTTAGAGTAGGCCAGGGTCCACATAGATCCCCCTATAGAGCAGGCCAGGGTCCCCAATGGATTTCCCTTTAGAACAGGCCAGGGTCCCCCATAGATACCCCTTTAGAGCAGGGTTCCCAATGGATTCCCCTTTAGAGCAGGCCAAGGTCCCCCATAGATACCCCTTTAGAGCAGGGTCCCCAATAGATTCCCCTTTAGTGCCGGCCAGGGTCCCCCATAGATACCCCTGTAGAGCAGGGTCCCCAATGGATTGCCCTTTAGAGCAGGCCAGGGTCCCCCATAGATACCCCTTTAGGGCAGAGAAAATTATAAGGATAAACTGTGCACCCTTAGTAGAATATGGAACTAAAAGACCTTCAAGGTAGTATTCATCACACTGTATGTTTCTGGTATTTGGTATAAAGTAAATGTATAAAGCATACTAGAAATCTTTAGAAACCTAGAATGTGGGCCCCTGGTGTAAGTAAAAGTTTATTGCTTGTCCTGACATCAGTAAAAGTATAATGCTTGCGATATGTTATGTTAGCCTTTGGTATTAATAAATATTTAAAGCCAGCCCCTGGCATCTGTAAATGTGCAATGCAAACCCTATGATGGTTGGAAAAAAAAGTAATACAAGCCTACACTCTCAATACATACTGCAAACCCCCCAGGGCCCAGACATAGAGCTACAACCACGGTTGAGTTGACACCGAAATAGAATTTGTCATTTTGCCCATTCAGGTTCCTTCAAATTGCCTCATATCAATTTCCCATCTGAGCCTTTGTTAAATACCCAACATTTCTGAGTATGGGGGGAGCATACAACCTCCTTATAAGAGGGAGTACTTAGGCCAATTGCTAGACCTGACCCTATCACTTGGCAAAGAGGAGGAAGACCCTGTGGCCTCATGTAGAGCAAAATCCATGTACAGCCATTGATTTCTATGGGCAGCTGTACACAGCACCTGTGGCTCCTAAGCAAGTAAAAATGCCTTAACCACTTGACCCCTGGAAGATTTACCCCCCATTCATGACCAGGCCATTTTTTTTTTTTGCGATATGGTACTGCATTACTTTAACTGACAATTGCACGGTCATGCAACGCTGTACCCAAATATATTTTTTGTAATTTTTTCCCCACAAATAGAGCTTTCTTTTGGTGATATTTGATAATTTTTTTTATTTTTTGCACTATAAACAAAAAAAGATAGACAATTTTGAAAAAAAAAACCACAATATTTTTTACTTTCTGTTATACAACATATCCAATAAAAAAAATGTACCGGTAAAAATCCAATTTCTTCATAAATGTATGCCAATATGTATTCTGCTACATGTTTTTGGAAAATCACAATTTGATTGGCTTATGCGAACGTTATAGCGTCTACAAATTATAGTATATATTTATGGATTTTTTTTAAACTAGTAACGGTGGCGATCAGCGACTTATAGCAGGACTGTGATATTGCAGGGGACAATCAAACACTAACTGACACTTTTGACACTTTTTGGGGAACAGAGACACAAATACAGTGCTGAAAATATGCACTATCACTGTACTAATGGCACTGGCTGGGAAGGGGTAATATCAGGGACGATCAAAGGGTTAACTGTGTGCCTAGCCTGTGTTTTTGTGTACTGTATGTGCTGCTTTTACTAGGAGAAGATTCATCCCCCCTCCCCCCATCAGAAGAGAGCTCTGCCTAGTTTACTTAAAGTGGTGTTGCACATAAAAAAAATAAAAATCATTAAAATTCCTAAAAAAAAAAAAAAAAAAATGGAAAATATTTTTTTTAACTCACCTCTAAATGCCTGTTGCTAGGGGGTCCCTCGTAGTCTGCCTCCTTCAGTGCCTGGGCTGGTGACATCACTTCCACTTGGCGCAGGAAGGGCTCAGCTCTGCCCCCTCCCTCCTTTCAGTCATCTGGGACACGTGACAGGTCCCAGATGACTGCGCGGCCAATCACGCATGCGCAGTGGGTGCCCGGCTGTGAAGCCACAGCCGGTTGCCCACAGTTAGGATGCCGGCGCCGCCGAGCGGAGGGGGGGGGCGAGCGGGGCTTCGTTCCCCCGCATCTCTGAACCTGGAACAGGTGAGTGTCCGATTATTAAAAGTCAGCAGCTGCAGTATTTGTAGCTGCTGACTTTTAATTTTATATTTTTTTAAGGGGAACTCCTCTTTAAGACAGAACTCTGTTCTGAGTCTCTGCCCGATGATCGGCAGGTGCCAGTGGACATTGAGTGACCGGCACCCGCAGATCGGCTTCTGCTGTAAATAATCACAGAAGAAGCGGCCCGCCGGTGGCGCATATGCCCCCCCTGCAGGCGGAAGTGCAGGATCATGTATATATATGTGATCTGGCACAGAGCTGCACGCTGTAGCAGTAAAATTGCTATGGGGCCGTCAGCAAGTGGTTAACCTTACATCATACGACCCCAGGTGCCCATTAGGCCTGTGAAAGCTGTAACACCATCTGACACAAAAAGTTAGAATTTAGTGCTCCAACAGGCAAACGGAGTGCTGGAAAAGCACAATGAATGTATCAGCAAATGAAGGGTTCTTAAAAAGTGAATCAGCCTTCCCTAACATCCCATTCTAACATTATCTATTCTTAAAAATGTTCTCTCCCCCTCCAACCTATCCTGCCTAACCTGTATAAAAATAGAGCTGTGTACTTACTTATTTTTAATTTGGTAAAGCCACGTGATCCCTCAGCTCTGGCTCCCCTGTATCAGTGCGCAGCTGCTGCAGGGGAGAAGAGTAGGGATGAGCCGCGAACGGACCTAAAGTCCGTGTAAATTTAAGAACCCTATTAGTTACAATGGACGCGAATGTTCGAAATCAAAAGTGCTAATTTTAAAGGCTAATATGCATGTTATTGTCATAAAAAGTGTTTGGGGACCTGGGTCCTGCTCCAGGGGACATGTATCAATGCAAATATTTTTTTTAAAAACGGCCGTTTTTTCAGGAGCAGTGATTTTAATAATGCTTAAAGTGAAACAATAAAAGTGTAATATTCCTTTAAATTTCGTACCTGGGGGGTGTCTATAGTATGCCTGTGAAGGGGCGCATGTTTCCCGTGCTTAGAACTGTCCCTGCACAAAGTGTAATTTTTGCAGGAAAAAAAGCTATTTAAAATCACTTGCGGCTAATGAATTGTCGGCTCCCGTAACACAGAGAACAGTCATTCATTGAAAGTCATTGATAAAAAAAAGTCATTGATAAAAAAAGAAAAACAAAAAACAAAAAAAAAGCTTGGGGGTCCCCCCAAATTCAATAACCAGGCCCTTCAGGTCTGCTATGGATATTAAGAGGAACCCCGGCCAAAAAAATTAATAAAAAATTGGCGTGGGGTCCCCCTCAAAATCCATACCAGACCCTTGAGGTCTGGGATGGATTTTAAGGGGAACCCCAGCCAAAAAAAAAAATGGCGTGGGGTCCCCCTCAAAATCCATACCAGACCCTTATCCGAGCACGCAACCTGGCAGGCCGCAGGAAAAGAGGGGGGGACGAGAGCGCCCCCCCCTCCCTCCTGAACCATACCAGGCCACATGCCCTCAACATTGGGAGGGTGCTTTGGGGTCCCCCCCAAAGCACCTTGTCCCCATGTTGATGAGGACAAGGGCCTCGTCCCCACAACCCTGGCCATTGGTTGTGGGGGTCTGCAGGCGGGGGGCTTATCAGAATCTGGAAGCCCCCTTTAACAGGGGGACCCCCAGATCCCGGCCCCCCCCCCTGTGTGAAATGGTAAGGGCATTTCACCAAAAAAGTGTCAAAAATTGTAAAAATGACAGGAGACGGTCTTTGACAATTCCTTTATTAAAATTTTCTTTCTTCTGGTCTTCTTCCTTCTTCCTTTCTTCATCCTTCGGTTTCTTCATCTTCTTTTTCCGGCATCTTCTTCCATCTTCTTCTTCCTCCGATCCGCTTCTTCTTGCTCTGGTCTTCTCGTCCGGCATCTTCTTCCATGGCGTCGGCGTCTCTTCTGGGCCGCTCCGCGCAATGGGAGGCTCCCGCTGTGTGAGGCTTCGCTGCGTCTGACAGGTCTTTTATAACGGAGGGCGGGGCCACCTGGTGACCCCGCCCCCTCTGACATCATGGGGAAAGCCATAGGGAATTCCCCATGACGTCCTGTTCCTGCGCCCACCAAGAATAACTGTGAGGGCTTACAGTGTTGTGGCACCACCACCAAAGGCCCAATTTAACTGCCCCTGTCTAACAGTGGCATGTAATTACAGTTCTTGATATAATATTTCTCAGCAGGGCCTGTTCCTGCGCCCACCAAGAGTAACTGTGAGGGCTTACAGTGTTGTGGCACCACCACCACCACCAAAAGCCCAATTTTTCTGCCCCTGTTTAATAGGGGCATGTAATTGCAATTCTTAATATAATATTTCACAGCAGGGCCCGTTCCAGCGCCCACCAAGAGTAACTGTGAGGGCTTACAGTGTTCTGGTACCACCAACACCTAAGGCCCAATTTTCCGCAGAGCATATAGGGCAGGCCGTATAGTATATACAGGCGGTCCCCTATTTTCAAACATCCGACTTACAAATGACTCCTACTTACAAACGGAGGGAGACAACAGGAATTGAGAGGAAATCTACCCCTAGGAAGGGAAATTCTCTCCTGTAAGAGTTCATTTGGGAAAAAGGTGTCTCCACTGATGCTTTATCACCAATCCTTGTTTCCCTAATAACCCAAAATTTTCAAAATCCAATTGTCATTGGGACAGAAAGTGAGGTGAAATCTTTTGAACAGGGGCACAGACAGCAGAACAAATGTTACAGGGGTGATAACCCTTCCCTATGTTATCCAAAAAGCTTAAAAAATTTTTTTTTTAGCTGGAGCTACACTTAAAAAATGTACCTATTCCAAATCACAAACAGATTCAACTTAAGAAAAAACCTACAGTCCCTATCTTCTTTGTAAACCCCGGGGACCGCCTGTATACTGCTGTTATACTGCCTGGGGGCCCCACAACTTTTTTTTTATGTGGGTGCGGGGTTCCCCTTAATATCCATACCAGACCCAAAGGGCCTGGTAATGGGCTGGGGGGGGACCCATGCCATTTTTCTCAATAATTTTCATCCATATTGCCGGGTACCGACAATATATTACAGCCACAAGCAGTTTTAAATGACTTTTATTCCTTTAGAAATGTCATTTTGTGCAGGGACTGTTCTAAACACAGGAAAAATGCGCCACTTTACAGGAATACTATAGACACCCCCAGGCATGATATTTAAAGGAATATTTCACTTTTATTGTTTCACTTAAAGCATTATTAAAATCACTGCTCCCAAAAAAAACTGACATTTTTTTTGCTTTGATACATGTCCCTTGGGGCAGAACCCGGGTCCCCAAACACTTTTTATGACAATAACTTTCATATTAGCCTTTAAAATTAGCACTTTTGATTTTTCATGTTCGGGTCCCATAGACTTTAACGGTGTTTGCGTGCTCGCACAAACTTTTTGTCAGTTTGCATGTTCTGCCACGAACCGAACCGGGGGATGTTCGGCTCATCCCTATTTGTCAGGGGGTATGCCTGTCATTGCATGGATAAGACTCTTATATGGATTTTGAAGGGTGGGTATGCTTTCTTCTCCTTGGTTTTTTTGGGGTTACTCCTTAAAAATCAATACCAGATCTGAAGAGCCTGGTAGGAATTTGGGGGATTGCCATTTTAATTTTTTACAGCTCCTTTGTTTATAATCACCTGTCAGCCAAAAATCCTCTGCTGACAGCTGAGTGTGCTGGGCAGAGATGAGCCACTGGATCCTGGATCCCTAACAACCAGGAGCCCTGAGCAGGATGCTGTCACATTTAGCAGTGGTAGTAATATCGCTCCTAAATGTTTCACTTCCCACTGCAGCTGGAGGTTTGCTCAGCCAAATAGGAATTTGTTTGTCTGTTTGCACAGAGATCTTCATACACTTTGTACACAGTGCAGAGGCCTCTCTCATATTATTTCCCTTTATTATTAAATGTTCTTAGCCTATAGTGTTAGGCTATTTCCTCTATTGGTTCCATATGGTCAACATTTCTTTTGGCTATTTTTTATTAGTATTGCATGTATTGAATGTTAGGAAATGTTCCATTTACCATGTGAAAGGCAACAAATGTAAAATTGTGAGCCTTTGCAAGGCCTGAGCACGTACAATTAATTGTTAGTGGTGCCCCAAACTGCATGGTACTGTGGTTTTGAAAATGTAGTGCCTACACTAGTGCCTAGTGCTCCAGCGCATTTGGCAGACCATTGAAATGAATGGCCTGTGAAAACCAGAATGCATGGGAACGCGTGCATTCCAGTGTGAACGGGGCCTTAAACGTACAAAATATGTATAATTTATAGGAATACAGCTAGCAGAATACACTAGCAGAATTTCATACAAATGTTCGTACGAAAATTCTCATAAAAACTTTCTTCAAAAATGTTCTTGCTTTCCATTACTCACTTGATTTCATTCAAAAGCTTTTACATTTTTACAGAGCTTCTGTTTGTCTGGACCCTTTGTTTGCCTTGTTTCAGGTTTCTAAGTGAGTACCGACCTGCCCCCACTCCCCTCCTACCCCTTCCGATCTGACAACAGCTATGAAGGAGACCCCTGATTCATGGCTTGTCTTGACTGTGAACACCTTCCAGAGACAAGAAGCAGCAAGAGGAATGCAGAGAGAGGGGATGTCTTACCCTTTTCATTGCTCTTGCCATTGCTTGTCTCAGGAAAGAGCTCACAACCAAGACAAGCTGCAGCTAAAAATCAGCTGTCTCCTTCATAGCTGTTGTCAGATCGGAAGGGGTAGGAGGGGAGTGGGGGCAGGTCGGTACCCATAACTAGGGTTAGAAAGCACTTAGAAACATAAAAAAAGCATTACTTGTACTTAGTCCCATAGGGGACAGAAATGTAAATTCTACAGGTTGCATGTTTGGAGTTACAGAGGAGGTCTAGAGCTAGAATTATTTCTCTCGCTCTACCGATCACAGCAATACCTCACATATGTGGTTTGAACACTGTTTTCATATGCTACATACGGAGCTACTCACATATGCGCTTGCTTCTGACAGGGCACGTTTAAAAAAAATGTTCTTATTTATTTTACCTTTTATTAATTTTTTTTACACTGTTTTTATAAAAAAATTAAATTGTGTCACTTTTATTCCTATTACAAGGAATGTAAACATCCCTTTTAATAGAAAAAAAACATGACAGGACCTCTTAAATATGAGATCTGGGGTCAAAAAGATCTCAGATCTCATATTTACACTAAAACGCAATTAAAAAAATAAAATAAAAATTGTCATTTAAAAAAATGATTTAAAAAATTTCCTTTTATAAGAGCTGTGGGCGGAAGTGATGTTTTGACGTCGCTTTCGACCTGCAATGTCATTGAGACGGGTGGGGGCCATCTTGCTCTCACTGGATGTTTTTTTTTGGGGGGGGGGGGGGGGGGGGTTGTGCTAGTAAGGATGATTGGGGAGTATTTGTGCTAGGGAGGGACATTTTTGGAGGTGGGAGTATTTGTGCTAGAAGGGGAATTGGGGGAGGAATTTGTGCTGGGAGGGGGGATTTGGAGTGGGGGAGGATGTGTACTCAGAGGGGAAATTTGAGGAGTAGAAGATTTGTGCTAGGAGGGGTGATTTTTTTTGGGGGGGGGGGGGGTGATTTTCATTGGGGGGCAAAGATTTGTGCTGGGAGGGGTAACCATGCAGATTCATGTTCAATATTTCAGGGGAAATTTGGCTGATACATAATGCTCATACATCTTGGGGGGCACAGTTTGGCATGTTCACCCTGGGCTCTAGAGGACCTTGTCCCAAGACTGGCTGGGAGCTACTGTATGTGTCTGTGTGTAGCCCCTGTCCCCCATAATGAGGGACAGTTGGGAGTTATAGTATTCATCTGTTCCCATTTTCCCTTATAATCAGAGACACTTCAGAGCTACAGTATGTGTTTATTCCCCTGTCCCTGTAATCAGGGATGAATGGGACCTACAGTATGTGTCTGTTCCCCCTGTCCCCCGTAATCAGGGATTAGTTTGCGCTACAGTATGTGTCTACGTCTCTCGTCACCAGGAACAGTTGGACACTACAGTATGTGTCTGTTCCTCCTGTCCCCTGTAATCAGGACTGTTGGGCACTACAGTATGTGTCTGTTACTTACGTCTCTCGTTGTCAGGGACAGTTGGGCACTACAGTATGTGTCTGTTCCCCCTGTCCCCTGTAATCAGGACTGTTGGGCACTCCAGTATGTGTCTGTTCCCTACGTCTCTACGTCTCTCGTTATCAGGGACAGTTGGGCACTACAGTATGTGTCTGTTCCTCCTGTCCCCTGTAATCAGGACTGTTGGGCAGTACAGTATGTCTGTTTCCTACATCTCTCGTTGTCAGGGACAGTTGGGCACTACAGTATGTGTCTGTTCCCGCTGTCCCCTGTAATCAGGGGCAGTTGGGCACTACAGTATGTGTCTGTTCCCCCTGTCCACTGTAATCAGGACTGTTGGGCACTATAGTATGTGTCTGTTCCCCTGTAGAACACTTAATTCATGTTGTAGGAGTTAAAGCGGAGTGCCACCCAAAAGTGGAACCTCCACTTATCTGCTTACCCCCCCCCCCTACCTGCCTTGTGCCACATTTGGCACCTTTCAGGGGTGGGGGGGAACAGGTACCCTTCCCCACTTCCGGGAGACTGCGCCGCGGAAGTTCGGCCCCCCTTCACTTTCCTCCACCTACGGCGCAGTAGGGAACTGGCTGTGAAGCCGAAAGGCTTCACTGCGGGTCTCCTTTACCATGAATGGTGGTGGCACCACCTGAGAGCCAATCCGAAAATCAGCTTGGGTGCCAACATTGCGGGATCCCTGGACAGGTAAGTGTCCTAATATTAAAAGTCAGCAGCTACAGTATTTGTAGCTGCTGACTTTAAATTATTTTGTGTGGGGGGGGGGGGGGCGAAACTCCTCTTTAATGACTGCTGAATGTTTTTAAGTTTAGGCACATGATTTTTTAGATGAATATGAAGATCTTCAATACCCAGCGCCACAATAAAATCTTTACACGACGAGGAGGTTACCCCCAGTATAAGTCAGAATTTCTTAATCTGATACAAAGTTTAACAGGCAATTAAATATAGAGTGTAGGCCATTACCTCCTCCCCCTCTCAGATCAATCATAGCTCCCAATTAAAATGTGCCAGCAGAAATAATAGAGAAAATGTCAGTTAAAATAATGTTTGGCCAGTCTGAATGAGAGCTAATGCAAGGGACATAGCCGGCTATTCAAGCTTAATGCTTTAATCTTACATGCTTCCACCTCTGTCACACCATCCTAGCACTCTCTCTTTCCCATAGGATTTTGCCATTTTTTTTCAGCAAGCAGTTTCATTAAAACCTATGGTAATTATCATCATTATAACACATCTTTATGTAACGGCGGAAGGAATCCTGGCACCAAAGGATCATAATTTATAAAGACAAGGATGTATGGGGTATATAAGAAGACCTCTTTTTTTTTTTTTCCGTTCTGAATTTAATGGCAGTGTGAGACACCTGTCCACCGACACGGCAAAGGTTGACCCTTCTTATCTTTTATAGAAGACGCTTTGCATTTTCATGTTGTTTCCCACGGAACAGGACCTTGGAAACACCTGTTCCTGATTTTCTTAATGTATATTCATGAGCACAGTATGATATACTGAATGGGAGAAACCTTGGGAAAGCTTTCAAGCATCCATATGTATTCTGCAATTAAAAAAAATGAATGGTTCGTTAAGCGCGTGTGAAAGAGAGCAAGAGACCAGCCGTGTGTGTGTGTGTGTGTGTGTGCGGTATATGTGAGTGTTCTGTATCTATATGTATGACATGCTGTGCATGTGTAATTTCCCCATAAGTGATAAACAGAAAGGAATTAGCACAGCATATATTCAGAATCCCATTGTTCCTCTACTCCTCTGCTGGGGTTACAGCATATTCTGTGCAAGCCTACAATGAATGAACACTATGGGCTTTATCTGATAATACGGTGCATGTTATGTTGGTATGCAGAAACCCAATTGCAACCAATCATAGATCAGCTTTTGCGCCTGCAGCAAGCTAATAAAAATTATTTGATTGGTTGCAATTCATCACTGTTTTTGCTAAATAAGAAGGCATATGGTAGACATGTGCGCCGTCAATAAATTTGTTTTGTTTCGTTCCGTATTAGATGTTAATTCATATTTCATAATTCGTGTTAGAAATTCAATTTGGATTCGTATGAAATATGAATTTTCGTTAGGTTCGTTAACTTTTCGTAACAATTACGAACGCTTGATTGATTTGATATGGGATTTGTATTGCGCCGAATGCGCTCCATTAGGAGCGCGTCTAGGCGTACAGAGACCCTAAAAACAAGTTGAGATTTCCAATAGAACGTTGAAAAAAGAGCCTAGGGTGCCCAATATGAAATGAATGAATGAACAATGAATGAACACTATGGGCTTTATCTGATAATACGGTGCATGTTATGTTGGTATGCAGAAACCCAATTGCAACCAATCATAGATCAGATTTTGCGCCTGCAGCAAGCTAATAAAAATTATTTGATTGGTTGCGATTCATCACTGTTTTTGCTAAATAAGAAGGCATATGGTAGACATGTGCGCCGTCAATAAATTTGTTTTGTTTTCGTTCCGTTTCGTATTAGCTGTTAATTCATATTTCGTAATTCGTGTCAGAAATTCAATTTGGATTCGTATGAAATACAAATTTTTCGCCAGGTTCGTTAACTTTTCGTAACAATTACGAACGTTCGTTTGATTTGATTTGATATGGGATTTGTATTGCGCTGAATGCGCTCCATTAGGAGCATGTCTAGGCGCACAGAGACCCTAAAAACAAGTTGAGATTTCCAATAGACGGTAAAAAAAGAGCCTAGGGTGCCCAATATGAAAGAGGTAAAGTACAACAGAAAGAAACTGGGGGGGGGGGGGGACTAAACCCTCCAGATGGGGAGGAAAAAGAGCATACAAAATCCATGTTTTTTGCACAATTTCTTTTCTTCATCAGATTATCCGTTCCCCATTGAAAACGTCATTTATGACGAAACGTCGTATGGGAAGGCACGCAGCGACGCCACCACTACAGACTGACATTGGATCAAGGGACGGGATCACACTGACTGGCCGGCAGTGTTGTGTTGTTATCTTTTTTGCTCATTTTCTTCTTCTTTGATGTAAGTCATTTTTAATCCGCTTTTAAATAAAACCTAGCATTATCAGTATCACGCTATGGGTGGCCCCCTTTGTGTTTTCTCCCCAAACGGAGGATTGTATTAGGATTTGGCTGGCTATCTGGTTTGTGAACGGATTTCAGGACGGGTCCCTCCCCTCCCCCCCTGCTTTCATTTGGAGTGTCTTTTTCCTGGAGCTGCCGTTAACCCCATCAGCGCTGGACTACTGGATACATTTCAAGCTTATATCCAATGCCTTATTATTCACATTTTCTGGTAAGCCTCCCATTCATCAGGTGGTCGGGATCAAGCACCGTTTGCATACATGTCACAGTGGATGAATTATAGCACGAGCACTGGGGTGTCAATTTAGAACACGTCTGATCGGTGGATTTTATTTACCCCATGCCTGATGTTTAGATTGATTTTTCTGGACTAACTTACCTTTGTCTGGACTGTTCTGTATGAGACCAGTTTTTTCTATCTAATTAATCTGATGGTTTGCAATTTATATGTTTTATATGTTTATCTATTTATTTTTCTATATTGGCGCAGCTTTATCCTACTGTACATCTGTTTTAGTGTGAAGTGTCTCACTTTTTAGCAGCAGCCTTTATTTTTATATTTTATTTTCACACTTTTTTAATTTATTTTTATTTTTTACTTTTATTTTTTTCATTTTTTTCATTCTTATTTATTTTTTCCCCCTCACATCTCCTTTTCTCCCAAGCGCGGTTTATCCTTTTCCAGATTATCCGTAGGCCTGGATAAAGAGGAAGGTTTTTAAACCCTTCCTGAAACTCAGGAGGGAGGGTAAGAACCTTAGAGACGCTGGAAGGGAGTTCCACAGCTCATTGCCTATTGTAACCATTCGTCTGTTACCAGTAAATTTTAGTCTGCTGATTGTCGGTTCTGTGAGAAGTAAGTTAGCCGATCGGAGTGGGAGGCCCATTCAGACAGATAAATTGGGCCCAGTTTCATTATGATGAATTTATCATTATGAGGGGCTCCCACCATCCCTGTGCTGTGCTCATTGAGGGGTTCCCACCATCCCTGTGCTGTGCTCATTGAGGGGTTCCCACCATCCCTGTTCTGTGCTGACTTCCTGGGTTTTTAACTTCATCATAACGAATAATTGTAATTAACAAACATTCTTATTTTGTCTCCCACTCCCATATTAAAAAAGGTCATTTTCCCAACCCTCACTCAGCAGCAGAAGAAAACCTCTGATTGGTCAACAAAACACCAGTCACGTTTCCGTTGTAACGGAATTTGGATCCGAAATTCGTAAACGAAATTTCATATTTCGTACAAAATTCGGAAGCATAGCAATTCGTATTTCGGATCCTCCCGAATGTACGAATTTAAGGAAATTCGTACAAGTTTTCGATTCGTACGAAACTAATCACAATGTCTAGCATATGGTAGATTGTAAGCTCTCACGAGCAGGGCCCCCTAACCCTGAGGCTCCTTTCACACTTTGCAATTTGATTTCCAAATCAAGTGACGATCACTGCACAACATACGAAGCACGCATGGGTGCCATTAACCCCTAATGGCACTCCAAAACCCACGTGATTCTGCCATGATTGTCATGTGACAGGATCACAAAGCAATCGCTGCAAACAGCGCCTTTAAAAAATGCATGAAGCTTGTAGCCCGAAAAGGAGCAGAAGCTTATTTTGAGGCCACAAACGTGCATAGGGCAGCCCATTCATGTAAATAGGCTAAGCCCCAGTTGCTTCTCAATCTGGATGTACCACCTAATGGGATTACATTGACCTGAGATATTTTCAGTGACAGTTATGTTGTAAAGTTCTGTTTAGGCTTGCACCAATACTAGTATCGGTATCAGTGCCGATACTGAGTATTTGCACAAGTATCGATACTCATGCAAATGCACCGATACCTGAAACCGATACTTTCAGGCTCGGTTCTTTGAGCTGTCAGTGGGTCTCCCCTGTTGATAGCTGAAGGGTTAAAAAATTCCGGTAATTGGAGCTGTGAAAATAAAAATAAAAAGCAGCCGCAATGTTTATTAATAACATTGCTCAGCTGCTGAAACACTAAAATGAAAAGAAACATTGTTTCTTTTTGTATCTTTCTGTTTCTTCATCTGTAGATCAAAGGGATGGACAAATAAATGTGCCTCTGTTTAACCCCTTATTAACCCTTAATTTACTCTAATCAGCCTTAATTAACTCCCTATTCTCCTCCATTTAATAATTTTTTCCCTGCTTTTTTGTTTTTTGTTCACATCTATTTTATAAACTATAAACAATAAAAACTTTTTTTTTGTTTGCTTTGTAAGTGAATATTTTTACACACACACACATATATATATAAAAACATATATTTACACATTTCACATTGAAAAAGCGCAAATTAAAAAAAGAAAATCTATTTAATTTATAAATAACTTGTCAATGCTTTGTACCATTGCTGACTGCTGAAGTGAAAACATAACTGTTGTGGTAGGTATCGGGAAAATTAGTATCGGTGAGTACTAAAAAAAGAATTGGTACTCATACTCGTTGTAAAAAAAATGGTATCGGTGCATCTAAGGGGGTTGGGAGTTGGAGCACGTCTAACCTTTTAGGTACGGATACTGTATATATTTCCCTATATGTTGCTCTACACTTTTTTTTATACTTTGGATGCTCCAGTTTTGGCCATATTTATTTTATTTGTTTTATTCATTTGGTTCCTTCCTTTTAGTATTCTCCAGCAGCAGCACGTCCCTTAAATTCCCTCTCCTTTCTTCTGGTGTGGTTGTTGTCCCCTGAGTCCCTTGGGTGTTCCATTTTTGGATTGGCCTGTGTTATTGAACTATGTAAGTTTATAGACACACTATGTATTTGCTAACTATTGTAATTTGATGCTTGGTTTCTAACAATATATCATGTTCTATTAAATTTGTGTTGATATTTTTTTATTTTTTTATTTTTTTAGTAGAATCTACCTGCTTTGCAATACCCCCTGAGGAAGACATTTAATGTTGAAACATGTTGGTGTGCAATTCCACATCTCCTTAATTGTAGGGGTATATATGTGACTCTTGTATATGAGGGATGTACATTTGAATATGTATCTGTTTTTAAATATCATGTATCAATAAACTTTTTACATTTTATCTTCTTGCAATTACCTCTTGGTGCTGTTGAAATCCAATCCATATATTTTTTCTGGTAAGGCTAGCTTTTTCCGACACGCAACTTTGCATGCAAATTGTTTTGACCAAAATCATGATTGTGAGTGCTTGTTTGTGTTTGTTTGTGTTTGTTTGTGTTTGTGTTTGTTTCTGTTTGTGCTACACGAAAGTATGAATGCAGCCTGAATTGGATTGTAATTGTACTGTCTCCTTTTATTTTGTAAAGAGCTGCGCAAACTGTTAGTGCAATATAAATCCTGTATTATAACATAATCATAATACTATATAATGATAAGATAGATTGTAAGCATTCATGAGCAGGGCCCTCCTAACTTGTCTAACGCAAACACTTGTCTATTGTCGCTTTTTTGTAAAGTGCTGTGCAAATTGTTGGCGCTATATAAATCCTGTATTATAATATCATAATAAAGTGATTGTAAAGTTGTTTTTTAGCTTAGTTAGCGTGTTATTTTTTTCAAACATGTTATACTTACCTGCTCTGTGCAATGGTTTTGCACAGAGCAGCCCCGATCCTCCTCCTCTCCGGTCCCCCAGGGCAATTATCTCTGTAATAATGTTACTGATTCCCAAAAAAGTGTCAGTTATCTGATCTGTCCGTCGCAATGCCGCAGTCCCACTAAAAATTGCTGATCACCGCCATTACTAGTAAATACAAATTTAATAAAAATGCTATAAAAATATCCCATAGTTAGTTGATGCTATAACTTTTGCGCAAACCAATCAATATATGCTTATTGGGATTTTTTTTTTACCAAAAATATGTAGTAGAATACATATTGGCCTAAATTAATGAAGAATTTTTTTTTTCTAATTTTTTTTTTCTAATTTTTTTTATTGGATGTGTTTTATAGCAGAAAGTAAAAAATATTATATATATATTTTTTTTTTTTTTTTTTTTTTTTTTAATTGTCACAATTTTTTTGTTTATAGTGCAAAAAATAAAAATATCACCAAAAGAAAGCTCTATTTGTCTAGAAAAAATACAAAAATATTTAGTTTGGGTAAAACGTTGCACAACCGCGCAATTGTCAGTTCAAGCAAAAAATTGCCTGGTCATTAAGGTGGTAAAACCTTACGGTGGCTGAAAGGGTTAAAGTGACGAAGGGGAAGGAAGGAGTTAAAATAATAATAACATAATCATCAATAACTTCAACCAAAATGTTGTAGTCATCATAAAGACATGAAAACAAGAATGATTTAACTGCAAAGTGATGTGAGAAAGAGTACACATTGTGATATATGGAACAGGTTTGAGCCTCATTTAATAAAAATGGATAAAGGAAATTTATATAAAGGTTTTGGGTCAACCCTCTGAGCGGGGGGTGTGGCAGAGCAGCGCTGTCTGTGTCTATGGATACAGGCAGGGATCGAACCCAAGGGTGTGCCACAATAAGAAGCGGCTTCCTATAGTGCAGGGATATGCAATTGGCGGACCTCCAGCTGTTGCAGAACTACAATTCCCATGAGGCATAGCAAGACTCTGACAGCCAGAAGCATGACACTCAGAGGCAGAGGCATGATGGGACTTGTAGTTTTGCAACAGCTAGAGGTCCATTAATTGCATATGCCTGCTATAGTGTCCTGAACATTTGGTCTTCACAAGAATTAACAGTGGACAGTACAGTCGCATAGCTACCAACTGTCCCTGATTTCAAGGGACTGTCCTGATTTGGAACAAAGTCCCTCTGTCCCTTTTTCCTCCTCATTTGTCCCTCATTTTGGTCTGTTCTATATAGTTATATCTAAAATGCCCTATTTATCTTTCAAAACGTTTTTCCCAGTGCTAAACCTTTCATCCACTTTCTAAATTGCTGCATTTGTAAATGTCAAAAGTCAGTATAAAGCAATAATAGTAGTAAAACACTTGTGGGCTTTTGTTTTTAAATAATTCTCCTTTAGAGGCGTGACAGGGGGCGTGGCCTATGCCTACATACTTTTGCTAATAGGTGTCCCTTGTTCCCATCTCAAAAAATTGGGAGGTATGTAGTCTTAAGGCCAGTCTGTTGAATTGGAGATGGGAGGGGAGAGGAGGAGGGAAGAGCAGGGCCCACACCCCGAGAGGCCGCATATGTGCGTTTGGCCAGCCTGAAGAGGTTAAACTGGAACATAGGGAAGGATTAAAATATAAGAAAGCTGCATATTCAGTAAGGGATTAAGTCAAATGCTGAAAACACCTAAAAAAAAAGGTTTTTAGGGTTACTAAACCCAGGACCCTGCATTCACTATATCTGGTCTCCCACAGTACACAGACCATGGAAATGCAATTATTTTAGTAAATATAAACTGATAAATACCTTTACTCATCAGCACTATATAGCAGCACTTCTATCAGTATCTGGTTAAAGCTTGTAGGAGGAGTTTTTTCATTCTTCTCTGACTGTCCTATGAGGCTGCAGGACCCCTGACCCTCTGTCTGGACAGTACTAATTGGTCCTGTGCTGATCACATGCACCCTCTCAAGAAAAAAAAAAAAAAAAAAAAAACCTCTAGAAATA
Source organism: Lithobates sylvaticus (assembly GCA_028564925.1). NCBI lineage: Eukaryota > Metazoa > Chordata > Amphibia > Anura > Ranidae > Lithobates > Lithobates sylvaticus. Next base: position 562,744,651 of record CM053029.1, on the reverse strand, counting down.
CACACTAAACTGAGCATGTGCAGAGTGACTCCAAAGGCTCTGTACTATCAGGAGATGTATTGGGGGACAGTAGAAGAAGGGGAGGATCAGAGGAGACAGGATCAAACAGCCTTTTTCCACAATGCGAAGGATCAACCCCTTAGGTTCCACAGTGAGTATAACAAGCATGCTTTACTGCATATACAAACTGATTTTACTGTTGTGGGTTTAGTAAAACTTTAACCTGTAGCTGACCGTCCACTGTCAAATGACAGCGGAGCAGTGCAGCTCTTGTGGCGGGTCGCCGTCATATGACGGCGCTCGCTTTTTGGCCACTGGGGGGCGCGCGCGCGTGCCCGCCGCGTGTGATGTCCGCCAGGCACCCGCGATTGCCCGGTAACTGAGCAGGACATGGATCTGTGTGTGTAAACACACAGATCCACGTCCTGTCAGAGGAGAGGAGACCGATGGTGTGTCCCTTGTACATAGGGACACCGATCGGTCCCCTCCCCCAGTCAGTCCCCTCCCCCCACAGTTAGAATCACTAATATAGGGAACATATTAACCCCTGCAGTGCCCCCTAGTGTTAACCCCTTCCCTGCCAGTCACATTTATACAGTAATCAATGCATTTTTATAGTACGGATCGCTGTATAAATGTGAATGGTCCCAAAAATGTGTCAAAAGTGTCCGATATGTCCGCCGCAATGTCGCAGTCACGATAAGAATCGCAAATCGCCGCCATTACTAGTAAAAAAATAATAATAATAAAAATGCTATAAATCTATCCCCTATTTTGTAGACGCTATAACTTTTGCGCAAACCAATCAATAGACGCTTATTGCGATTTTTTTTTTTACCAAAAATATGTAGAAGAATATGTATCGGTCTAAACTGAGGAAAAATTTTGTTTAAAAAAAAAAAAATTGGACATTTATTATAATAAAAAGTAGCGTTTTTTCAAACTTGTCCCTCTTAATTTGTTTATAGCGTAAGAAATAAAAACCGCAGAGGTGATCAAATACCACCAAAATAAAGCTCTATTTGTGGGGAAAAAATGATAAAAATTTTACTTGGGTACATCCTTGCATGACCGCGCAATTGTCATTCAAAATGCGACAGCGCTGAAAGCTGAAAAATGGCTTGGTCAGGAAGGGGGTGTTCGTACCTGGTAGGCAAGTGGTTAATACATGACTAATGATTCTCAAAGCATAGTCAATTTTTTTCCTACATCAGATAATATTTATATAGCTTATATGTATTTTCTGTTTTTTTTTTTTTTTAATACATTTCAACCTCAGGGCTACCTATTTAAACTGTCCCCTGCCTGCATTTCTACATTTCATTATATGTGTACTCCCTGTGCTGTCAGGATCTCTAGAGTCCTGTAGAAGTATCTTCTGAGTGTGACCTCTCACTGAGATTACAATTGTGCGTTCGGCAGCTCAGAGTGCGCACACACAGGCAGCACAAAAGCAACACAGAGCCACTGTCAATCTCCGCTGTGGAGGAGGAGAGGAGTGGCTTCGCTGCCTGTGCTTGTGGTGCTCTGAACAGCTGCACTCTGGGGTTGATTTACTAAAGGCAAATAGACTGTGCACTTTTCAAAGTGCAATTGCACTCTGCAAGTGCAGCTGCTCCAGAGCTTAGTAAATGAGGTAAAGCTTAACTTTTCTAAAGAGTATACAATCACGTGCAAGGAAAATTAAAAAAACAGCATTTTTGCTTGCACATGATTGGATGATGGAAGTCAGCAGAGCTTCTGCTCATTTACTAAGCTCTGGAGCAGCTGCACTTGCAGAGTGCACAGCTTTTGTGCCTTTCGTAAATTAACCCCATAGTCTCAGTGGGGACGTGCTGGTAGAGCCTCTGGTAGGACCTCCAACATGGCTTCATGGATCGCACAGGGGACACACATATAAAGACACTGTAGCAGTGCAGCCAGGGCACAGTTTAAATAGAAAGCTCTGAGGGAGAAATTTATATATAAAACAAATATATATATATCAAATATATTTAAGTTATATTCTTAGTATCTGATTTAGGGAAAAAGTGACTTTAAATAAAAAAATGATTATTCCCCAACTAGGCTATCAGCGCTCAACCACTCATGGGAAATAAAAATAATCCATAAGATCAACTATGATAATTAATACAGACCAAAATTGGGGGGAATTTATGAGCGGGTAGCCCTTGTAGCTAAAAAAATCTGAGGAAGAGGAAGGTCCCTTGAAACGTGTACTGTGACCGTGGACTTCAGGTGGACATTACCATCCATCAGCCATTGACACCGGGAACGAGGAAGGCACGGCACTACACAAACTCACTGGGCTGTCAGAACCATTTCCCTATTAACAGCCGGGGACTGCTGCATTCCGCTGCTATCAGCTTGAATCAGTACTGACAAGCTTTCCTGACACCAAGAGACAAGGGAAGGATCTCCAGCTGATTTACAATTCAGTTCTGTTCCTGTTTGCTGGGTCCCTTCCCTTTAATCAGCTCTCCTTACTAAGCCCTGCAGAGTGTAACTTCAGCTCCCTGACCCCTTTTTTCTGAACTGTCAGACGAGTTTTATAATTCCACACATTGAAATGCCATAAGTGGTAAAGTGAAAGAGAAAAACATTTTCAAAAGAGCTGAGGTATCCTTCTGTTGGCTATATAAAAGACTATGTAACATAAATATGTTATATTTTTATTTATTATATTTAGAACTATGTATATTTTTAAATACTCTGACATATGAGGTGATGTTTTATCTCATAGTTATTTGTACCACCAGATTTGGAAAAGGTATCAGCCCCCATATAATATATACTGTAAATAAATATACACAGTATCTCACAAAAGTGAGTACACCCCTCACATTTTTGTAAATATTGTATTCTATATTTTCATGTGACAACACTGAAGAAATTACATTTTGCTACAATGTAAAGTAATGAGTGTACAGCTTGTATAACAGTGTAAATTTGCTGTCCCCTCAAAATAACTCAACACACAGCCATTAATGTCTAAACCACTGGCAATAAAAGTGAGTACACCCCTAAGTGAAAATGTCCAAATTGGGCCCAAAGTGTCCATATTTTGTGTGGCCACCATTATTTTCCAGCACTGCCTTAACCCTCTTGGGCATGGAGTTCACCAGAGATTCACAGGTTGCCACTGGAGTCCTCTTCCACTCCTCCATGACGACATTACTGAGCTGGTGGATGTTAGAGACCTTGCGCTCCTCTACCTTCCATTTGAGGATGACCCACAGATGCTCAATAAGGTTTAGGTCTGGAGACATGCTTGGCCAGTCCTTTACCTTTACCCTCAGCTTCTTTAGCAAGGCAGTGATTGTCTTGGAGGTGTGTTTGGGGTCATTATCATGTTGGAATACTGCCCTGCGGCCCAGTCTCCGAAGGGAGGGGATCATTCTCTGCTTCAGTATGTCACAGTACATGTTGGCATTCATGGTTTCCTCAATGAACTGTAACTCCCCAGTGCCGGCAGCACTCATGCAGCCCCAGACCATGACACTCCCACCACCATGCTTGACTATAGGCAAGAAACACTTGTCTTTGTACTCCTCACCGGGTTGACTGCGAATGGTCTGAGCCCTGACAGGCTGACCCCCCACCCCTTCAACCTCTACAGCAATGCTGGCAGCACTCGTACGTCTATTTCCCAAAGATAACCTCTGGATATGATGCTGAGCACGTGCACTCAACTTCTTTAGTCGACCATGGCGAGGCCTGTTCTGAGTGGAACCTGTCCTGTTAAATTGCTGTTTGGTCTTGGCTACCGTGCTGCAGCTCAGTTTCAGGGTCTTGACAATCTTCTTATAGCCTAGGCCAATTTTTATGTAGAGCAACAATTATTTTTTTCAGATCCTCAGAGATTTACTTTGCCATGAGGTGTCATGTTGAACTTCCAGTGACCAGTATGAGAGAGTGAGAGCGATAACACCCAATTTAACACACCTGCTCCCCATTCACCCCTGAGACCTTGTAACACTAACGAGTCACAAGACACCAGGGAGGAAAAATGGCTAATTGGGCCCAATTTGGACATATTAACTTAGGGGTGTGCTCCCGTTTGTTGCCAGTGGTTTAGACATTAATGGCTGTGTGTTGAGTTATTTTGAGGGGACAGCAAATTTACACTGTTATACAAGCTGTACACTCACTACTTTACATTGTAGCAAAGTGTCATTTCTTCAGTGTTGTCACATGAAAAGGTATACTGTATATACTCGAGTATAAGCCGAGTTTTTTCAGCACATTTTTTTTGTGCTGAAAATGCCCCCCTCGGCTTGTACTGGAGTCAAGCATTTTTCTGCAGCAGAGAATGACATTTTCCACTCCGTATCTCGGGGTTCCTAGCACCAAGTGGCCCGAGATACTGGGTCCCAAAGTCGGTTCGGAAAATGTCATTCTCTGCTGCAGAAAAGTGCTTGACATTTTCAGAACCGACTTTGGGGCCCTGTATCTCGGGGGCCACTTGGTGCTAGGAACCCCATCTGGGGTTGGATATGTTGTAGTGCTAGTTCCACTGGGCTTGCAAACCAAATTTGGGGTTCCTAGCACCAAGTGGCCCCAAGATACGGGACCCCAAAGTCGGTCAACTGTGTCCATCTGCAGCAATGTCATTTCGGGACCCTTTGGGTTCAGAGACCCCAAATTTTGGCTGCAGCTAGGGGGCCTCTAGGAACCCTTAACTACCGAGTTTGAAGTTCCGGGGACTGCAAATGGGCACAGTGAGGCATGCAAATGGGCACAGTGAGGCTGCAAATGGGCATTGTTGACTCTCTTTTCCACTTACATTAGCTGCGCATTTCTCACCCTAGGCTTATACTCGAGTCCATATACGTTTTCCCAGTTTTTTGTGGTAAAAATTAGGTGCCTCGGCTTATATTCGGGTCGGCTTATACTCGAGTATATACGGTAATAAAATATTTACAAAAATGTGAGGGGTATACTTACTTTTGTGAGATTATATATATATATATATATATATATATATATATATATATATATATATATATATATATATATATATATATATATATATACACATTATATGAGGGCTCTACCGACAGTAATGCAAAAGTGGGCATATCTTTTTAATTTTTTTTTTACATTTTGGTAAATAAGTGAATCTTATTCAGAAATGGTAGTATTTCAGCCTTCCTTACCTTAGCTCTGAGCTCTTTACATCTTGTACTTGCGGACACTTAAAGTGGTTGTAAACCCTTACAAACCACTTTGGCCTACAGGTAAGCCTAGATTAAGGCTTACCTGTAGATCCAATAAATATCTCCTAAACCTACATGGTTTAGGAGATATTTAGAAAAAAGAGGCATCGCTGTTCACGGCGATATGCCGCTTTCGTGCGCATGCGCGGGAGTGACGTCATCGCCGCTCCAGCGAATCACAGCGCTGGACCGGCGAGACCCGGAAGTCATTTCGGTATTGATGGCGCCGGAGAAGGTCGTGGATGAGGACCGCTTCGGGGGCTTCGTTCTCAGGTAAGTTATTCATAATGAGCTAGTATGCTATGCATACTAGCTCATTATGCCTTTGCCTTGCAGGTTCCGTTTTTTTTTTTTTTTTTGTGAGGAGGCTTTACTTCCTCTTTAAGGCAGGTTACAGTTCTACTGGGTTTCTGTTAGTTTCCTGTTTTAATTATTTTTTGGTCTTTTGTATGTACTGTGCACCTTTTCTACTCCACACATTTTTGAGATCCTCCTGACTATTTGCAACAAAACCTTTGATTGTCCAATGGTAAAGACCCAATGGCTTAGCAATTTCCATAGGGCTGCATCCATCTGAAAGGCTTAAAAGCATTTCATTTTTTTTATACAATGTGTGTGTGTGTATATATACTCTATCTATCTATCTATCTATCTATCTATCTATCTATCTATCTATCTATCTATCTATCTATCTATCTATCTATCTATCTATCTATCTATGTATCAATCTATCTATCCACTATTTATATATCTTTTGCATCATTTACTTTAATAGACAAAAATCCCCAGTTTTAGTCTGTCAACTGTTTTCCTGCTATAATTTTTTGGTGGAATATGGCTTTATATAAAAAAATAAATAAAAAAAATCATTAAAAATGCATGCATTTTATTACATTTAAAAAATACAAAATACCACAATAGTAGAACATCTAACCAGAGAGTGTTCATAGCTAATAAAAGATCTGCACATTTTGATAGAAAACAAATACATATATTTACACATGGACAACATATATAGTGCTTGAAACATATTGGACACTAAATATAAAACCAAATACTTATTAAATTGACATTGGTACATTGCATAGAATAATATACCCCCCACTGTATAGCATGTCTTATCTTTGTTTCACGACCTATATAAGAATATATGGCCATGGTGCTCCTGGGTGATTTGTAAGATCTATATAATGTACACTAGGGGGTACATTAACCTATGTATTATGGATGTTAGAGCATAATTGATGTGAGGGTTTATAATTTACTTTTATTATGTGGAATACACCCTTAGTGATTTTAGTACTCATTAAATCTATGTTCCATGATATACTAATGTCAAAGCTATGCATATAAAAATAGCATTTTATGAAATAACGCATTAGGAAAATAAAATCTTGGTTTGCAGTGCCCTCCATTTTTGTTCTATGTGTAATTTTGATAACGACAGCACATTTGATCCTGCCTTTTATGCTTTTTCTCTGTTAACAGAATGGAAGGAGTCTATCCTTAATCCGAGGATTGGGACACTGAAAACATCAACGTATTCTGTGTTACAGCAGAATGAAAGAGCCACTTGGGGGCTGGGCTGTGCACGCACACTGTAATGTAAATAAGGATGTACCGTGAACATTTGCATCTAAGATGAAAGGAATTGTGGTCTGTAGAGAAAAGAGAGAATTACACTGCATTATATATTCATTTTACAGCTAGTAGGTCAGGCACCTCGAATGGGAAAGCATGCAATCAAATATCGGGGACGTGTACCATTTTCCCCCTACATGGCTTAATCTTTTGCTTCCCACTAAACAGATGCTATCTGCTAAGTGTAACAAAGACTGTACAAAAATTTGGAGGCATCCTTCATAATCATACATGGTACAGCTGCATTCATTTATGATATTTTAGAGAAAAGGAAAAATCTAGGTGCCACTACCATTCACCTATTTGCTTGCAGGTTGTAGCCTGCACTAGAAAAATGACAGCTGTCATTTGGTTGGCTGTGGATGTTTTTTTTTTGAAAATGTATGTTTATTTGCAGTTTTAAACAATGACTCATGACTTTCAAATAAAACATCATTTCACCCGAGGAATCTGTAGTGCAGCCAATCCTCACACAGTCAGATAATTAATTTGGCAAAATTACATAGTTAATTTATCCAAGAACGGAGAGCACCTTGGTAAAGTGCACCCCCACCGTCGCATGTTAAATCAACGTGTCCTTGGCATCAAGCCAGCATTGCCAAACCTTCTCCAATTTTTTTGGACAACCCCTATTTAAGTATGTTGCTTTGTAAAATGGCAGCGCTTTATTGATTATGTCTTTCCAGTGGGACATTGTAGGTGGTTCGGGTTTTTCCCAACACAATAAAGTAGCTTTTCGTGCATAGAAAAGAGATATAGATATCATGGTTCTTTGCGCCCTATGGGGCGCCAACTCCTCAACCAGGCCCAGTAAACACACTGAGACCGTTAAAGGAATCGGTACCGAAAGCAATTTCTGTTTAGTATGTGTTGGTTGTGGATAGTTGACATATTTCATCAAAGTAGAGGAGAAAAAATGGAGAAAGAAAAAATGTTCTCCTCTACTTCGTTAGTATATGGGATGATACCTGGGAGAACCTAATACTAAATCATGTTGGGCACTCCACCCCTTCTTTTGCATCTGATATATTTCATCCTTATTCATTATGGCTGATCATTCTATAGAGCTAGAGGTAACCTAATCTAGGAACACGTTTTACATCCTTAGTAACGTTTTTTTGGTATTTTCTGTTGCAATGCCCTTAAACCAGCCTGTATAAACCTTTTTAATACAGAAGAACCCTTGAAATATTTTTTATATCTTGAGAAACCCTTGCAGTATGTGTAATGTATCTAGCATATTTGACACCCAGAGCAGATCTTTTTTTTAGCACTCACCTGCTCTGTAAAAAAAAAAATCAGTTTTAGTAACAATTAATGAAATTTAACCAAAAATAACAGTGGCCAGAAAAGAAACACCAATGGTGAACATTGTAGTGCCCCTTACATTGGAGGTCAGTGGAAAATTGTCTCCTTATATTGGTAGTCGATGTAGTGGTCCCATACTTTGGTGCCAGGTGGGGGAAGGGCCCCTTATATTAATGGTCAGTCAAAGACAGACACTCTTACATTGAAGACCAGTGGGATAACTGCCCACCTTACACATAGCTAAAAAGATAATTGATATCAGTGGTAACTGGGTGTCAGGGCCAGGATTTGAACTCACAACCTCTGCTGCTCCTGGCAGTGGCTCTTTTTTTGCTGAGCCACCAGAGATGCTGGACAGCTCCCTGTGTGATCCTCTGGATTTTCTTGCCTTGTCTCTTGTTTCTGGTGATCCTTAAACTCTTTGCTCCTCTCATGAACTTCTTGATATAAGCCGTGTCTCTGCACTTCCTGTTTGCCAGATTATTGTTTACCCTCCAGCCAATATACCTTTGTGTACCTGTAGCTGTACTTATCTCCACTACCACTCCTTACTGACCGTAGGCTTGTTCCTCAACTATGATCCGGCATTATCCCAACCTGCAACCACTTGTTACTGACCTTTGGCTTATTTAATGACTGCACTTCTGCTTCATCCCTACCTGCTTGTCAGGGCTGGGCCCAGCCCTTCCTTCTCTGAGCTGGCCGCTCAGCTGTCGGCTAATTGCCAGCTCCTATCTCTCCACAGTGACTCACCTGTTGATGATCCTGCTCGGTCCTCCCTACTTAAGCCGTCCAGTCCAGATGATCTCTGCCTTCGCCTTGGTCACATCTCTAGAGACGCTCTCCTGTGTTCCTGTTAAAGACTTGCTTGGCGGGCATTCCTTCCTGGCTACATAATGTTGAGGACATCAGAAAGATGTAAGACATGCTGGAAAACATGGTTCAACTGGATCAACGTCTCTTCCTCGGAGGTCAAGGCTTTACCTCAGGAAGCCCCTTGTTGCACATGCATGACTATTAAACTACTTCTGTTTATCTGCTTGCAAAGGGAATGTGAGGTTAAATACCACCCCTGCTGCTTTTTCCTTTTACTTTTTCCTTCTTCTACTTACCTGGCCCTCCTTTCTTCACCTCTGCTCCATCACCCTAGTCCCAACCTTCATTACCTGACACGCCTCACCCTATACTCCCCTTGGCCTGGTACAGGAGTTCAAACACTATTTCAACCATCCTTTAGACAAAATACAAGGTCCCACAGATATTATTTAGGGTTTTATTGACCACACTAAGTATGCATAAAATACATGATCTTTTTCTCATGACGTGTTCTGTGTGAACACTTTAGGTTCTTTAATGTAAATTGAAAGTGTAAGTTCACCTTTACCAAAAAGCACACTATGCTGTCCAATATGGTATGGCAGAATACTGTGCTAAACCTACCTTTAAGGCAAGGCTCCCTTTCATTTTATAAAATGTAGGCCAAAACCACATTAAATAGAAGCCTCACATGCCTTATAGGATATGTTGTCTCATCCTCAGCGAATTTCAATCTGTTTATTACAGTCCCTTGAGCTCTATTTGTGACCCATAGACATATTGCCCTTAAGTGGACCTCACCCCGCCGGCCCACCCTTTCTGAATTGATAGCAGATCTTAATAAATGCATTTCATTTGAAAAAGCACATTATTTTCTGAGAAAATCCATGTGTAAAATTTGATGCCATATAGTTATAATGGATTGAATATACAGCATGTGCCCTAAAATTGTTTAAACCTCAAGTAACTACCTTCTATATAAGCTTAATCTTTTATTTTTAAGGATGTTTTAGGTTCAAGTGAACTGGATAGCTTCTGTACGGCATCTTTCATTTTTCTCTAGTCCGCCTATCTTGGATATGATCATTCCTTGGTTGTATATCTGTATTCATGGTCTCCCACCCTGTATGGCATTTGTTTCTGTGTTGTACAATTTTCTACTTCAATCATTGTTTATTCGTTTTACAAAAAGAAAGGGAGATATAACAATATAACGTAACAATGGCAAAGGGTTACAAGGAACTCCAAAAAAAGGTAAGTACAATATATAAAATAGAGTGTGACCATAAATGCCCGCCCCTAAGTACACCCCTCTGCGCTATTTGGATATGACTTCCTCAAAAAAAATGGATAAAATTCAATAAATAAATATACCAATATATAAAAATATATGAATATATAAATATATAAAAAAGTATAAATATTTTACACCTCAGTAGGTGATAGCAGCCACTTTAAATGTGCAAAATATGAAAATATGGCAATAGTATAAAAATAGTCCTTCCTAAAAAAAGTCTTTATAGTATTTCCACCGAGGACCATACGGTAAACAAAACCACAATAAAAGATGAGTATGATGTAATCAATCGAAACTATGTATTAGTTCCTTGTGTGCAATAGTAGCAGCTTCCACCGAGTATTCCACCAGGTATTCACCATGTAAACTCCCCTATGGGGATCCACTCACCAGACCCAAGATTAATATGCGCCTATCAATAAGTCATCCAGTTTTAGCGTTTCTCCACTCTCTATCTCCTTATGCAGCAGAATAGCAGGATAGCACACCAATTCCCCAGACCCAGCTGGTTTGAGCATAACACAGATGGGATGCGCCCAGAGAATTGGAGACTATTTATCAGCCTGATAAGTGCACAAACCAGCTGGGTCTGGGGAATTGGTGTGCTATCCTGTTATTCTGCTGCATAAGGAGATAGAGAGTGGAGAAACGCTGATACTGGAAGACTTATTGATGGGCGCATATTAATCTTGGGTCTGGTGAGTGGATCCCCATAGGGGAGTTTACATCGCACATGGTGAATACCTGGTGGAATACTCGGTGGAAGCTGCTACTATTGCACACAAGGAACTAATACATAGTTGCGATTGATTACATCATACTCATCTTTTATCGTGGTTTTGTTTACCGTATGGTCCTCGGTGGAAATAAGGACATAAGCGCTGCTGCAATACTATAAAGACTTTATTTAGGAAGGACTGTTTTTATAATTTGATATATTATTGTTTCGATACTCCTGGATTGTTTTTTTAATTTCACTGGACTACTTTTTGGTTTATCACTTAGGACCTACATTGGTCCCCATATTTTCACTTATGGACATTTATTTATTTTTGTACATTTTATTCAAAAGAATTGTACTCATATTTTAGCACTGCACTTTACTTTTACATAACTGAATCAAAGTAAACTGCTTTTACTATGCTTCCATTTGTGAATGAACAGAAAGCCACTCAGCACAGAGCACTTCCCATTCATTTATTGTCCAGTGCAGCTGAGGCTGCAGAGAAAGGCTGCGCACACTTATGGCTGCTATACTTATATGGGACAGCACATAAATTCGTAAATTCGAAAATCCAAGAATTCAAAAATCCTAAAATAAGAAAGAGTATCCGAAAATTCAAAAGAACAAAAAGCCGAAAAATCTAAATAATAACTAACTAAATATCCAAATAAACGAAAACCCATTTATCTAATATTTCCAAATATTCGTAAATTCAAATGTTTAAAAATTAGGTAGGAAGTCTTTCCGAGAGTTGCCGAGGTCAGCCAAAGTGTCCTTGGGCCTTTTCGGACTTTTTTGAATTTCTGAAGCTCTCCGGCGCCCCTGCCTCTGGCCGCATGCGGTATTGCATCCCATTGAAGTCAATGCGGAACAAATTATTTTAGTTTCCATTGACATCAATGGGAAAACTCGCTTTGATATGCAAGTACTTTGGATTACTAGCATATTCCTGGAACGGATTATGCTCGTAATCCGAGGTTTCACTGTAGTTAGTTATTATTTCAGATTTTCTAATTTTCGGGTTTTCGCATTTTCGTTCTTATTTTTGGATTTTCAGATTTTGGGATTTTCTAATTTACAAATTTTCAAATATTCGAATTTACAAATTTTCAAATATTCGAATTTACGAATTTTTGAATATTCAAATTTACGAATGTTTGGAAATATTTGTTAAACGGGTTTTCGTTAATTCGGATATTTCCGAAAAAACGAATTTGAAAACTAAACAAATTGCGCATGTCTATTGTGCAAAACCCCAAAGCTTCAAATCACTAGTAGCATTAATTTCTCAGTTACAGCAGACCACTGTTATTTGCACCATGATATAGAATAAGCCCCAATCAGTGTTCAGTGTTCAGCCCAGTGTACAACAATGCATGGTGAAGGACACATGGATTATCCAGTGTATTACAAGAGCTGGCATCAGGCCTAACAGAATAAATAGATTAGTCACGGTGAGAGTAAATGAGTTGTGTATACTCAGGAGAAGAGGCAGGAGGGTATTTTAAAGAGATACATCTTTGGGGAATGCTGGAGGACAGCCGAGTTTTGGAGGTCTGCTGAGAAATGGCTGCAAGTTCAAAAGATACAGGCTACAAAAAAATCAAGGCCATTCCCTGTAGCTATGAAGCATATTGGGCCTCAGCTGAAAAAAAAAAAAAATGCAGTCATCTATTATCCTTCCGAAAAAGAGATATAAATTGCGGACCAAGAATAAGGCACCTTTTTTTGAACACTTAAAATATATCGGGAGCCTGTAACTACACACATACACCAGTGATCACCAATGTGCCTCTTCTCCCAGCACAGTAACAGCAAGACTGACATCTACTGGCTAAAACACAATAATTGCACAATAATCATAACAAATTAACCTCATAATAACAGAAAGGCAAATGTACAATTTTAAAAAATTACAACAAAATACAATTTTTAAAAATTACAACAAAATAACATTTTTTAAAATTACAACAAAATACAATTTTTGCTTGTTTTCTCATAAATAATATTAAAGTTCTATTTTAAAAAAAAATTAGAAACCGTGACTCCAATAGGGTATTTGCACACTGTACTGATGTATGAACATCATCAGACAATACTGGCAGAAAAAAAGGCAACTATGGGCTGTATAGCCCCTGCACGCATTTGTGTGTTTTTGAGTACACACACACAAAAATTCTTCTGGCTTTATTTTTATCAACAGAGTGTAGCTTATGCGCGTAAAAATACTCACTGGCAACACATATTTATGTATTTTATTATTTTTTTCACTGATCTATATGCAGTGCATGTAAAACTACAGTGAAACCCAGACCTACTTCCACTATCTCGGGGCTATGTAAGTATCAGGTTCTTAAATAATATAAAGTGACAAATAAACTCAAAATACGTATTAACGTTATAAAAAAAAATCACATCAGCTGCCGCTTAAATGCCATGCATAACAATATTGTTAAAATAGTAATGAAAAATAGTATACAGAGTCCAGCTCAAGTTACTACAGTCACTACAGCAGCGCTATTGTCATAAAAGGTTATGACCGACTTTCATGTGTAAAAAACACACAAGTAAATTCAGTTGATAGATGGTGAGTAAAGTCCCAGAAGACACACAAGTGAAGATCTTATTACAATAAACGACAGTGCACCTCAAACCCGAATCTGTGCTTCACACTCCCCTTCGGGGTTCACACTCACCAGAGAGTTGAACACATCAGGCACTGATATGTTGGGACAGATGCCAGCCTCAGTATCATGAAGAGGGTCACACTTTGTCCTGTGGTCTCCACCGGTACTCGGATAGAAGAAAGTCTCAAATAGTGTGATATTGTTTCATCTCACGTTTATTGAAGATATCAAACAGTACATTCCATCCATTTCCATCAGTCAAACTTCATATGAGGTTAACTAGATATCAGTCAGCGTTTACCATGACCCGGGTAGTATAAGACTCACGATATAGGAAGGCAGCATCCACCACTTACTTCCTGGTTCGTCACTTTCTGATCGTGGAACGCACAGGTAATTTCAGGTCGCCGTAAGGTCACGATCTGACGCGTTTTGTCATCACGACTTTCCCTGAGGAAGTCGTGACGACGAAACGCATCAGTCGTGACCTTACAGGAAGTGACAAACCAGGAAGTAAGCGGTGCATGCTGCCTTCCTATATCATGAGTCTTATACTACCTGGGTCGTGGTAAACGCTGATTGATATCTAGTTAACCTCATATGAAGTTTGACTGATGGAAATGGATAGAATGTACTATTTGATATCTTCAATAAACGTGAGATGAAACAATATCACACTACTTGAGACTTTCTTCTATCCGAGTACCGGTGGAGACCGCCAGACAAAGTGTGACCCTCTTCATGATACTGAGGCTGGCATCTGTCACAACATATCAGTGTAGCGCTAATGATGTCTCTGTACAGCAATGGTTGAGGACTGAGAAGATCAACAACCACCAGTTTACTGTTCAGACTGTTGTTATAAAAATACCAAGTTTGAAATCAAATAGGTGATGAACATCAGGTCCTCCAATAAAATGGAGGCGTGATGAATCGCCAAGTTAGATAGACCAAAAGTGTGGATACACTACCCAGTGGTCCACACTCACCTTAAGTGGGTGTTTGGTGAAAATTAGATAAAACAACCTTGTGTAAACTATCAATCTATATATACACGCCTCAAAGAAATATTATGTGAGTAGTGCAACTCAATGCCTAAAATCGCATCAATGATACGTGGAGATGTATGAAGAAGCCAGTATTGCTATATCTTTGATACTAACACCATGTGGTATAAATTTCATGGATTGTGCAATCAAATGCCTGAAATCGCACAAATAATAAGTGAGAATATAATAAGGTGCCAATATCTATGATACTAAAACCGTGATATGTATAAAGTGCTACAAAAACAGGAGGGCTGAAATAAATGAGAATGTCAAGATAGAGCATGTGTCATCTAGGTACTTAATGGACTGGCCACTGAACAAGCAAGCCAAACAAGCAATAGAAATACATCACAATATAAATCGGTAACACATGATAAAGATGGTTATTTCTGAAAACATCTCAGTAAGCAGTCCTGATATTGATGATAGTGAACGGACAAAATCACCAAGCTGTATTTCAAGTGGAGGAACAACTTCATAGAGTCCAGATAACACAAATTAAGATGGTGGTGATAAAACAGTTCAGATGCAAAACAAAACAGTAATGATGATATGGTTCAGATGCTGGATCCTCTCAAACAAGGGCAACAGTGCAACCAGAAGAGTAATTTCATAAGCGCTTACCCTGTGCGGTGGACCAACTCACCAGAAGTGAAAGGTCGGAAACAGCTTGTATGGCTACCTCCAGGTGCCAAAAGTGTGGAGTAAATTGGAAGTTGGGAGCGTAGGCTGGAGCGTCTCGAGATCCTTAGCAAATACTCACCGACCGAATGGATATTTACTGGATCGCTATGGTTGAATCAGTGCTCATCGGTCAGACTTGCCATAGGTAAAGAGAAAAAACAGAAGAGGGACTCCTCATCGTGTAAAACCCAAATATTAGGGTTCACTTTTATTGTAAAAAAGAACATGCATCCAACATAAAAGCAAATATATGGAGATGTTCTACTAAAATCAAGTAAAAAACGCAGTAGGCAATAATGCTTGGAGACCCGACGCGTTTCGTCTGGGTCTTTTCAGACGAAACGCGTCGGGTCTCCAAGCATTATTGCCTACTGCGTTTTTTACTTGATTTTAGTAGAACATCTCCATATATTTGCTTTTATGTTGGATGCATGTTCTTTTTTACAATAAAAGTGAACCCTAATATTTGGGTTTTACACGATGAGGAGTCCCTCTTCTGTTTTTTCTCTTTACCTATGGCAAGTCTGACCGATGAGCACTGATTCAACCATAGCGATCCAGTAAATATCCATTCGGTCGGTGAGTATTTGCTAAGGATCTCGAGACGCTCCAGCCTACGCTCCCAACTTCCAATTTACTCCACACTTTTGGCACCTGGAGGTAGCCATACAAGCTGTTTCCGACCTTTCACTTCTGGTGAGTTGGTCCACCGCACAGGGTAAGCGCTTATGAAATTACTCTTCTGGTTGCACTGTTGCCCTTGTTTGAGAGGATCCAGCATCTGAACCATATCATCATTACTGTTTTGTTTTGCATCTGAACTGTTTTATCACCACCATCTTAATTTGTGTTATCTGGACTCTATGAAGTTGTTCCTCCACTTGAAATACAGCTTGGTGATTTTGTCCGTTCACTATCATCAATATCAGGACTGCTTACTGAGATGTTTTCAGAAATAACCATCTTTATCATGTGTTACCGATTTATATTGTGATGTATTTCTATTGCTTGTTTGGCTTGCTTGTTCAGTGGCCAGTCCATTAAGTACCTAGATGACACATGCTCTATCTTGACATTCTCATTTATTTCAGCCCTCCTGTTTTTGTAGCACTTTATACATATCACGGTTTTAGTATCATAGATATTGGCACCTTATTATATTCTC
The DNA here is from genome assembly GCA_028564925.1 of Lithobates sylvaticus. Taxonomy (NCBI): domain Eukaryota; kingdom Metazoa; phylum Chordata; class Amphibia; order Anura; family Ranidae; genus Lithobates; species Lithobates sylvaticus. The sequence continues at coordinate 562,728,121 of CM053029.1, read as the reverse complement.
ACTTATTATTTGTGCGATTTCAGGCATTTGATTGCACAATCCATGAAATTTATACCACATGGTGCTAGTATCAAAGATATAGCAATACTGGCTTCTTCATACATCTCCACGTATCATTGATGCGATTTTAGGCATTGAGTTGCACTACTCACATAATATTTCTTTGAGGCGTGTATATATAGATTGATAGTTTACACAAGGTTGTTTTATCTAATTTTCACCAAACACCCACTTAAGGTGAGTGTGGACCACTGGGTAGTGTATCCACACTTTTGGTCTATCTAACTTGGCGATTCATCACGCCTCCATTTTATTGGAGGACCTGATGTTCATCACCTATTTGATTTCAAACTTGGTATTTTTATAACAACAGTCTGAACAGTAAACTGGTGGTTGTTGATCTTCTCAGTCCTCAACCATTGCTGTACAGAGACATCATTAGCGCTACACTGTTACACATCTATATTTTTTTGCAATTTTGTCATATTGTAGTGTTAGCAGCTTTTTTGTTTTATGTTTGGGCGCTGCTTTTTCCCTTCTTTTTATTTTTACACAACATATCAGTGCCTGATGTGTTCAACTCTCTGATGAGTGTGAACCCCGAAGGGGAGTGTGAAGCATGGATTCTGGTGTGAGGTGCACTGTCGTTTATTGTAATAGGATCATCACTTGTGTGTATTCTTGGACTTTACTCACCATCTAGCAACTGAAAAGGGTATATACAGAGAGGCCAGTGTGTATACAGAGAGGCTAGGGTATATACAAAGAAGTTAGGGGGTATAAAGAGAGGCTAGTGTATATACAGAGAGGCTAGTGTATATACAGAGAAGCTAGGGTGTATACAGAGAGGCTAGTGTATATACAGAGAGGCTAGTGGGTATACAGTTAGGCTAGGGTGTATACAGAGAGGCTAGTGTATATAAAGAGAGGCTAGTGGGTATACAGTTAGGCTAGGGTGTATACAGAGAGGCTAGTGTGTATACAGGGAGGCTATGGTATATACAGAGAAGCTAGGGTTATACAGAGAGGCTAGTGTATATACAGAGAGGCTAGGGTGTAAACAGAGAGGCTAGGGGGTATACAGAGATGCTAGTGTGTATACAGAGAGGCTAGGGTGTATACAGAGAAGCTAGGGGGTATACAGAGGGGCTAGTGTATATACAGAGAGAGTAGGGGGTATAAAGAGGGGCTAGTGTATATACAGAGAGGCTAGTCTATATACAGAGAAGCTAGGGTGTATACAGAGAGGCTAGTGTATATACAGAGAGGCTAGTGGGTATACAGATAGGCTAGGGTGAATACAAAGAGGCTAGGGGGTATAAAGAGAGGCTAGGGAGTATACAGCGAGGCTAGGGTGTATACAGAGAGTCTGGGGTGTATACAGAGAGGCTAGTGTATATACCGAGAGGCTAGGGTGTATACAGAGAGGCTAGGGTATATATACAGAGAGGCTAGGTTATATATAGACAGGCTAGTGTATACAGACTCACCGCCGCCACAGCTCAGAAGCTCATGTGAGAAAGTTCCTCCGGGCTCTATGATATGGGTGGAGCAAGGAGGAGATTCGCTCTCACACTGATCTCCCTTCTCTGGATGTCACTGAATTACGGAGTGCATACTCAGTGAGAGTGCCATGTGTCGCTGTGTCATGCTGCTCGCGACACTCACTGAGTCCGCACACAGTGCACATCATGTAGGTAGCGGCTCTGCAGCCCCTCTGAACTTGCCGCCCGGGTCCCATGGACCCATTGGGACCCATGGTAGGGTCGGCCCTGGTGAGCAGCCTTTAGCTTTTATTAATTTATGTAAAAACCTTTCTCCCAACAGGAAAAAAACTGTTGCTGTAACTGCTTAAAAAGTGTTAGCTGAGGTTTAGCATTGGTGAAGTAAGTGAGGTCCATCTAATTCTGCTAGTCCATCTAACACTTCCCACCCCCCAGACTGACAATGCTGCTGTCCACATGTTTCTCAATTGCTTCTCCATCCAGAATGGGGACACCCTAAGAGAGGAAGTGTAACTGGCTAGATCATCAGGTGAATATAAGGGTCCATGCGTTTTTTCTTTAAAAACACTCTCTATAGTGTAAAAACGCCTAAAGACGTCAAGCCGCGTTTAGCCGCGGTTTTTAGCGTTTTTCGTTTTTACAGCGCGTTTTTACTGCTCCTGGAAGCACAGGCATTCCTTTTTTTCTACTGCCCCTAAACTCTTATGCCTCCAAACGCCTCTGACACTTTATGTGTGTATGGACATATAGGCTAAAATGGAGGGGCTTTTAGAGGCAGTTAACAAAAAAGTCAAACGCCCCTAACAGCAGCTGTAAAAACGTCCTGTGTGCATGAGCCCTAAAGGAAAAAAAGTGTGCTAAAGAAAAGTAATATAGCGATAATGTAAGTGTAAGATCAATCGATCGGTTGGCCAAAGGTCACCCCCTGCTCTCTGCTGTCAGTCAGTCGGTCGGATCACCCACACTACCCACCCTCCCCCCCACCACCACATTTAAAGGCAAACTTCACCTTTACCAAAAAACTGCCTATGTAGATAAGGGATTCCTATAAATTAAAACAAGCCCACTCCTGTGATGATGGAGGTGAATAGAAACAGTCCTTAACATTGTCCTGGGAGTTTTCTGGGCAGGTTTCAGGAGGTACAGTCTGTAAATGACCTACACCTATAGCAAGGGTATTATTCAACTTTAGTCAAAGCTGCACAGTTTAGTTTTTAGCTACAAACACCCCTTATCTGCATAGGCAGTTTTTAGTAAAGGGGAATTAACCTATTAAGGATTGGTAAACTGCAATGCATGTACAGTATATTATGTTTTTGGTTTTGGGTTTAATATTGCTTGAAGTTAAAAAAAGTTTCCAGCTTTTAATACGGTTTGAATCATATTATCACATTATCAGTCCTGTAAAAAAATAGACATTTATTTTACATCTAATAAATTTTGCATAATAAAAGGTGGATGCTGCTTCATTAAAATTATTAAAATTATATTATAATTAAAAATGAATGAAAATTAAAAATAAATAGGTAACAATGTGGATTTCTGTATGATACATTTAGAAGCCTAAAATTAACTAATTCATAATAATCCAATTTCATGATAAAAGTATATTCCATTGATGCAATTGGGTTGATTTACTAAAAGCAAATAGCCTGTTCACTTTGAAAGTGCAGTTGCACGCTGCAATTTTCCCCAGAACTTAGTGAATGATGCTAAACTCTGCTAACTTCCATCATCCAATCATGTGCAAGCAAAAATGCGTTTTTTTTTTTTGTTTATTTTCCTTGCTTGTGTTTGGGTATTCTTTGTAAAGGGAAGTTTTGTCCCATTCACTAAGCTCTGGGGCAAATTCCCCAGAGTACAACTTCACTTGTAAAGTGAACAGTGCATTTGCCTTCAGTAAATCAATCCCATCCCTTGTTTATTTTTCAAGGGAATTTTCACTTAACTTTTAGTTAAAAAAGTGTGGAAACTTTTTGAAGAGCCTATATATATATATATATATATATATATATATATATATATATATATATATACACATATATATGTGTGTATATATATATATATATATATATTTATATACAGTATCTCACAAAAGTGAGTACACCCCTCACATTTTTGTAAATATTTTATTCTATCTTTTCATGTGACAAAAATGAAGAAATTACCCTTTGCTACAATGTAAAGTAGTGAGTGTACAGCTTGTATAACAGCGTAAATTTGCTGTCCCCTCAAAATAACTCAACACACAACTATTAATGTCTAAACCGCTGGCAACAAAAGTGAGTACACCCCAAAGTGAAAATGTCCAAAATGGGCCCAATTAGCTATTTTCCCTCCCCGGTGTCATGTGACTCGTTAGTGTTACAAGGTCTCAGGTGTGAATGGGGAGCAGGTGTGTTAAATTTGGTGTTATCGCTCTCACTCTCTCATACTGGTTACTGGAGGTTCAACATGGCCCCTCATGGCAAGTAACTCTCTGAGGATCTGAAAAAAATAATTGTTGCTCTAAATAAAGATGGCCTAGGCCAGTGATAGTGAACATTGGCACCCCAGATGTTTTGGAATTACATTTCCCATGATGCTCACCTACACTGCAGAATGCATGAGCATCATGCGAAATGTAGTTCCAAAACATCTGGGGTGCCAAGGTTCGCCATCACTGGCCTAGGCTATAAGAAGATTGCCAAGACCCTGAAACTGAGCTGCAGCACGGTGGCCAAGACCATACAGCGGTTTAACAGGACAGGTTCCACTCAGAACAGGCCTTGCTATGGTCAACCAAAAAAGTTGAGTGCACGTGCTCAGCATCATATCCAGTGGTTGTCTTTGGGAAATAGACGTATGAGTGCTGCCAGCATTGCTGAAGAGGTTGAAGGGGTGGGGGGGTCAGCCTGTCAGTGCTCAGATTATACGCCGCACACTGCATCATATTGGTTTGCATGACTGTCATCCCAGAAGGAAGCCTCTTCTAAAGATGATGCACAAGAAAGCCCACAAACAGTTTGCTGAAGACAAGCAGACTAAGGACATGAATTACTGGAACCATGTCCTGTGGTCTGATGAGACCAAGATAAACTTATTTGGTTCAGATGGTGTCAAGCGTGTGTGGCGGCAACCAGGGGAGGAGTACAGAGACAAGTGTGTCTTGCCTACAGTCAAGCATGGTGGTAGGAGTGTCATGGTCTGGGGCTGCATGAGTGCTGTCGGCACTGGGGTGCTACAGTTCATTGAGGGGACCATGAATGCCAACATGTACTGTGACATACTGAAGCAGAACATGATCCCCTCCCTTCAGAGACTGGGCCACAGGGCAATATTCCAACATGATAACGACCCCAAACACACCTCCAAGACGACCACTGCCTTGCTAAAGAAGCTGAGGGTAAAGGTGATGGACTGGCCAAGCATGTCTTCAGAACTAAACCATATTGAGCATCTGTGGGGCATCCTCAAATGGAAGGTGGAGGAGTGCAAGGTCTCTAACATCCACCAACTCCAGTGGCAACCTGTGAAGCTCTGGTGAACTCCATGCCCAAGAGGGTTAAGGCAGTGCTGGAAAATAATGGTGGCCACACAAAATATCGACAATTTGGGCCCAATTTGGACATTTTCACTTAGGGGTGTACCCACTTTTGTTACCAGCGGTTTAGACATTAATGGCTGTGTGTTGAGTTATTTTGAGGGGACAGCAAATTTACACTGTTATACAAGCTGTACACTCACTACTTTACATTGTAGCAAAGTATCATTAAAAATGTGAGGGGTGTACTCACTTTTGTGAGATACTGTATATAAATATCTATATCTATATCTATATATAGATATATATATATATATATATATATATCTATATATATATATATATATATATATACAGTATATTATTGAACAACCCCTACTTACGAACGGGGTGCTGCGGGGACCCTCCGCCATTTTTTTCGCTGGTTTTCGGCCGTTCGGCGCATGCGCGGCCATACGGAGCGTCGAAAAATGACGGAAATGTCCGTAATTTGCCGCGCATGCGCAGAACGGCAACAGACGGAACATCGGAAATGTCCGGAAATCTCCGTATTTGTCGGTCTGCGCATGCGCGCCGACTTACGAACATTTCCGACTTCCGTACACGGGGCCAGTCCCTAACGAGTTCGTAACTCGGGGACCCCCTGTATATATATCCATATAATTAAAATAAAAAAATTGGGCAGACTTGTTGGACCACTTGGTGTTTTTTCTGTCTTCATATGTTTCGATGTTTTGTTTTGTTTTTCACCACATTCACTAAGCTATGGGAAAATTCCCTTGAAAAGTGAACAACCTATTTGCCTTTAATAAATTAGCCTTAGTGTTTGCTCAACTCTCCTGAATTTGCATGCACATTGTCCAATGCCAGGTATGCGCCAGCCACTCCTGTACATGTTCATCAGGATCGCTTCCACCAACACAATCCCCGCTCAATCGCCATCTGATTGATGACCCAGCGCGCAGGGTTGTGACCCACACACGCACTTTAACACGTGGGTAGATTTAGCACTTTCTGTAGTGTGAAAAGACAGGTAGCAGAAATCAGACACATATATATTAGGCGCTGTCTCCTGTCTTTAGTTTCACGTTCTCATGTGTCAAGAATGCTTGACAAGTGTAGCTTGACATTTCTCCTCTCTTTAACAATCTGTCTGCCGCTAGACACTTTCCAGGAGACATGCGTTTTGGGAACTGCCTGTTACACAGTCCCGTTACTTTGAAAAGATTATATAGGATATGACTCTAATGCTAACAGCTAATCACAAAGGACTTTTAATCCCCAATGTCCAATAGATCAGTGACTAATCCAGCAAGCCATGAACAGTGTTGATCTGTTTAACCACTCACTATTGTATTTGATGGTTAAATGGCTAAATAAATGACCCCTGGGTCGCCTGAGATACATGCACCATTTAACCTCTGTGACCTTGCATCGATCGGAAGTCAAGAATCAGATGTAGGAAAAACCACCAGCTCTCCGTAGGGCTTCTTTTTACATGTGTTAGATCTATATATAATTTAACACTGTCAGTAAATGACTGCTCAGAGCCTTATACTTGTACGGTCCTCATGGAGTTATAGTTTTGTATTTAAATATATTGTAGTGATGATGGAACTGTGTTCAATGATACATGATATTGTTTACAGGAAATGATAGCCGCCCTACACTATGTGATTTTCACGTGATGCGCTGTAAATGAGCATCATTTGGGATAATCTGGGGCAGTATATGGAATAATAATTAACCTCCCTGGCGGTATGATTCTATCTGGAATTTTGTGCTGAAAGCGGTACAATTATTTTGCATGGAAATTTGGCGTTTTTATATTGTAGGTCTGCAATTCTTATGAAATATAAATAATAAATAACTCACTTAAATCTGTCCGAACCAGAGTCTAGTAGACATCCCGGGTATGATAAAGTTTGAAACACAAAATCATAAATTATAATAAAATAAAAATATATATAAAAATGATTCAATAATGTAATCAAATCAAAAACACTGAAATTTGCTCAGTTGCAGAATAGTCGCTGTCATTTATTGTTTGATGATAAATTGTGATTCTAATTTATTATCGGTGTTTTCTAGCTGGTCTAAAACCACTTTTGACGTAAAAGGACACTTTTTGGTTGCTATGGACAATCTCCAGTTTCCAGGCAGAAAAAAATCTTTTTATTATATAAAATGACATGCAGGGCACTGGACAGAACACTAGGGACAAAGGGGATGTGTATTTTTTGTATACAGTACTGTAATCTGTAAGATTACAGTACTGTATGTGCATTGTGTTTTAAAACTTTTTTGAATTTGGCGCCGATCTCTGATCCCGTGCGTCGTAACGTCGCAGGGAACGGAGATCAGCGGCACTCGGCACTGTGTGAATCGAGCGAGGAGACGGCTCGCTCACACAGTGGGGAGACATCGCAGGATCCAGGGGATAAGGTAAGTAACCCCCCCTTGTATCCTGCAACGCAAGCCCGAGTCTGGCTCGGGGTTACCGCTTTTGGTAATGAAGTTCCTGACCCGAGCCAGACTCGGGAATACCGCCAGGGAGGATACAATATAGAGTATTCCATCAGCATGCTGAAATTCTGCAGGAAATATATATATATATATATATTAGGGCTGTGAAAATTAAAGATTAATTCCTCGATTAATCGTTCATTTTTTTGATCGATCAAAATTCTTTTGATCGGTACTCACCTCTCCGCCGGCTTCCAAGTCTTCAGGGAGTTCCGTCAGAGATCCGATGATGTCACGGACATCGGCGTCACCAGACTCCTCCCCCTTCCCCAAGTGCCTCCGTCTGCTAACGAAGGGAAGGGGGAGGAGTCTGGTGATGTTGAAGTTCTGATTGAGCGTAACGCGTACGGGGAGGAGCTACGCATGACGTCACCCGCTGCTGCCCTACGATTGTCGGCTTGTCTTTGTTTTTATCATCTTTATGTGAGTAGTTTGTGTTTGAACACAAAAATGTAATCTTATACTTAAGCGGTGAGCACTTAGATCTTTTCTTTCTAGCCATGACCCGGCGTCCTTGTTGAGATCTAAGGAGACGTGAGAGAAGTTTATGGTCCATGTTAACCCTTTTGATACCCGCTTGCATGACCACCTGTTTGCACAGGGGTCCATGCATAAGGTGAGAATGATTAGTTAGACCGGAGGTGGAGGGATTGTCACGGATTGTGGAGGGATTGTCACGCTACTGTGGAAAAAAAAATGACTTGCGTCAGTGTAACAGTTTGAATCTAAAACGTATTTGTGTGAACTGTGAAGTTAAGTCATGAATTGTGGAAACTAACTAGTGTCGGGTGATTGTATATAGTGTATACAACATTTACCACTGACTAATGCAGAGTTGCAATGCAAGGAGATCAGCTAAAAGTAGTTGGATCTGTATGTGCATTATAATTAATCAAAATTAGTCGATTAATCGATTAAAAAAAAAAGTTGATTAAACGAACACGAAAATTTTAATCAGTAACAGCCCTAATATATATATATATATATATATATATATATATATACATTTATTTATTACATAGCCTTTACACTAGATCAACTAATAAACCACAATGCTCTGCCAGTGTAATCAATGAAAAAGCGAGTAATAGAATACCAGGTTTAAGGTAAACTATAAGGCTTGGGAATGCGTACTCTTACTCTTGGACCTCACCGCTACCTTTGATACAGTTGACCACCCCCTCCTCCTCAAAAAACTCTATTCCCTTGGTCTTTGTGACTGTACTCTGTTGGTTCGAATCCTACCTATCTCACTGCACCTTTATGATAGGATTTTCCTATGGATAGGATGTGTGATAGGACCTTGTTGTTGGAAATTCCGACCGTGTGTAGGCTCCATCACACATTTTCCATAGGAATTTCCGTCACACAAAATTTGAGATCTGGTTCTCAAATTTTTTGACAACAAAATGCGTTGTCGGAAATTCCGATCGTGTGTACACAATTCCGACACGCATAGTGCCACGCATGCTCAGAATCAAGCAGAAGAGCAGCACTGGCTATTGAACTTCATTTTTCTCGGCTCGTCGTACATGTTGTACGTGACCGCGTTCTTGACGTTTGGAATTTCCGACCAACTTTGTGTGACCGTGTGTATGCAAGACAAGTTTGAGCCAACATCCGTCGGAAATAAATCCCATGGATTTTGTTGTCGGAAAATCCTATCGTGTGTACAGGGCATTAGTGTCACTTACAGCTCTACTCCCTCTTCTCCTATTCCTCTTACCGTTGGGGTCCACCAAGGTTCTGTCCTTAGACCTCTCCTATTCTCAGTCTACACCTCCTGCCTGGATCAGCTGATAGCCTCCCATGGCTTTTAATATCATTCCTATGCTCATGACACTTAAATCTATCTCTCTACCCCTCGGCTTACCCTATCAATTTCCTCACATATCACTGATTCACTAACAGACATGTCTGACTGGATAACACACCACTTCCTCAAACTCAATCTATCCAAAACTGAGCTCATAATATTTCCTACCCCATGTGCCCCTTCCCCTGAATTCTCTGTCAATGGCATAACCATCAACCCATCCCCGCATGCCAGGGTGCTACGTGTAATCCTGGACTCTGAACTCTCCTTTCAGGCCCACATCCAATCAGCCCACATCCAACGCTTGCCGCCTCAACCCCTGCAACATCTCCAGGATATATGCCCCTTCCTAACCAATAACACCACAAAGCTTCTTCTCTCTCCTTGAATACTGCAACTCACTCCTCATTGGATTACCTTTACATAGACTTCCCCCCCCCCTTCAGTCCATCATGAATGCTGCTGTCAGACTTATCCACCTTATCAACCGCTCAGTGTCCTCCGCCCCTCTCTGCCAATCCCTCCCCTGGCTTCCGCTCACCCAACTAATAAAATTCAAAGCACTAACAATAACTTACAAAGCCATCCACAATTCTTCCCCCAGCTACATCATAAGCTGGTCTCAAAATATCAACCAAAGCGCTCCCTTCAGTCCTCCCAAGACCTCCTGCTCTCTAGCTCCCTTGTCACCTCCTCTCATGTTCACCTCCAGGATTTCTCCCAAGCTTCTCCGATCCTTTGGAACTCTTTAACCCAATCTGTCTGACTATCCATCCATCTTTAGACAATCCCTGAAAACCCTTCTCTTTAAAGAAGCCTATCCTGCTTCTAACTAATACACTATGGGGTTTATTTACTAAAGCCGGAGAGTGCAAAGTCAAGCTCACTTCTGCATAGAAACCAATCAGCTTCCAGGTTTTATTGCCAAAGCTTAATTGAACAAGCTGAGGTTAGAAGCTGATTGGTTTCTATGCAGAAGTGCTTTTGCATTCACCAGCTTTAGTAAATAAACCCCTATGTTTTTACTTTTTACATCAACTCATCTCCGACAGTTATTACCTTTTGTATCACTTGACCATCCCTCTAACGATTGTAAGCTGATTCCTCTTGTACCAAATTGTATTGTAACTGTAACGTCTGCCTTCATTTTGTAAAGCACTGTGCAAACTGTTTCCGCTATATAAATCCTATATAATAGTAAATAATAACATAATAATTAACCACTTTAATACCGGGCCTATTTTGGCCTATTCTGCTTCATGTAAACATCATCATTTTTTTGCTAGAAAATTACTCAGAACCCCCAAACATTATATACATTTTTTTTAGCAGACTCGTCAGACTTATCGCACACAGTATTTGCGCACTAATTTTTCAAACGCCTTTTTTTTGGAAAAAAAAACGGTTTCATGAATTAAAAAATAACAAAACCGTAAAGTTAGCCCAATTTTTTTTATATAATATGAAAGATGATGTTATGCCGAGTAAATAGATACCTAACATGTCACGCTATAAAATTGCGCACAATCATGGAATGGCGCCAAACTTCGGTACTTAATAATCTCCATAGGCGACGCTTTTTTTTTTTTTTTACAGGTTACCAGTTTAGAGTTAAAGAGGAGGTCTCATGCTAGAATTGTTGCACGCGCTCTAACGCACGCGGCGATACCTCACATGTGTGGTTTGAGCAGCGTTTACATATGTGGGCGGGACTTACGTGTGCGTTCGCTTCTGAGCGCAAGCTACCGGGGACAGGGGCATTTAAAAAAAATGTTTTTATTATTTATTTTATTTTACCAAATTTTTTTTATTTTTACACTTTTTAAAAAAAATTTGGATCACTTTTATTCCTATTACAAGGAATGTAAACATCCCTTGTAATAGGAATGTATGTGACAGGTCCTCTTTATGGAGAGATGTGGGGTCAATAAGACCCCACATCTCTCCTCCAGGCTGGAAAGCATGAGATCGGTATAAAAAAATTCACTGATCTCATGCTGACAGCCGCGATCGCGGCTTTGTTTACTTCCGGGTACCGGGCGTGATGTCATAACGTCGCGCCCGGGCCTCCGACGGTCATAGAGATGACTGGTGACCATCTGGTCACCGGAAATCTCTATGGTCCTCATCCAGCGGCTGGAGGGGAAGCACCGGATGGCGGCGGGAGGGGGGGACGTCCCCTCCCCTTGCCTATAAGAACGATGTAGCTGCACGCATCATTCAGATATCCCCACTCAATGTCAAGGACGTCATATGACGTCCTTGGTATTGAAGTGGTTAAAATATTGAGTATTCCATTAGCATGCTGAGAAAATTCTACAGGAGATGTTAAATATATATATATTTATTTGTTTACATAACTTTTAAGCTAGATCACCAAATAAGCCAGTGTAATCAATGAAAAAGCAAGCAATAGAGTACCAGGTTTAAAGGGAAACTATAAGACTTGGTCTACATCTAGGTGTGCGTATTTGCGTGCACATGTCACACATAGAGCAGGCTATTCATTTCACCTGCAAGAAATGCAGCAAAAGAAGTCCCTGAACTTTTTTAAAACTTTGCCGCACAAAACTGCATGGTGCAGCGGAACCATGCAGTTTGGCATGTGTAAAAAAACGCCATGGTTGCCAATGCATGGGAGTGGGTGCCATTAATGGCACCCTGCGTGCATGCTAAAGTGCAGCGTTCTAAAGTTGTATCGCTTGCATGGAGCATAAATAACGAGAGGGAACATATAAAAACAGAGGAGAAAAATTGTGGGACTTTTAGAGAGGGATGCCACTGCTGACATATATTGCATAGAGTATAAATGTATATTTTATTGATCAAGTACATTTGAACATTCCATATTCTGGAGATACATAATGCATTTGTAGATAGTGGTAAACCATATGCAAAAGAGCTGCCATGTACACACACAAGAATAGATACACATACATAACATAAGACTTGATAAAATCTAGGTACATAAGTTGTATATACGGGCCAATAAAATTGATGAATAGTAAGCCGACCTTGTCAGGGCACCTTAAAAAACTCTACGCGTTTCATGGCTCTTTACCATTCATCATGAGTTAGGTGCAAAGATATAGCTATGAATAGAAAAGATTCAGATTAATGAATGCTATCCTTTAAAAAGATCTATATCTTTGCACCTAACTCCTGATGAATGGTAAAGAGCCATGAAACGTGTAGAGTTTTTTAGGGTGCCCTGACAAGGTCGGCTTACTATTCATCAATTTGTTTGGCCTGTATATACAACTTATGTACCTAGATTTTATCGTCTTATGTTATGTATTTGTATGTGTATTCTTGTGTGTTTACATGGCAGCTTATTTGAACTTGGTTTACCACTAGCTACAAACGCATTATGTATCTCCAGAATACAGAATGTTCAAATGTACTTGTATTTGAGCAATAAAATATACATTTATACTCTATGCCAGTGTTTCTCAGCTCCAGTCCTCAAGGCGCCCCAACAGGTGATGTTTTCAGGCTTTCCTTTATTTTGCACAGGTGATTTGATCAGTTTCACTGCCTTAGTAATTACCACAGCTGCTTCATCTGAGGGAAATCCTGAAAACATGACCTGTCAGGGCATCTTGAGGACTGGAGTTGAGAAACACTGCTCTATGCAATATCTGTCTGCAGTGACATCCCTCATTTAAAGTCCCACTTCTGTTTTTATATGTATACTAGGGATGGAAGTTTGTCATTGCGGTGGTGGTCAGGTTACACCTTCTTTTTGTTCAACCAATGCAAGGGAGCCACCCGTGCAGTATTCAGCCTCTCATTGCATTGAATGGCTGTTCACTGCTATTCAAGAGTTTACGCTGGTTTGCATAAATATACGCATGTGCAGATCCTGGACACAGGCAGTCTGCTTTCATGGTTTCACGCCCATGCTTATTAATGTTTTGAATTTTCCACAATCTTATGAGCTTCCTCTTTAATTACAGACGATGCCCCTTTTATTGCTTTACCAGTGTCCGGGAAATTTGACTGTACACTATGCGCACAGCCATATCGCCTGTGCTCCTAAGCACACATTTGGTTTTAATGATATAAGGTACCTTACCTATCATTCCATTCCCCTTGCATCCCCAAGTTAACAGACACCACCATCATAGCTTACATTTTCAGCTCCATCAGCATCCCTGCCTTTCTGAGCCGTGCATCTGCTTTTATTTACACATAAACAGGAAGTCCCAAACTGGAGGGTTTGCCTCCAACAGCCAAATCGCCTCCTACACAGTTTGTGACCTCACAGGAAATTACCAAATAAGGATGTAACACAGGATATGAATGGCAACAGAGGAAATGACCAAATAAGGACATGACCAAATAAGGATGTAACAACACTGTATAAATGAATATATACAATATCCAATGAACGATGACTACAATTCATCTGATAGGAATCCTTATACTACCTTTCCTTGTGGATGGGAGGCTATCTGCAGGTGCACGTTGCGACTCTCGACGTGTGCTATAACCGATAATGTCCTTGCAGAGGAAACATATCCCCTCAGACGATCGTCTGTGCAATGCACAGGGGCCCTTTCGCTGGTGGACATACCCCACTCTGCAAATACCTCTCTCCAATCCCAGGAAGTTTTCCACTACCTAACGCATCAGTCTGCCCCAGTCCGCTCTTTAGAGAGGGCTGGGGGAGAACGAACACTGGGAGACACTTTGACAATACATATTAAAATACATCTTCATAAAATTTCCACAACACCAGCTCACAATATATCTCCAGAAGAAGCAAAAACAACAAAATGCACTGAGCTTCCACAGCTCTTGAAATGTCACAGTACAGAGCCATTACTTTTTTATCTGTATTGTATAATATTGACTTATTTTGTATCAATGGGTACAGTGGACAATCAACTGGAGGTGTTTTAAAGAGGAAGTAAAGCCTCTTTAAAAAAAAAAAAAAAAAGACACCCTGCAAGGCAAAGGCATAATGAGCTAGTATGCATAGCATACTAGCTCATTATGAAAAACTTACCTGAAAACGAAGCCCCCGAAGCGGTCCTCATCTTCAATCTTCTTCGCCGCCATCCAGGGCCGGAGTGACTTCCGGGTCTCGCCGCTCCAGCGATATCATTCGCTGGAGCGGCGATGACGTCACTCCCGCGCATGCGCACGAGATCGGCATATTCCGGTGAGAGCGGCATACTCAGTGCGCTCTCCGTGCGCCTGCGCGCCGCTGTCTACGGCGCATGCGCCGTAGACAGCGATGCCTTTTCATCGCTAAATATCTCCTAAACCATGTAGGTTTAGGAGATATTTATTGGACCTACAGGTAAGCCTTAATCTAGGCTTACCTGTGGGCCAAGGTCATGTGGAAGGGTTTACTTCCACTTTAACTTCAAATCTTTCATACACATTGTTTTTAACTTTTGATATGTAATAAAATGTAACTCTTTTTATCTGAAATTTATGCCGGTTTATTGCTAAGATGTTCAGCACCATTAAAGTCCCACATTTTGCTTTCAGTTGTATTTAGTTTATTATTTAGGGATGTGGTGCTTGCTATACCATACAAAGACGCTATGCTTATGTTAATTATTGATTTATATCGGGGACACCTGCCCTAGAGAAGAGGTTGAGTTGTATTTAGGTTATAGTAATGATTGTGCTACATGTACAGTAATAACTACTAATATGTTTATGGGAAAAAGAAACTTTAGTGGTTTAAAATACCCCATTTGCTTACATGAACATAAATGTCTATATAATGTGTTGACATACCATATTTCCCTCTCTTAATGCCCCGTTCCTTTTTAACTTTTTTTTTACAGGAATTGAATAGATTTGCACATGACACCTTCTAATGTTCTTGTTATTTCTGCATTATAGGAATTGCTGTGATAATCATTTTATAGAGGGGGGTCTCTATATATAGGTATTTTAACATCTAAAGTGGACTGAGAAAGAGTCATCAGAGGTGCTAATGCTCTGAGTGCTTTCAGGAAAACACATCTCAAAAACAAGATTAGAGCTAAACATTGTTTTATTTTTCCATCAGAAATAGTATTCACATTGATTTATTCAGCGCCATCCCACAGTATGAAGAAATATTTTATTCATTGTAGTTCTGCAGAATTATCAATGCTCAGATAACTTTACAGCAGTGGTAAAATTAATGAGCCATTAACATCACTGAAATAGATCCAGTCTATTCAAGACCAATACACCAGCCAGTAATATGGTTTTGCATTGATATACCTATGTTAGGTGCATTTGACTATCTATAATCTGTAATATTATACGAAAATACAGTTAAAGCTATTTCTCAATTGTATTCATTTATATTGTGCCAATCTCATCCAGATTTGTTTACAGTGAACGCAACTTATACCAATCTGTTCTCCAAAGGAGTTTACAATTGACACACACCAGCCACATATACATGCACAGAGCATTTTGGGGTAAGATTCTTTGGGGAAGATTTACTAAAACTGGAGAGTGCAAAATCTGGGGGAAGCTCTGCAAAGAAACCAATCAGTTCCCCTGTTTTATTATCAAAACTTAATTGAACAAGCTGAAGTTACAGTAGAAGCTGATTGGCTAACATGCTCGGCTGCATCAGATTCTGAGGGCTCTAGTTTTGGTAAATCTCCCTCTACAGCTGGCCATGCATGGGTCGAATTCCAAATGAATTTTCTTTTCAAAATCAGAAATTTCATGCGCTTTGTGATTGGATGGTGCTACCATTGATTTGGATTCGACCAACCAAGCCTTCAATTTTACCTCATGTTGCTACACAAAAGAATTTTCGTGGCCGGGAATCTTCTTTTCTTTCCAGGTCACAGCTCATGCACTTTTCATTTTTGACTATACATCTCGCACGATTCTCCTATCGTTGATTAGAAATTTGTTTGTTTTTCCAAAAATTTCCAACATGCCCTGATTACTTAAATTCGATGGACACAAGAAAATCATCCGTTGCTGCAGCTCACTAATGGGGCAAGATATGAAAGAAAATTCTTATGCTGATCATACATCGAATTCCGAAAGAATTTTCTTACGAAAATCGTAACTAAGAATTTTTGCCGACAACAAAATCAATGTTTTTTTCCCGACGGATGTTGGCTCAAACTTGTCACACAAAGTTGGTCGGAAATTTCCGAACAACAAGAACGCAGTGACGTACAACACGTACAACGAGCCGAGAAAAATTAAGTTCAATAGCCAGTGTTGCTCTTCTG
Source organism: Lithobates sylvaticus (assembly GCA_028564925.1). Classification (NCBI taxonomy): domain Eukaryota; kingdom Metazoa; phylum Chordata; class Amphibia; order Anura; family Ranidae; genus Lithobates; species Lithobates sylvaticus. The sequence continues at coordinate 562,711,531 of CM053029.1, read as the reverse complement.
CTTGATTCCGGGCATGCGTGGCACTTTGTGCTTCGGAATTGTGTACACACGAATTTACGACAACGGATTTTGTTGTCGGAAAATTTGAAAACCAGCTCTCAAATTTTGTGTGATGGAATTTCTGATGGAGCCTACAATTGGTCGGAATTTCCGACGAATAGCTCCTATCAAACATTTTCCGTCGGAAAATCCTATCGTGTGTGTGAGCTGCAGCAACGGCCGACCTTCGTGCAGCTATTCTATTTGAGTGTTTGGGCATGTTGGACATTTTTTGAAAAAACTAATTATTTTCTAATCAATGATGGGAGAATCGTGTGAGAAATGTAATCAAAATATAAATGTGCATGAGCTGTGACCTGGAAAGAAAAGAAGATTCCCGGCCACGAAAATTCTTTTCTATAGCAACATGAGGTGAAATTGAAGGCTTGGCTGGTCAAACTTTGAAATCAATGGTGGCCCCATCTGATCACAAAACACACAAAATTTCAGATTTTCTAAAGAAAATTTGTTCGGAAATCGACTCATGTATGGCCTGCATTCGTTTAATTGATCAGTATTCTTAAAGTCTAAAGCTGGTCATACAGTAGATGGATTGAAATTTAGCCAGTTCATCAGGGATCAGAAATATTTTGATCCATCTATGGCCGATTCCATTCTACAAAAGTCAATTTAACAATTGACTCCTGTCGAGAGAGAATGTTGGGAAATTTTATTTTGATAAGTGGCTGCTGCCAATCAGCTGCAACACTGATCAGTGTATTCTGACAGCCGGGGAGTCCCGGCTAACATAACACGACATAACAGTGGGGAGGATTCCACCATTCATCTCCATCGTGTGGATGGGGTAACCCCTTCATTTTTTTGATCAGACTGCTGGATGATGGAAAAAAAGAAAAACGACCCATTCATGCCAAGCATTAGTGTAGTAAAAAACAAAAACATAAAGAATAACCAGAAGGTACATGACATACCTTCAGTGTGTGCTTTGTGCTGTTGTGTCCTCTTTTAGAAGAAATATTCCTCTTCCAATGCCCCGAACCCCGTCGCTGTAATCTTCCAGTGCAGCAGGGGTTAATAGAACTAAAGGAGTAAAGGAACTGTGACAGGCACCCATCAAGAGTACCCTACTATGCCCGCCATTTACACCCCCTCCTCCTTTCATCGAAGCTGTTCTACAACTTTCTGTGAATGGAACGTGATCTTTGAATGGAGGAGGGGCAGACCTTTTAATTATCCACCCGTCCTCCATTCATAGATCATGTTTCATTCATAGAAGCTGAAGTACTGACTTCTATGAATTAAGGAGACACTACATTAAAATTATTGAGTTCAGGGTTTTTAGTGAAGGTTATCAATAATGCTATGGTATACTTTTTAAACAACTACTGAAAATCTTTGGGATGAACTGGAATGTCAATTGCAAAAAAGGTCTTCTTGTCCAACATCAGTATTCAACCTCACAGATGTTCTTTGAGCTGAATGAGCACAGATTCCTATAGACATACTCCAAAATGTTGTGTAAAATCCTTCCCAGTAGGGTGCAGAAGGCTTAGTTCACAGATGCAGTAGAGAGACGGTAAAAAAAAGCAGCCAGATGCGGGTGTACACATGATCTGGCCCTGATGCTTTACATTGTGGTGCAGCAAAAATTATCCCCCCTGTCATGTTCTGTGAGCAGAACTGCTGCTGAACGTGACATATTCAAGTCTGTGGAACCATGTCGTAACTGAGAGCCAAACGCTGGACTCATGGTTGCTTTACAAGTTAGTGGGACCATATCGTAACTGAGAGCTTTTCCAAGTCCATGGGATTATGTTGTAACTAACTGAGAGCTTTCCCAAATCAGTGGGACCATGTCGTGACTGAGAGCTTTCCTAAGTCAGTAGGATCATGTCGTAACTGAGAGCTTTCCCAAGTCAGTGGGACCATGTCGTAACTGAGCGCTTTCTCAAGTCAATGGACCATGTCGTAACTTAGAGCTTTCTCAAGTCAGTGGACCATGTTGTAACTATAATCTTTCCTAAGTCAGTAGGACCATGTCGTAACTGAGCGCTTTCTCAAGTCAGTGGGACCATGTCGTGACTGAGAGCTTTCCCAAGTCAGTGGACCATGTCGTAACTGAGCACTTTCTCAAGTCAGTGGACCATGTTGTAACTATAATCTTTCCTAAGTCAGTAGGACCATGTCGTAACTGAGCGCTTTCTCAAGTCAGTGGGACCATGTCGTGACTGAGAGCTTTCCCAAGTCAGTAGGACCATGTCGTAACTGAGCGCTTTCTCAAGTCAGTGGACCATGTTGTAACTATAATCTTTCCTAAGTCAGTAGGACCATGTCGTAACTGATCGCTTTCTCAAGTCAGTGGACCATGTAGTAACTTAGAGCTTTCTCAAGTCAGTGGACCATGTTGTAACTATAATCTTTCCTAAGTCAGTAGGACCATGTCGTAACTGAGCGCTTTCTCAAGTCAGTGGGACCATGTCGTGACTGAGAGCTTTCCCAAGTCAGTAGGACCATGTCGTAACTGAGCGCTTTCTCAAGTCAGTGGACCATGTCGTAACTTAGAGCTTTTCCAAGTCAGTGGGACCATGTAACTGATAGACAAACGCTGCATTCATGGTTGCTTTACATTTTGGTGCAGCAAAAATTATCCTCCAGTCATGTTCTGCATGCAGAACTTCTGCCAAACGTGATGTATTCAAGTCAGTGGGACTACAGTATGTCGTAACTGAGAGCCAAATGTTGGACTCATGGTTGTGGCATGCTCGGCTTACGAACAAACAAAAGTATCCCCTCCTGAATGCCTTTTAATCACGGTGCACAGCTCTGCGAGATGCAATATATCACACATTGGGGCTTATTTACTAAAGCTAATGCGCTGCGCCGGTTCACACCACATTGTTCTTTACAGAACCATGCATGTGTAAACAAGTCTTTATAGCTAGACAAAGGCCAACTTAATGTCCGACAAGCTCATATATGTGTCATGGTGAGAAAGGGATAAACTGAACATATCTGGCGGGTTAAGTAAACATTACAAAAGTTTAGGCGCTGAATCCATACCTCACTGAAGTCAATAGGAGTGGAATGTTAAAAGATATTAATAGCCATTTTCTAGGCTAATAGGCAAGTGATTTTCAAACAAGTGACATAGGGGGTGGGCACTGCCCTTGGGAACATGTATCAAAACAAAAATTATTTAAAAAATCCTGTTTAGTGAGAGCAGTGGTTTTAATAATTCTTTAAGTGAACCAATAATAATGCAAAATGTTCTTTATATCAAATGCCTGGGGGTGCCCTGAGCCTGCCTGTGAAGTGGCTTTACGATTTATACAACCTACAACAGCAACACTGACAAATACAAAGAAAATCAAATGGCATTAAAATTGCCAGCAAATGACAGCTCCCATTTACATTATAAACAAATGGCTGGGGTTCCCTCTATCTACACCAGAGCATTATACTCTTGTATGAGGGTCTGATATAGATGTTAATGGATGTAAATAGCATGGGGCTTCCCCCCCCCCCCCCAATTTTTAAGGAGGGAACCATGCAAATAAAACAAAAAAGTGTGAGGTCCCCCATAATTCATGTAATCCCACGAAAGGGCCACTGTAACTGTCCACAGATAATTTTCCTAATCAGTGCAGGTAGCCAAGCACACAACAGCATCTCATTCACACAGACTCCATGAATAGTCCAGGGGTGTCTTTTCTGAAGTTTATTGCTGAGTAGCTATTAACTTGGGAGGACAGTGGGGTATGGGATACTCCAAAACGCCTAATGCACAAATTGGAGAAAACTATTCTCTACCTCTAACCAGCAGCAATACTGTATCCTCCCCAGCTGGGGACCAGGGGATTTCTAGACAGGTTTTCGCATAAATAGGCTGAAATGGCCTAGTTTCCAACAGTTGCAGGACCATACACATCACACACAGGGAGGGTTTGGCTCTACTCACAGATCCTGGCAATAATCGGTCCAGAGATATGGCCTCCAGCAGCTGAGCTTCCATTCCATGAAGGTGGGTCCAAAGGCAAGCAGTCCCCCTTCTCTTGAGCTCCTGGATCTATTCCCACAGGGGTAGAGAAGAACAGACTCTCCAGGGTTCCAGCCTATTCAACAGTAGCCCAGCCACCATCTTGGCACACCTCCCCAGGAATTGGCTAGGCTCTACTAAATATATTCAGACCAGGAATTTGAATCCTCCCACCCCAAGCTACAGAAAATTTTTCCAGAGCCAGGGGGAAGTAATCAAACTCCCAGCCTGTGAAACCCCAAACAGACTGTACTAAACAATTACTGCTCCAGAACAGCCCGCAGCTATGAACGAAGGGATCAGCGCAGGGCTGGCATGAATAAAGTCAACATGCCATTTTTGTGTATGGCCGTTTAAGGATCACAAGGGGGTGGGAGCCAGGCAGCAGGAAGGGGAGGGGTCCGCCTCCCCAGAGTCAGTCTGCTGTTAGGAAAATTCCCGCCCTCCCGCCCTTTGTTTTAACTTTATTTCTCTTCACAGGTATATAATAATGTTTTACAGGATCATTGGATGTCGTAGCGTTGGCGGATGTTGGCTGACGTAGGCATAGAGAAGAAACCCCCTCCCCACAGAAAACTTGATGCGGGACCCATTGGTGATATGGGCCCGTTTGGTATATTCCTTACAAGTGATGTGGGAATATGGTGGATGACTGCACTGCGAAGGCCTAGTTACAGTTTAGATGACTGCAGTGCACGAGTTCTTGTTTATGGTAATTTGGGTGGGGGGGTAATGTCAGCTATAGGCCTACGTCACGTGCTCTTGATATTGTTTATTGGTTTGTTTATTTGTTTATAAAAGTTATTTATAAAGTTATTTATAAAGTTATTTATATATATTTTGGTATTTAATAAAGGGGCTGCTACGGCCTATTTTACACTCCAGCACGGTGTGGTCTCCGTTACTGGGAAAGGTAAGGGGGTGGGAGTGTATAGCTGGGCAGCTCAGAAATGTAGCTATGTGGTACTTGGTCATGTGCCTGCAGCAGAAGCTAACACTAGATTTATCTAACAGCCTAGTTATGCAGTTCCTTATCTGAAGCCTGGCTTGCCTGAATAGGGGAGTGTGAGTTTCCCCTTCTGAGCTATGTTTTGCCACTTGCCCCCAACATGGGAGGAGGGGCTTGCTAGGGGGGAGGCGCTCTGGGAAAGCATCTTGTCCCCATGTTGATGAGGACAAGGGCCTATTCCCACAACCCTGGCCCATTGGTTGTGGGGCTGTGCAAGAATGGGGCTTATCAGAATCTGGAAGCCCCCTTTAACAATAAGGGGGACTCCTAAATAGCTTCCCCCTTTGAATGAGTAAGGGGTACCCCTGATGTCTCACTTGACCTCCATTAAAGCTAATGGAGCGCAGAGAATGCTACTATAGCTTCGTTCCCAGCCACAGCAGCTGTCATGTCATGCACATCACTTCTGGGTTCTTACTAGGTAGGGGAGATCATCGAATAGATGTTCGCTGATATCTCTTGCCTTTAGCCACCATGATGGTTCTGTAGGTATGAAATCAGAGCCTAGGAAACATGGAGGGGTACCAATGGGGGGGGGGGGGGCTTACTACCCGTGGTTCATGGAAGCAATTGGGCAGCTGAACAGTGCCCCTCCCTTCTCCTCTAATGGCAACCATTGAGTGTGTCAGGCAGGCAGCAGGCTTCATCTGAAAAAGCTCACCATAAGGTTGATTTACAAAAACTAGAGAGTGCAAAATCTGGTGAAGCTTGTGCACGGTAGCCAATCAACTTCTAACTTCAGCTTGTTCAATTAAGCTTTCACAAAACCTGGAAGCTGACTGGTTTCTATGCAGAGCTGCACCAGATTTTGCACTCCGGTTTTAGTAAATTAACCCCAATGTCCTTACATGACTTTGCATACAAATATGCAGAGATTTTGCCAGTCAAACCAGAGCCAGTAATGCAAAAATGTTGGCATTGCCAGGAATCATCCAATGTGTTCACAGTTGTGTTAATTTACCAAGCTAGTTAAACATTCGATTCGCACAATGAACATGCTCTATTCTTTCAGTAAATCAACCCCACTGTGTGCATTGCACTGTCACTCACCATCATCTAGTGGAGAGGGAACAACACACAGGGGTCTATTTATAAAGAATTTGCTGTGAGAATATCTCAGCATTTGCACAGTCTTCAAGAATGACCACTGTCATTGGGGGAATTATAAAATGGTGCAGGCTGTATGCCTACACCACTCTACTAAGTTGAAGCAGTGCAACAGATGCTGCTACTAATTCTAAAGCCCCTTTGGTAATTAGGAGCAGTCTGCTCCCTGTTCTATGCTAGTATATCTGCAGCAGGTACATCAGAACAATTACCTGAAGCTGCATGCTCTGGATTTTTCTGCATGCCCCACACTCGCTCCGCCCCCTTCTTGCTAGGCAGAGGGCAGGAGGAAAGTGAGTTGTTAATTCTGCAGGCTCTGCTCATGCAGTATAATCACTACTTGAGCAGAGAGAGGGATGTGAGTTGTCTGGTCACAGTTCATTTCTCACACACCAGGCCTGGTGGGGATCTACATTGAAAACTGTTAAGAGAAACTTGGTTGGGTAGCACAGATAGACCTAAAACAGGTCTATCTGCTTTAATAAAGTGATGCACCCCTCTTAACACTTGGTTTAGAGGAGCTTTAGTACCCCCCCTCCCCCAGAAGGCTGTGGGCAAAGAGATGGCCAAACCTCTGCGTGGATTGTCTAGGTCACAGGTGTGAAACACAAGGCCCACGGGCCAAATCCGGCCCTCCAGGCCAATTAATGTTGCCCTTGCAGCCCTCCTCTGGTCCTCCTCCAGATCCCTACTTTCTGCTTTCAAGCAATGCATCCAGCTTCTTTCCAGCAGCAGCATAAGGAAAGGGGGTGCACTGTGCTGTTAGGGAGAGTGGGGGACTCAACTTCTGATGGTGGGATGGCTCTTGACATCTAATGTAAGAGGAGGGGATGTTCTGGACATCTAATCTTACAGATACAAACGGCCTTTTTGAGGACAATCATAATGCTGATGCGGCCCACGATGAAATTGAGTTTGACACCCCTAGTCTAGGTGATCCAAGCGGAAGTGGGAGTGGGTACCTAACCCCCCCCCCCCCCCCAAAAAAAATGCCCAAGAGTTAAAGAGGAAGGGGGTGGAGGCGGAAAAGTGTAACTTCCCTCTTTGGCTAATTCCCCAGAATGTGTCTAATATGTTTATTTCCTATGATTATAAGCTCCATCTAGTAACCAAAATGCAGATTTTTCCTGAAATACCTCAATCAGAAAAATGCTGCATTTAGGGAATTAGATTGAGCTGCAGATCTCACAAAATATACATTATAAACACAGTATTCACAAAGTATGTGTGGCCTATATAGTAGCTGCTCTCTAATGCCAATGTAGTGAGTAAAAGGGTTAATTGCTTGTATTTAGTGATTTCACAAGCTCCTTATGAAACAATAGTCTGATTATTAATTATGGGGCTTTGTATTTGTAACTGCTTAGTAAATTCTTATGTACCCGGTGTACTTACATACTAACAATTCTTTCTTGCAAGAGACCAGATGCATCCTCTTCACATATGATTACATAATGCTTCTCAAATTGCCATCTCAACCCAGAGCATCAAACTAACGAATGTAACAAAATCAATTATTTTTCAGAACGGCAAAGCCCTTTTTGTTCACGTTTATCAGCTTTGGGGTTAACAGATACCACTGATATTTATGTCAGTCAGTCTAACCGTGAAATCGCTCTGAAGGATCTGTCCATCGTGTCTTTATATTAGGAATGATAAAATGTGCATTTAATGTAGTCCCTCCGTATTTCATGACTGAATGAATCATAAAATTGAAATTACAGCACTGGGATATCCATGGATTACCCCGCCTGTATCCGTTAAAGAGAACAATGTAAGCGTTAGGTATGTGTCTTTATTCTACAGTAATTGACATTAAAAAGATAAAAAATCTCCTCCATTGTCTTAATCTCCAGGAACAGAAATTCTCCCTCTGCTATGTGATCTCTCTCTCTCTTTTTTTTTATTAAGCCGATAAATCTATGCAGCTCTATGGCCTTCTGATCTGTCATCGTATGACAATGGTCAGCTGAATCAGAGGGGTATTACCACATATGAGCAGCATCTGCTTGCTCGTAGGTTTTACCTCCTGCAGGGTTTTATGCTAATTTGTTGGGAAGCGGCCTTGCTGTGCATACAGATTAAAGACCACTTCAGACAAAACTGAGGGTTCTTGTCTGGATCAGGGACAATGGATGGTCCCTTCCCAAAACTTTATGAGAAAGGGGGCTGCCACTTTATTGTATCTATGTGACACACCGTGAAAAGAGAAGGCCAATGTCTGCAAGATCAAGATCACAACGCATTTTACTTCCAGTCTGCTTCAGCCAAGTGCTGATGTAATGGATCACTATGGAAGAATGGAACAAGGCATCAGCTGTATGAGGTTCTTGTACTTTCCGCTAAGTAAAGCAAACTACCAATAAAATACTGCAATCTAATGAAAGAAAAAAACATAATGGTTCTGGAATGATTCTTTTTTAATGCCTATATCGGGGAAAGTTAAAATACTTCTTTGCAATGGTGCTGCCTCCCCATTGCAAGGCTTAGATGCTTGCTTAGGTCTGGATCAGGGGTCTTCTACTTTTTTGTAAAAGGGCCACATTTAACTAATATGGGCTGAAAAATATTCCCATCGGTTTCCCCTTAAACCATAGTCCTCCCCTTACATCAGGGCCCCCATTGGAGTCCCCTTTACATCAGAATCCCCATCAGATTCCATTAGATGTCCCCCCTTATAGCAAACTCATTATAGTCCCCCTTCTGTCAGTGCCCCTATCTTAGCCCCCTTATATCAGAGCCCCCCCACTTACATCAGGGAACCCATCATAGTCCCCCTTTCATCAGGGTCCTCTTTAGAGTCCTCCATTGCAGAGTGCAGGTGTGGGTTGGAAGGGGTTGAAGCGGAGACCATATGAAGAATCTGCTGACCCTAAGCCTCAATTTGTGCACATTGAGGGTTCACCACTGACCCTAGCTGCGGGCCGTATAAAATCTTTTAGCTGGCCAGATGTGGACCACCATCTGCAAATTGCAGACCCTTGGTCTACGTGACTTGGAAAAGCACTTTTACTTACCTGATCTCCACTCCACTGGCAGTCAGCACTCGGCTGTGTTTAGGGGGTGGACTGTCCCACAGCTTCCTCACATCCAATGCAGGGCTTTGAGTTGTGCATTGTACTTGATGATATAAGAGGGCATCTAAACAACCACAGCAAGGGGCTGTGCATAGTGGTCTAGCAGCTTGAGGTAGCCTATGGTAAGTAAAAGTGTTTTTTATGGCTAAACTTTAGCTTTAAGCCCTTTAGGAAACTCTAGGAAACTTGAAAATTCTCCCCTTCAATGGGACTGTGCCTGCACTGAAAGGGTTGAAGTGGTTGTAAAGGCTGAAGGCTTTTTACCTTCATGCGCTGGGAGGGACCCAAGAAGAGGAGGATTTGGGCTGCGCTGTGCAAAACCACTGAACAAAGCAGGTAAGTATAACATTTTTGTTTTGTTTTTAAATTTTCCCTTTAATATCAATTTAACTGTTTGTTTAGGTCTAGGGGTCATGGAAAAGTAAAGTTTTTCACCAGACTCCTGTCTGCAATGCTAGACCAGTCCCTGCAGTGTCTTATCCCCTATGCTCCAGCATTTAGGGTCCTGACGTTAGCAAGACCAATGCAGGGTCAATAGTTTGCATTTGATGTGAGGGCACAGAGGGACTGTCCACCACTAGGGCACAGGGGAGCACCATCTGCCATGGGAGCAGAGGATAGGGTAGACTGCAGTGGGTGAAGACTCACTACAAGGAAAAATTGGCAGATTTGCCAGAGTTATGCTTTAAATTCCATTATTTAACATTTATGTAAACCCATTAAAAAAATCTCATATAAGCTTTATCATTTAATATTAGTAAATCTGCAGCTTTCATCAAAATAATCCCTAGTGATTCTGCCTTGAACATGCTTTTTCAGGCTCTTCCTCTCATAGGATGACAACTCTTTAGCTCTGTCTTGAAGTTGTGCTCCTACACTATTACCCCTTCACAGTGACTTTCGATGGAATCTATATGTTTTTTTTTTTTTTCTTAATCCCATGGTGGATGCGCAAAACTAAACACCAAAAGTGACCAAAAAAGTGTATGTGAACACAAAAAAGTGCACTTAGGACATGCCTCTGGTCCACCTCCAAAAAACATAGGACTCCTCCCTACTCCCCCCCCAAGGCTCCAGACAGGGGTAAAACACACTCAGGTCCACCTAGCCAAAAGGCCTGTTGGCCCCCTCTCCTCATGATGAATTCTAGGTGAGGAGTTTTCCCCAAGAGAGAGACACCAAGAAAGGGGAGGAAAGAACCTAATGGTCGCACATCCTCCCCCTAGACATCAGGGTAGGTCTGAGGACCCAGACCCTCCATCTTGAGTGAAAAGAGAACACAAAAATAAGTGCACACCTGGAGAGAAAAAAATAAGAAAAAGAAAAAAGGTTCCAGTGCACTTGCACTGGCTAGGCCTTGCACCTGGTAACAAAAATTGCCCCAGTCTTGTCCAAAAGACAAAGGCCATGAGACATAGTACTGAAAAAGCAAGTGTTTTGTGGCCTAGTGCTCATTCACACCGTGGGGTCCCAAACCAATAGTAATACTAAGAGCTCCCCAAGGGCGCCACTCCCTGGGGGGCTTTTGACACCATGGGCTCTGTGTCTTCCCAGCTCATGGCACCATTCAAATCAGGAGGCACTGGATCCGGAGGCACTGGACCCCTTGGGACCCTCCATGCCAAGGAAGTACTCCTGACCCACATCTTACGTAGTGCACACTCAATTCAGTTTCCTTGTTCATTGGAAAGGCCCTTCAGGACCTCCAGGACATACCAGCAGAGATACTATACAGCCAGCCATTCCTACCAAAAGTAAAGAACAAGATCCCGCTCAGGTGGGGCATGTAATGGATTACGCACAGGTGCTGGTGCCGGCTCACTACTGCAGTGACATGCAAATGAGAAGGAAACTGGTCTCGCACTGCAGTTGTATTCCAATAAAACTTTCTTTATTCTTTAAACCCTTATGGACCACCCCATGCAGATATACTGTGGCAGGGCGGCCCTCCTGCACAAAATCACGTACCTGTAGGTGATTTTGTACTTAGAGTCTAGGGCGCACGCAGGCCGTCAATGACCCGCTCCCGCTGTGATTGGACACAGCGGGAGCCAATCAACGAGTCCGGCGGACCCAATGTTCACCGGCACTCTGCAATCGTTCTCAGAAGAGGGAGAACAGCGGTCTGTAAACAAGGCAGACCACCGTTCTGTGAGCGGGGAAGGAGATCAGATTTGTCCGCTGCAATGTCGCCTTCCCACTAAAAATCGTTGATCGGCACCATTACTTGTAAAAACTATAACATTTTTTAAAAAAAATCCATAAATATATCCTTTGAATTTGTAGATGCTATAACTGCACAAACCAATCAATGTATGCTTATTGGGATTTTTTTTACCAAAAACATATAGCAGAATACATATTGGCCTAAATTGATGAATAAATTTGATTTTTTAATTTTTTTATTGGATATGTTTTATAGCATAAAGTAAAAAATATAGTTTTTTTTCAAAATTGTCTGTCTTTTTTTTTGTTTATAGCGCAAAAAAAAATAAAAACCGCAGCGGTAATCACATGCCACCAAAAGAAAGCTCTATTTGTGTGAAAAAAGAACATAGATTTTATTTGGGTACAGCATCACACCGCATAATTATCAGTTAAAGTAACGCAGTGCCATATCGCAAAAATATGGCCTGGTCGTGAAGGGGGGTAAACCTTCTGGGGCTGACGAGGTTAAACATGGGACAATAGCACAGGATAGGTTACAGTTGACATGTTTCATACATAGGAGTGCTTAGTCATAAGTTATGACTAAACACTCCTATGTGTGAAACATGTCGGTGTGCGACCAGTTTCCTTCTCATTTGCATTCCTACCAAAAGGCCAGAATGATGGCAGAGCACCCCTACTGGACACTGATAAGAACAGATACCACAATTGATCTGAGACAATTCACCATTGTGGCCAAGTGGCCATTGCAATCAGGGTCAGATTCCCAAAATACTGCACTGTGGCCACTAGATGGTGCTGATAATCATAGGAAATTCACGTATCAGACACATTACAGGGGTCATTCACAATGGCTGTGTGAATGATTCGCACAGCACATTATTATATATTGATCCCAAAATATCATTCAGTTTGTTATAACATATACTTTACATTATAATATAACAGTTACATTTTCTAGAATATCATTCCACTCTTGTAGGTGTATTTATAATTATGATATCTATTAATCCTGACTTGATAGAGGGTGGATGTTTATCTGTGACATTGACATAAGGTGGATGTTTGTCGATGGTTGTTATGTCTGAATGGGCTCAGGCAAATTCAAATAAAAGGCAACAACTGCTTGTTTCCTGTTACTGTTGTTTATTGGACTAGAAAGTGACATGACAATGTAATAGAAGGACAGCGGTTACTGGGTGGGATGTTCCAAGCCTGCTTTAGGTGTCACTTAAGAGTATGTGATCATTATAAGTGATGATGGCAATTTGAAGAGAACGAGGCATGGGTGGGAATGGTACAATAGGAGCACAAAAATAAACAGGAAGAGTGCTTTATTTAGTCAATTACCTCCTACAACAGCCTGTTATTAGTATGGCTGAACCTGTCTCAGAATAACTGCTGAAAATAATGCTTCGACGTTCCCACGTTCTGCCTACCGTCTCTGAGTACTCACATATACCAAAACCGCGGGGAAACAGATATGGGCGGCTAATGAAAAACTTGAATAAAGTTTAAAAAGAATCTCACTGCGGTTCTATTTAAACAGCTTTAAGATTTAATTTTGAAGAAAGGCACACTGACATGATGTGGGGTTGTCAAGTTTCTCTTGTATCAATGTATCAAACCAGTCCACCCACACCGATGAAGAGTTCAATAGTATTACAATCTTACCTCCACTCAGGGGCGGATCCAGGGGGGCAACCGGGCAATTCCCCCCCCCCTGAAAAAATATTACAGACTCCGAGACTCACATTCAGAATCAACAGCAGCTGCGCCGAGACCCTCTTGTTGTTGTACTGTCGCTGGCCTGGCCTCTACTGCCTGATGCACTGGTTGCTATCGCCTGCTGCCTTGCATCTAGCAACCAGTGACGTCACGTCCGCAGAGGAGAGTGAGGCCCCAGCATTCAGAGCAGAGGAGGATTTAAAGCGTTTGTTACCCTTAAAAAAAAAATGATCCTGTCCCTTTAAAGCATGTTATACAGCACAGTGCTTATGCTGTGTAATTTGGCCCTTTCTATCACCTGAAATACCTGGCTGATCCTGCCTGGCTATGCCCTCCCCACTATAAACTGACCACAGTATATCATGGCTGCTGAACCCTGACACCAAGGTCAGTTTACGTGCCTCCGTCATCTGCAGCCCTCCTGTCCTCCTCTATCCTCTCTCCCCCTCCCCTCCCTGCCTGTCAGCTAGTGACAGTGCCTGCCCGCCCCCCTCCCCTCCTGCTGCTGGAAAAAACATTTACATCTTTATACTATCTGCACTTCTAATCCTTTGTCCCCCTGTGTGTGTGATTTATAAAAAAAAATGCAGTATATACCTAATTTCAGAGCGCTACTCACTGCTCACGTGACGGGCCGGCTCTCTCCTCCTCCTCCCCCCTGACTGACGTCAGCGGGGAAACCTCAGCCCCACCTGCTGCAGCTGTCAGATGGGGAGAGGAGAGAGCCTGCCGGTCACATGAGCGCAGAGCGGTGCTCTGAAATGAGGTATATACTGCATTTTTTTAAATAAATCACACACACAGGGGGACACAGGATTAGGAGACGGATAGTATAACGATGTTAGAATGGCTTAACAACCACTTTAACGTCTTCCTCCTCCGTGCCTTGTGAATGTTGGCTCCACCCAGCTCCTCCCTCCATCTTCTCCAGCGCGGTGTGAGAGAAGGGAACTGTGCCAGCCAGCCTGTCAGGATAAGAGCAGAGGACATCTGAATAGCTGCTTGTCGACCTACACGCTGCACCTGCCTGAGGAGAGGGTGAGGCGAATCGCGGATTAATTAAAACATATAGGCATTATTAGCATATTCTTTATTTATTATTATTTTGTAAAAAGGCTCTAATCAAGCCCTCACTGACCTCCTTAGCTTTGGGTACTGTGGATAAATCTACTATTAAAATATCACAGTCAAAGCACAGAAATTGCATCACCCATTGATTCTCATGGCCTCAAGCAGTGCCGGCAACTCCATTAGGGGCTCAGGGGCGCTGCCCCCCTAATCTATGCGCCCGGCCCCTAATTTACATGCAGGACGCTAGACACATGGATTTTAATTTTTTTTTTTTTTTTTAAGCATGTGATTAAAGGCTGAGGCTCTAATTGACTTAAAAAAGTGAGGATTCGGGGCGCAGAGCACTGCGCCCTGAGCCCATCCAGTTATGTGAAAATAGCAAATTAATATTCGCTCTTCTCTTTCTGATTCTTCTTCCGGCCAATCAGAAAGCCGGTCCCGAGACCCGATTGGCCAGGGAGTGGCTTTAGGACTGGGCTCCAGGTGACCTTGTCCCTGCCCTGCTTCCTGGTACCTGGTGAAGACTGTAAAGTGGTGGAGGCCTCTCTTGCATCTCCTTCCAAACACTCCTGAAGATAGAGACAGGGAGAGTGAAAGCATGGAGTGGCAGGAGTGCCAAAGTAGCTGGCTTGTGATGCCCACTCTTTAAGTAGGCAAAGCTGGTAGTCGCAGTCCTGGAACAATGCATGAACAGGAGCATAGGTCCACACAATTTTTCTGGTGCTGAGAATACGGTTTTCCTTACACATACACTACTCGTTACAAACAGAAGTGAGCAGGACAAAAAGAAGCTTGGGAGTTCATGGAAGATAGAAGCAGAAAAACACAGTAAGAAACTATATAAAATAAGATAAAGGCCCATGTGTATGGGGAATAAGCAGGGCTCAAGTCCTGCGGGAACGCATGGGAACGGAGTTCCTGTACTTTTTCCACAACAGGAACTCAGTTCCCATTATCAGCCGTGTCCTGCAAGACTTTGAAGTATGCGAGCTGTGTGACAGGTGCTACACCAGCAGCTGCCGACACAGCTCGCAATAGTAAGTGCCGCACACCTGACCATTCAGGCATTGCCAGTAGGGGGCCCCATGACAGCTTCTGCTTTGATCTATCTGTCACAGCTGACGGATAGATCAGGTCCCTGCTGCTAAGAGATTGTATTTAGTCAGACCTCTCGTGATGCGCTCCTCCCCGCCGGCCCCTCCTGATTTTCTGTCTCCTCACCCCCCCCCCTCCCCCCAGTCTCCTGCATACTTGCTCTGTGTGTCCCCCTGAATCCCCCCTCCTCTATCTTCAGTGCCATATGATGAGAGAACCCAGAGGAGGAGCACAGCTTTTCTGCTCACAGGACATGCAGGGAGAGAGGTGAGCTGAGGAAGGAACATCAGTTTGGGGTGGTAAGCTGAGCACAATACCTGGCAAAGTTTAATGCCAGGAGGGAAGTTTATGTGGAAATATGTGAAGGGTTGGAATAGCAGCGAGTGTGTGCTGGAGCCCTGCAGAGTTTGCAGCCCCCCAAGCTAACATACATCTCCTAAGCAGGAACACATCCCTATCTCCCCAAGCATTCTGTCCAGATAATGTGCAGTTCATTTATGACCTTTCCGTTTAACCCTGTGTTATCCAAACTCTGTTCAATGAAAAGTGTAAACTCATCACATAAACACTCTATATACAAAATAACATTCCCCAATAAAGATCAGAACATGATGTTCACATTTGCATGGAAGCACAATTGAATGAATGCTGATTATTCAGAGAATTACCGTATTTATGTTTATTGAAGATTGTTTTTTTTTTTATGTACTAACAGTTAAGCTTCATACACACAATACGAAAATTGGATGAACTTTTGAAGTGTTTGTGCATATGTGCGTATCATTTTTTTTTTTTGGTGGGCGAGTGGATCTTGGGTGGGAGTTCCCACACTTTTGTCCCCAGGACTTGACCCCTGGGAATAAGGATATCATTTAGCATCACTTCAAAAGTAAGATCGTACAATGTCAAAACTAAATTAGTATTTTTGAATTTGTGCAAGAAATCTATGGGCCAGATTCACAATCAAAACTTATTTTGCAATGTTCACAACATGTACTTCATAGATACAATCTACTGCTCACAGATAGCACCCCCTACCAAGTACAATTTTAGCTACTGCTACTCCACTGTTGTAGCATAACAAATCATGAGCGGATATCCCCAAAATCACCGCTGTCAATATAAGCCTACTCACATGTCATACAACTTGTAATGCAGTGGCCTTTGACCGCTTTGATATTGCGTGACAACAGGAAGGATGACTTGTATAATATAAAAATGATATGTGTACAGGGCTTGGAGAAAATGCCATGAATGCACCACCAGCTTTGCTTGGAGACTGTGTTTGACAATTGGTACTGTGCGCTGTAACACAATATGTAGTTTTGAGAAGTGTACTTATATAATCTAAACTCATCAAAATTATTCAGGGTTTTAAGAAGTAATTAAATCTACAGTAAAACAGATTTATGTTTTATTCTACATTATTGGGAAGAGCTGACATTCATGTTTAATTGTTCATGTGTACTTGAGGTAAGTTCTCTCCAATTAAGGACTACTTGGTGGGCACTGAATTTTTAACAAGGGATTTAACAATTTTATGAAACACTGTCCCAGAATATCTGTACTACCGTAAGTCAATACATGGGACTGTGCAGTACTCCCCCACAAAGAAAACATTTCATTTATCTTTGGATGGAGTAGGGAAGTCTTAGAACCACATGTCCATGTTTGGGAGATTTGCCATCAAGGGGAAGTGTTCCAGTGGGGCCACGTGTTTTGGTCCCAACTGTCTAATAGAGAGATTCCTTCATTAAGGAAAAAAATAGGATTATTGTACTTACTGTAAAATTATTTTCTACGGGACACGGATCTGATGATAATAAGCAACATAGGGTTATCCAGGTGAAATAGACAATAGGCAATACAAACTATAGGCCTGCCTCTTTAAGGGTATAATCCCTTGCACCTCGTCACACCCCACACATGATTTTATGGTGAGTACATAAATCCTATTTTCTCTATCATTGAGTAATACATTTCAGATAGAAGTAAGCAACATAGGGATGTTCAAAAGCAGACCAAAAAGATGGGCAGACAGACCTAAAAGCACAGCTGAAAGAGCACAACTGGAAAACCAAATCAAATAACTAACAACAGCGTTAAACAGCCAGTTGTAGAACTTTATGGCCAAAACATCAAAGTCAGAAACATCAGTCTTAAAAAAAATAAAAAATAAAAGACCAGGATGGAGCCTTACAAACCTGTGACACAGAAGCATTGATTTCGACAAGCCCAAGAAGTACTCACTGCCATAGTGGAGTGGTCTTGAATGAAAAAGGGGGCACTTATTGTCGTAACTCATAAGCCTGCAGAACAGTCTTCAAATCCACTTAGGAATAGTGGAACTGGAAGCCGAAGAACCATTTTTAGGACCATCTGGAATAATTAACATGGATTCATTTATCTAAAAGAAGCAGTGGCTTAAAGGTAAAGCCTCACAGCCCTCACAATATCCAAACAAGTAAGAGAGATCTCTTTAGGGTGAACCAGAGTTGGACAAAAAGAAGGCAAACAATGTTTTCATTAAGATGAAAGGCAGATGCCATCTTGGGCAAAAAAAGAGACAGAAAGAGAAAGGGAAGAAGAGAGAGAAGAGGACAGAAGAGAGAGAAGAGGACAGAAGAGAGAGAAGAGGACAGACGAGGACAGACGAGGACAGACGAGAGAGAAGAGGACAGACGAGAGAGAAGAGGACAGACGAGAGAGACGAGGACAGACGAGAGAGACGAGGACAGACGAGGACAGACGAGGACAGACGAGGACAGACGAGGACAGACGAGGACAGACGAGAGAGAAGAGGACAGACGAGAGAGAAGAGGACAGACGAGAGAGAAGAGGACAGACGAGAGAGAAGAGGACAGACGAGAGAGAAGAGGACAGACGAGAGAGAAGAGGACAGACGAGGACAGACGAGGACAGACGAGAGAGAAGAGGACAGACGAGAGAGAAGAGGACAGAAGAAGACAGACGATTGAGACGAGGACAGAAGAGAGAGAAGAGGACAGAGAAGAGGACAGAAGAGGACAGAAGAGGACAGAAGAGGACAGACGAGAGAGACGAGGACAGAAGAGGACAGACGAGAGAGACGAGGACAGAAGAGAGAGAAGAGGACAGAGAAGAGGACAGAAGAGGACAGAGAAGAGGACAGAAGAGGACAGAGAAGAGGACAGACGAGAGAGACGAGGACAGAAGAGGACAGACGAGGACAGACGAGGACAGACGAGAGAGAAGAGGACAGAAGGACAGACGAGAGAGAAGAGGACAGAAGAGGATAGAAGAGGACAGAAGAGGACAGAAGACAGAAGACAGAAGAGGACAGAAGACAAAAGCCAAATAGAAAAACATATAAAAATGTAAATACCCCTATGACAATAGATTATTAAAAGGATTATTAAAAGGATTTAGCAATATACAACATGTCTTTAAAAATATACCTATTTCCTGTAGCCGATGATCAGCCAAAACATTATGACCACCTCATGAAAAAAAAAAAATAATAATAATAAAAACAATTTTGAAAAAGAAAAATCAGCCAAAATATTATGACCACCCCATGAAAAAAAAATAATAATAAAAAATAAATATTTTAAAAATCATGATCAGCCAAAACATTATCACCACCTCATGATCAGACAAAATATTATGACCACCCATGATCAGCCAATACATTTTTGTTTGAAAAAAAATAAATTTTTATTTGAAAAAAAAAATTTTTATTTGAAAAAAAAATGTTTGTTTGAAAAAATTTTTTTGGGGAAAAATATGTTCAGCTCTTTTAGCTAATGATGGAACTTCAACTTTTTTACTACTATTTATACTTTTTAAAATATACTTTTTAACACTTTTCACAGTTACTCCAGCCACTCCAGTAGGTGGAGGCAAGAACACTTCACACAATTTCCCCAGAAATTGTAGCTTTCCTAGTTAATCTATCCATCTTATTTTTGTCAATTTAACCACTTGCCGACCGCCCCATGTACATATACGTCGGCAGAATGGCACGTACAGGCAAAACCACGTACCTGTACGTGCCATTCGTCCGGCGGGGACGGTCGGCATCGCTTCAGGAGCGATCATAGACGAGGGGCCGGCCAGTGGTTTCTGGCCACCCCCTTGCGATCGCTCCTGGCGAATCAGATGCTTCCTCTTGCCTGCGTATTGTAAACACAGGCAAGAGGAAGTGATGTCACGCTCCTCGTGCCGGTCTTTCTGACCGGGACGCCGAGCGGAGAAGACATCAGGTTAGTGCACCAACACTACACTGACACCAGTCACACATAGGCACACATTCCACCCCCAGATCACCCCCCAGATCACCCCCTGCCCCCCCAGTCACAGTGTCACTGATTGCAGGGATTATTTATTTACTGATCACTGCATTTAGTGTCAGTTGTGACCAGTGATGGCACTAACGACGTTAAAGTAAACTGCGTTACTTTAGAGGGTAACGAGTAATCCAACTGATTACTCTTCCCCTCGCGGTAACGCCGTTCCCATTACTGGGGCGGCGTTACCGCAATTACCCGCCGCGATCGCGGAGCCATCCGCGGCCTCAGGAAAGGCCGCGGCTTCGGCCTAGCTCCGGAGCGGCGGCCGACGGGTGCACCAAGATGGCCGCCGCTCCGGCCTAGCTGCGGAGCGGCGGCCATCTTGGTGCACCCGTCGGCCGTTTACAATGTGATTGCTCCATCAAATGACGGAGCGATCACTTTGTAAACAAACCGGCATCAAGATGACGCTGGTCTCCCCTCTGTGTACAGATCTGTACAGTGGAGGGGAGAGATCGGATGGCAGCAGCCATCCCTCCATACTCTGCAACACCCTGCTAATACTGCGCAATACTCTGCAACACCCTGCCAATACTGCGCAATACTCTGCAACACCCTGCCAATACTGCGCAATACTCTGCAACACCCTGCCAATACTGCGCAATACTCTGCAACACCCTGCCAATACTGCGCAATACTTTGCAACACCCTGCCAATACTGCGCAATACTTTGCAACACCCTGCCAATACTGCGCAATACTCTGCAACACCCTGCCAATACTGCGCAATACTCTGCAACACCCTGCCAATACAGCGCAATACTCTGCAACACCCTGCCAGTGCCAATACTGCGCAATACTCTGCAACACCCTGCCAATACTGCGCAATACTCTGCAACACCCTGCCATACCCTGCAACACCCCGCCATACCCCGCAACACCTGGCCATACCCCACCACACTCTGCAATACGCGGTAATACCCAGCCATACTCGGCGATACCCAGCCATACTCGGCGATACCCAGCCATACCCGGCTATACCCAGCCATACCCGGCTATACCCAGACAATATTACAGTTGGGGAGATGACGTGGATATTACAGTGGGGGCTTTATGGTGGTGGAATTTTCAAAGGTTTTTGCAAATTCAATTATTATTTGCTGATCCGAAAAATGATCCGATCCGTGACTCTGCAACGATCCGATCCGTGAGTTTGGGGGGGACAGATGTACAGGGGGGGAACAGATATATGTGTGGGGGGGGGGGACAGACGTGTAGTGGGGTACAGAGGGGGAACAGATATATGTGTTGGGGGGGAAATAGACGTGCAGGGGGGAACGCGCCCCTTGCTTACAGTAATACTAGACCCGCCCCTAAGAATATTAAAAAAAAAAAAGTCAGTTACTTTGCTGAGTAACTAATTACTTTTCCAATGTAGTAACTGAGTTACTAACTCAATTACTTTTTTGGGAGAAATAATTTGTAATGTAACTAATTACTTTTTTAAAGTAAGATGACCAACACTGGTTGTGACTGCAATAACTGTCAGGGCAGTTAGTTTTAGGCCCCTTTAGGTCTAAGGTAGCCCCCTACCCCCCCCCCCCTTAATAAAGGTTTAACCCCTTGATTGCCCCCTAGGTAACCCTTTCACCCCCTTTTGCCAGTGTCACTAAGCGATCGTTTTTCTGATCGCTGCATTAGTGTCACTGGTGCCGCTAGGTAGCCAGTTTTTTTCTAGGTTAACCGCCAGGTTTATATAGGTTCATAAATAGGTTTATAGGTCAGGTACCCCCATATTACAACCTAAATAAAGGTTTTAAACCCTTGATTTCCCCTAGAGTTAACCCTTTCACCAGTGATCACCGTATAAGTGTCACTGGTGACGCTGGTTAGCCAGTTAGTTATTTAGGTTCCCCGTCAGGTTTTTATATAGCGTCAGGTACCCCCATATATTACCCAATAAAGGATTTAACCCCCTGATTGCCCCTAGTTAACCCTTTCACCAGTGATCACCGTATAACTGTTACGGGTGACGCTGGTTAGTTAGTTTGTTTTTTATAGTGTCAGGGCACCCGCCATTTATTACCCAATAACAGTTTAACCCCCTGATCGCCCGGCGGGTGATATCAATAAGGTCTGCGTCGCCCCAGGTTAGTGTCAGTACCACAAACACCCACGCGCAAAGCATACACCTCCCTTAGTGGTACAGTATCTGAACAGATCAATATCTGATCTGATCAGATCTATACTAGCGTCCCAGCAGTTTAGGGTTCCAAAAAACGCATTGTTAGCGGGATCAGCCCAGATACCTGCTAGCACCTGCGTTTTCCCCCTCCGCCCAGCCCACCCAAGTGCAGTATCGATCGATCACTGTCACTTACAAAACACTAAGCACACATAACTGCAGCGTTCGCAGAGTCAGGCCTGATCCCTGCGATCGCTAACAGTTTTTTTGGTAGCGTTTTGATTCAGTCGCCAGCAGCCTAGGAGCTTTTTTACCCGTGAATCTCACTAGTGTACTACTAAATTTAGAGCCCAAAATGGCAAATCGCAAGTACACTAGTGAACAGGCCTACTTGTTTCTGAGTATGTCAGATAGTGAAGAGGAGGTCACTCATCTGTCAGAATCAGGCTCAGAATACGATCCAGTAGACGATAGCGGCTCCATGACAGATAGCTCTGGCGACAGAGGTGAGGTCCCTGCTAAGGTCAGGCGTACCCGATCCCGATCTTCTGCTGTTGTTGAGGTGCAGGAACCGCAGGTCTCTCGTATGGAGCAGAGAAGTACTAGCGCCGCTATTCCTTCTGGTGAACTGGCAAGCACCAGCGGCCTAGTACACCCTGGACATCCAGCACTGCAGTAACACGTGATGACGTGGCGAGTCCCATAAGTGCAGTTCAAGCTGGCGAGGTGGCAAGCACAAGTAGTGTCCCGCTGCCACCAAGAAGAAGACAAAGGCAGGCCCGTCGATCACATAGTGCCCTTCCTGCAGAATTTGCCAATCCTGATTGGGTGCCCACCACTTCTGCAGAACCCGTACTTCCCCCATTCACTGGCCAACCCGGTATTCAGGTGGAAACAGCTGATTTTAAGCCATCCGATTTTTATTCGCTGTTTTTCACGGAAGATCTCTATAGATCTATTGTGGACCAAAGTAATATATAAGCTGGTCAATACATCGCCGCTAATCCCCAGTTGCCTTCCCTTGCCAGAGATTGGAAACCAATTACGGTTTCCGAATTTAAGTCCTTTCTGGGCCTTTCCCTCAACATGGGCATACATAAATTCCCGACTCTGAGGACTTATTGGTCCACCTCACCAGTCCACCAAATGCCCGTGTTCACTGCCTCCATGTCCAGGGCACGATACGAACAGATCTTGCGGTTCATGCACTTCAGTGACAATGAACTTTGTCGTCCTCGTGGAGACCCTGAATTTGATCGGCTCTACAAAATTCGGCCCCTCATAAACCACTTCAACCAACGTTTTGCAGCCTTGTTTACGCCCAATCAAGTTGTCTGCATTGACGAGTCCTTGATTAAGTTTTCTGGCCGCTTGTCTTTCAGACAGTACCTTCCCAGCAAGCGTGCCAGATACGGGGTCAAGCTCTACAAGCTCTGTGACAGGGCAACAGGCTATACGTGGAGCTTTTCGGTTTATGAGGGAAAAGATAGTTACGTAGAGCCGGAGAACTGTCCAGATTACATAGGGAGCGCTGGCAAGATAGTGTGGAACTTGGTGTCACCCTTTTTCGGAAAGGGGTACCACTTGTACGTGGACAATTATTACACGAGCGTGCCACTGTTTAGTCATTTGTTTGATCAGCAAATTGGAGCATGTGGCACTGTGTGACCTAATCGCCGGGGCTTTCCCCAGCGGCTTGTAGATTCCCCTCTTAGGCTGGGGGAGAGAGCCTGCTTCAAGTGTAATAATTTGCTCGCTGTGAAGTGGAGGGATAATAGGAATGTTTTCGTTCTTACCTCCCTTCATGCAGACACGACAGTCCAAATTCGTACGGCGGCTGGTGTTGTGACGAAACCCCTCTGTGTCCACGAGTATAACCTTAATATGGGAGGGGTGGACCTCAACGACCAGTTGTTGGCGCCGTACCTAGTTGCCCATAAGGCTAGACGCTGGTACAAAAAAGTGTCTATTTATTTGTTCCAATTGGCTTTGCTGAACGCTCATGTGCTATACGGAGCTTCAGGCGGGACTTTACCCTTCCTTGAATTCCAGGAAGAGGTTGTCACAGAACTCCTGTATCCAGGCGGTTCTGCACCTCAACATCCCCTGCCAAATGCAGTAAGCCGGCTGCATGAGAGGCATTTTTCTTATGCCCTCCAGAGTACCCCTACCCAACGAGCCCCCCAAAGAAGATGTCGTGTCTGTACCAAGCGCGGATGTAGGCGTGACACCCGTTATTATTGTCCACGCTGTCCTGACAATCCTGGTCTCTGCATTGGTGAATGTTTTGAACGCTACCACTCACTAGTAAGGTATTAGCGTAGGGTACAGCATTTCACAGGCTAGGATACACTTTCAACAAAGCCTGGGGAATGCCCAGGAAAAAACCCAAGCCTACTTACCACCAACTCGCAGAAAACCAAATTAGCCTGTCTAACAGTGCGTTAAAAACAGGGGTTTAGTCCGCACGAGCTGGCTATAGATGAGGGTGGTGGCAAGTTTTTTGTATCATTATCACGTTGGTGTTTGTATTGGTCCAGCAACGCACCAACACCTTTGCAGCCATTGTGCAATCTGCTGGGTGCTTGGTGTGCTCCTGTACCTTTAAGAAGGAGTGGGCTCCCCTTCAGTCCACCTGCCCTCATCTATCCATTAGAATGCATGTGCCTCCACTGTGGGGACACTCATAGTTTAGTGTTAGGACCACAGATATCAGGGTGCCGTGACGTGGCTCTGTGGCTTACGCATGCGTTTGCAAATGCGTGCGGACTAAACCCCTGTTTTTAACGCACTGTTAGACAGGCTAATTTGGTTTTCTGCGAGCTGGTGGTAAGTAGGCTTGGGTTTTTTCCTGGGCATTCCCCAGGCTTTGTTGTTAGGATACACTTTCACAGGGTCTCAAGAATACCATTGCATTTTGAGACCCGACAGTTAAAATTATAGTTACAGGGTCTCAAGAATGCCATCGCATTTTGAGACCCGACCGTTACAGTTATAGTTTAAAAAAAAGTTTAAAAGTTTAAAAAAAAAAAAGTGTCAAAAATAAAAATAAAAAAAAAGTACGAAAAAAAAAAAACCCCAAAAAAATATAAAATAAAAAAAACAAAAAATAGTTGTCGTTTTATTGTTCTCTCTCTCTCTCTCTCTATTCTCTCTATTGTTGCTCTTTTTTACTCTATTCTATTCTGCAATGTTTTATTATGTTTTATCATGCTTGCTTTTCAGGTATGTAATTTTGTTTACTGTGTTTTATTGTTAGCCATTTTTTTGTTTTCAGGTGCGCCATTCAGTTGCAGCGCGGATTTATTTATCTTGACAGCAACAGCGTTTGCTCCCACGATACATAAAGCCGCGACTCCAACGCTGTAGGAGGTGATTTCACCACCACAGTTAAAAAAAAGAGCATATATGCCGAAGCATGGGGGCAGCAGGGGGCGGAGGAGCGATTTTGCTCCTAATGCCACGTACATACGGTCGAAATTCCGACGGAGGCTTGCCCGTGGAAAAGTCCGACCATGTGTACGTGGCATAACTTTTTTGCGGGAGGATGCCCCATGCTTCGGCATATATATATATTTTAGGCACCGGTTGCGTTAACAAAATGTTTTATTTTTTACTATTTTTTTGGGGTATTTGCTTTGCAGGTATGGTATGGTAAGGTCTTACTGTTATACTGTAATGTTACTTTGTTTTAATGTTAACCATTATTTGCTTAGCAGGTACGCCATTCAGTTGCAGCGCGGATTTATTTATCTTGACAGCAATAGCGTTTGCTCCCACGATACATAAAGCCGCGACTCCAACGCTGTAGGAGGTGATTTCACCACCACAGTTAAAAAAAAAGAGCATATATGCCGAAGCATGGGGGCAGCAGGGGCGGAGGAGCGGTTTTGCTCCTAATGCCACGTACATACGGTCGAAATTCCGACGGAGGCTTGCCCGTGGAAAAGTCTGACCATGTGTACGTGGCATAACTTTTTTGCGGGAGGATGCCCCCTGCTTCGGCATATATAAATGGTGCATGTATGCCCACCATTAGAAGTGGGTGGATGAAGGGAGGTATTCTAATGGTGGGCATACCCACCAATCAATCTCTTTTTTTTCGTTCAGCCAAGAGGCTGCATGAAAAAAAAAGATTACAATATATGTCCAGTATGTTGCTGGACTTTGAATGGTTATACCAGAATGATGCCTGCAGGTTTAGGTATCATCTTGGTATCATTCTTTTCAGCCAGTGATCGGCTTTCATGTAAAAGCAATTCTAGTGGGTAATTAGCCTCTAGACTGCTTTTACAAGCAGTGGGAGGGAATGACCCCCCTCCCAGATATAAACCGCGCCATTGGGAAATTGAGAAAGCGTTTTATCACACCGATCTTGGTGTGGTCAGATGCTTTGAGGGCAGAGGAAAGATCTAGGGTCTAATATATTTTTTCAAAAAAAGAGTACCTGTCACTGCCTATTGCTATCATAGGGGATATTTACATTCCCTGCGATAACAATAAAAATGATAACTAAGAAAAAAAATGGAAGGAACAGTTTAAAACTAAAATAAAAAAGCGTTGGTCTGGCGTCATATGTAAACAGCAATTGCACCATGCATGTGAGGTATCACCGCGAAGGTCAGATCGAGGGCAGTAATTTTAGCAGTAGACCTCCTCTGTGAATCTAATGTGGTAACCTGTAAAGGCTTTTAAAAATGTATGTAGTTTGTCGCCACTGCGTTTTTGTGCGCAATTTTAAAGCATGTCGTGTTTGGTATCCATGTACTCGGCCTAAGATCATATTTTTTATTTCATCAAAAATTTGAGCAATATAGTGTGTTTTAGTGCATTAAAATAAAAAAAAGTGTATTTTTTCCACAAAAAATGCGTTTGAAAAATCGCTGCGCAAATACTGTGTGGAAAAAAAAAAAAATGCAACACCCACCATTTTAATCTGTATGGCCTTTGCTTTAACAATATATATAGTGTTTGGGGGTTCAACGTAATTTTCTTGCAAAAAAAAAATATGTTTTCATGTAAACAAAAAGTGTCAGAAAGGGCTTTGTCTTCAAGTGGTTAGAAGAGTGGGTGATGTGTGACATAAGCTTCTAAACGTTGTGCATAAAATGCCAGGACAGTTAAAACCCCCCCCCCCCCCCCCCAAATGACCCCATTTTGGAAAGTAGACACCCCAAGCTATTTGCTGAGAGCCATGTTGAGCCCATTAAATATTTTTTTTTTTTTTTGTCCCAAGAGATTGAATAATGAAGAAAAAAAATAATTTTTTTTTTACAAAAAGTTGTCACTAAATGATATATTGCTCACACATGTCATGGGCATATGTGGAAATACACCCCAAAATACATTCTGTTGCTTCTCCTGAGTACGGGGATACCACATGTGTGGAATTTTTTGGGAGCCTAGCTGCGTACGGGACCCCAAAAACCAAGCACTGCCTTCAGGCTTTCTAAGGGTGTAATTTTTTTATTTCACTCCTCACTGCCAATCACAGTTTCGGAGGCCATGGAATGCCCAGATGGCACAAACCACCCCCAAATGACCCCATTTTGGAAAGTAGACACCCCAAGCTATTTGCTGAGAGGTACGGTGATTATTTTGCAGATCTCGCTTTTTGTCACAAAGTTTTGAAAATTGAAAAAAAAAATTTTTTTCTTTACTTTCTTCATTTTCAAAAACACATGAGAGCTGTAAAATACTCACCATGCCTCTCAACAAATAGCTTGGGGTGTCTACTTTCCAAAATGGAGTCATTTGGGGGGGGGGGGGGTTTGTGCTATTTTGGCATTTTATGGCCTTCGAAACTGTGATAGGTAGTGAGGAGTGAAATCAAAAATTTGCACCCTTAGAAATCCTGAAGGCGGTGCTTGGGTTTCGGGGCCCCGTACACGGCTAGGCTGCCTAAAAGTCCCACACATGTGGTATTCCCGTACTCAGGAGAAGCAGGAAAATGTATTTTGGGGTGCAATTCCACATATAACCATGGCATGTGTGAGCAATATATCATTTAGCGACAACTTTTTGTAAAACATTTTTCTTTTTTTTTTTGTCTTTATTCAATCACTTGGGACAAAAAAAAAAATATTCAATGGGCTCAACATGCCTCTCAGCAAATAGCTTGGGTTGTCTACTTTCCAAAATGGGGTCATTTGGGGGGGTTTTGTGCCATCTTGGCATTTTATGGCCTTCAAAACTGTGATAGGTAGTGATAGGTAGTGAGGAGTGAAATCAAAAATTTATGCCCTTAGAAATCCTGAAGGCGGTGCTTGGTTTTCGGGGTCCCGTATGCGGATAGGCTCCCAAAAAGTCCCACACATGTGGTATCCCCGTACTCAGGAGAAGCAGCAGAATGTATTTTGGGGTGTAATTCCACATATGCCCATGGCATGTGTGGGCAATATATAATTTAGTGACAACTTTGGGCAAAAAAAAAATGTTTGTAATATTCCCGCAACTTGTGGCAAAATATAAAATATTCCATGGACTCAACATGCCTCTCAGCAAATAGCTTGGGGTGTCTACTTTCCAAAATAGGGCCATTTGGGGGGGTTTTGTGCTATTTTGGCATTTTATGGCCTTCGAAACTGTGATAGGTAGTGAGGAGTGAAATCAAAAATTTGCACCCTTAGAAATCCTGAAGACGGTGCTTGGGTTTCGGGGCCCCGTACGCGGCTAGACTCCCAAAAAGTCCCACACATGTGGTAACCCCGTACTCAGGAGAAGCAGAAAAATGTATTTTGGGGTGCAATTCCACATATAACCATGGCATGTGTGAGCAATATATCATTTAGTGACAACTTTTTGAATACATTTTTTTTTTTTGTCTTTATTCAATCACTTGGGACTAAAAAAAAAAATATTTGGGACTAAAAAAAAAAATATTTAATTGGGCAGGCCGGGATTGCAAATAAAATTAAAGGGGTTTCCCAAATTATCATCCCGAAAAGCTCCACGTCCATTTTTCTAAAACCGCAGACCCCGAAAAACGGCCAGGGTTCGTTTGGACCACTTGTCCTAACAACATGGGGACATGACCGTGGGGGGGCCGCACGGAAAATTCTCTTCCACCCTTTACACCCCCATGTTAAAGGGCACGCGGGCCTGGTACGGTCAGAAAGGGGGGGGATGCGCTCGTTCGTCCCCACCCTTTCCTGGCCTCCCCAGGTTAAAAGTCTTTTCCTGGGTTCTCGGATTGAGGGGTTCTTGACATGGATTTGGGGGCCACCCCTCGCCGTTTTTCGGCGTGGGGTTCCCTTGTAAAATCACAATGTCCATTTTGCATTTATTTTTTTTATTTTTTTTTAGGCAGGCGGTATTTGCCTTGTACGTCATTTTTACGTTCTAGAAATGAACGGATTGCTCCGTGTGTGTGGGTTGTGATCGGTTCACCCTTTTTCAAAAATGTCCGCCCCCAAAAATGTGGTCCTTTTAAATAAGGGTTATTTTATGGGGCCCTTATACAATACTCAAATGATTCTGGTCATTTCCCTGTCCCCACGTCCGCGTTTCATTTCCTATCTCTGTTAAAAAGTCCCGCGGGATTTTTATGCCTCTGAGTTTTCAAAACTCCGGGTCATCCGTAGCTCCAGTAGTGGAGCATGTTTTAGATATATCTTTAAAGAATATAAAGGCCGTGCTTGCATTATATTTTGTTGTGGGCAATGTGGCTCGGATTCAAAAGTTTTATGGAGTCCCTTAGCTTCGGAAACTCCTGATAGGTTGGTGCTCTGGATCGTCAGGTGAAAATCAAAAATTTCGTCCCAGTTGGGATTTGTTTGGCATTATATTGTGAAATCCTGAAGACGGTGCTTGGGGTTTCGGGGCCCGTACGCTAGACTCCCAAAAAGTCCCCACACATGTGGTAACCCCGTACTCAGGAGAAGCAGACTAAAAAAAAAAAAAAACTCAACATGCCTCTCAGCAAATAGCTTGGGGTGTCTACTTTCCAAAATGGGGTCATTTGGGGGGGTTTTGTGCCATCTTGGCATTTTATGAATGAATGATTTGTATGGCGCTACAACTGCGAACTGAATCGCCTCAAGGCACTTGTCTGCTCTTGTTGGGATGCCACGTTTAGAAGAGGGGTGAGTCTTGAGTTTTTTCCTGAAGGCCTGATGGTTTTCTTCCAAGCGGATGTTGTTTGGTAGAGCGTTCCATAGCCGAGGTCCCTGTACTGCGAATCTTCGTTCTCCCTTCGATTTGTATCGGGCTTTGGGGATGAGAAGGAGATTTTGGTTTGTTGATCGAAGGCTGCGATTTGGTATGTATTTTTCTATTTTCTCACAAAGGTATTGAGGCGCATTTCCTTGTGTACATTTGTGGGTGAGGCAGAGGGTCTTGAATGTGATCCTGTCTTTTACCTTGAGCCAATGGAGGATCCTTAGGGATGGGGAGATGGATTCCCAGGGTTTCTTTCCGGTGACTAATCTTGCTGCTGTGTTTTGGACACTTTGAAGGCGCGCAATCTGGTAATCCGGTAATCCTATGTACAGGGAGTTTGCATAGTCGAGACGCGAATTGATGATCGTTCCTACTACTACCGCTTTTTCCTTTTCCGTGATGAAGGGGATGAGTCTGCGTAGCATGCGAAGGAGATGGTGGGATCCACTGATTATGGATCCTATTTGTGCCTCCATGGTCATCTCTGAATCAAAGATGACTCCGAGGCTTTTGGCTTTTGTGCTTGGGATGATGGTCTGTCCCAGGATGGTTGGTGGTGTCCAAGGGGTCTTTGTCTTTTTCCTTGAGTTTGCGTCGAGGAGCAGTAGTTCTGTTTTTGATCCATTTAGTTTGAGGGAGCTAGTGGTCATCCAGTCATCTATCAATGTGAGACATTTTCCTAGTTCCTGGTATTGGTCTTTTTGTCCGGTGATCCGGAAATACAGTTGAGTGTCGTCCGCGTATGAGTGGAAGCACAGATCAAATTTGCTAATAATTTTGAAGAGTGGCCGGATGTAAATGTTGAAGAGTACTGGTGACAATGGTGATCCTTGAGGGACTCCATAAGTGATTGCCCGGGTTTCCGATGTGAAGGCTCCTAACTTCACTGTCTGTGACCGGTTTCCTAAGAAGGAAGCGAACCATGGAAGATCTACATCTGTAACTCCTGCCCCTTCCTTGAGGCGGATGAGAAGCGTGTTGTGGTCCACTGTGTCGAACGCCGCACTAAGATCCAGCAATACCAGAAGACACGATTCTCCATCATCCGCTGCTTCTAGGGCATCATCCCATATTTTCAGAAGTGCCGTTTCTGTGCCATGGCCTGGGCGGAAGCCCGATTGTAGTGGGTCCAGGAGCTTGTGTGTGTCCAGATGAAGTTGAAGCTGTTGTACTACTGCTTTCTCCATAATTTTGGAAATGGTGTTCAGGCTTGTTACCGGTCTGTGATTGTTCGGATCTTTGGGGTCGAGGTTGGGTTTCTTTAACGATGCCTTGCTTGAGGGAATTCGGAACCAATCCTTCTTTGAATGACTGATTTACTAGGTGTGTAATAGCGGGGGCCAGAATGTCGGAGCATTCTTTCAAGAGTTTTGTGGGGATGATGTCGTTTAGTGATGTGCTGTCTCGGAGGCTCTTGATGACGTTTTTGGTTTCATCCACGGTGATCGGGGTAAGTGAAAAATGTGGTGCTTGTGCGCTGTGGATGTAAAATTCCTTACCTGGGTTGAGTTGAGTAGAGTTGGTTGTTGTTTTTTTTTTGTTGAATTATTTTATGAATGTTGACTATTTTGTTGATGAAAAAAAAATCGGATAATTTGTTGCAGTATTCTTGAGTTTCGTTTCCTAGGGGCTCAAGGCAGGTGGGGTTCATAGTCTGGGCGACTAGTTTGAAAAGTTCCCGTGGTCGGTTGACGGCTTTTGAGAGGGTGTTTGAGACATATTCTTTTTTTGCTGTGAAAATTGCTTTATGATATCTCTTGGTGAGTATTCTGTATTTTGTGTGATTTTCCTTTGTGGTGTTTCTTCTCCAGGCTCTTTCTGCTCTTCTGTGTTCCCGTTTCAGTAGAGTAAGCGTGCCATTAAACCATCCAGAATTTTTCTTGCGGATGGGTGCTCGATGTTTTGGGGCGACTGCATCTGCTGTTTGTAGAAGTGCCCTGTTTATGAAGCTGAGTGTTCGTTCTGTTGAGTGGTTTTGATTCAGTGTAGCCATTTTGTATGTTAGTGTGGTTTTGAAGATTTCCGAGTGTAGTTTCTTCTGCGATCTAATCCAGTGTGTTGTTGCCGCCGGGTTTGGTTTTTGCAGGAAGATGTTGGTGGCGATCTCAAATTTGATAGCGTGGTGGTCTGACCATGATAGCGCTATGTTGTCTCGAATGCTGATGTCCGTATTTTGCTTGAAGATGAGGTCCAGGATGTGACCTGACCCATGTGTGGGAGCCTTTACTAGTTGTTGGAGCCCTAGATCTTCCAGTTGATTGATGCAGGTGGTGGCGATGGGGTCTTCGGTGGAGTTCGCCCAGAGGTTGAAATCTCCGAGTACCAGAACCTTGTTGTTTTTCAGGGTGTGTGCCGAGATGAATTCCGTGAGTGGTATCGGTAGGTTTGTGTTTGGTCCTGGTGGTCTGTAGCATAGCAGCATGTGGATGGTTTCTTGTGGTGTGGTTTGCATCTGTAGAGTAAGTGTCTCCATAAAAGTTGCTGTGTTCTGTACCGTAGGTTTGACGAGCGCTAGATGAGCTTTGAAGATCACAGCTAGGCCTCCTCCTTTTTTTCCTTTCCTATGCTCGGTTAGGATCCTGTAGTTTTCTGGCACTAATTCTGTTAGGATGGTGTTGCAGTCGGGTGTTAGCCAGCTTTCCGTGATGAAGAGGCAATCTATGTTGTTTTGTGTGATGAAGTCATGGATTTCGTGCCTGTGCTTGACCGCCGATCTGGTGTTAATCAAGGCGCATGCTAACTGTTGCGGTTGAGTTGTAGTCTTCTTATGTTTGATCGTTGCTTGTGGATTGATCCTTAGTAGTCGTTCTTTTTGTAATATTTTTTGAATGTCGGTCGGTAGAGTTGCAGTCAAATTTCTTAGTCTGCGGAGTGACTCTGCTGAGTATTTGAAATTGCACATGTTGAGGTGCTCCAAAAAATTTTTTCCCTGCTGTGGGCGAGATGATGCGTTGAAAAAAGTGGATGCCTTTGTTGAGGCGATAACGGTCTTGCGCAAGCTGGTTGAAGATGTTGCGGATCTGTGGGAAACCCTGTAGACCTACACCCTCCCTCCCGTTGATCCAGAGGAAGGCGAAAAACCCCTACTAGCGCGGCCAATTGCTATTGCAGAGGAAAAAATTCCTTCCTGACCCCCCGAGGGGCGGTCGGACGTTGGTCCCTGGATCAACTGCTAATGGTGGTCCCCTGCGATACTTACCAGAATATTTACCTTACCGGGTTGCTCAAATGATGGGGATAGGGTGAATCCTGATGTTGATCACCTGGGGAAGAAGAGGCGGCTATATGGTGATGCTGATGATACTGGTGTGTGCTGTTAAAAAACTTGTGGTTAAAACTGGCTGGTCTGGGTGTATACTGTAATTAAAAGCCTTGCAAAAACTTGGTTAAAAACTTGGTTAAAAACAATTAAAACAAGCAATTAGACTGTTTTCTAACCACTTGTGGTTAAAAACCTGCATTTTAAAATAACTTGGCCGGTCTGGGTGTACCAAGATGGCCGCCGTACTATGTAGAAGCAGGTGAAGTGCTGTGGATTTGGGTGTACCAAGATGGCCGCCGGACTAGGCCCGAGCTGCGGCCTGTCCTAGCCCTGACGGCTCCCAGTTCTTCCGTGAGTGTTTGGTGGGCGCTGAAGGGCTTGGAGGGGGGGGGAGGCTCGCCTCAGCCCTGTTGAGCCGAAAAAGAGGGCTAGAGAGGTGATTGGGGAGGCGGATGGCCGGCTTCGGCCGGGACTAGGCCGGGGACACTCCTAGTTTCTGATGCCCAATGGGCAGATGGGCCGGCGCGGAGAAAGAAAGGGGGCCGATTGATTGCGGGGGGCCGCGGGATCCGCAGTGGGGTCCCGTTGTACTCCTGCTCCCTGTCCTCACTGCTCAGGGGTCCGGGATGGGATATGCACTGGCTGGGTCCTGCTCGCTGGGGGCTGTGGGCTTCTGACGGCCGGAGCTGCTGGGCGCACGTCCTCTTCCTTCACTCAGCACTCAGCACTGACACTGACAGGACACTTTATGGCCTTCAAAACTGTGATAGGTAGTGATAGGTAGTGAGGAGTGAAATCAAAAATTTATGCCCTTAGAAATCCTGAAAGCGGTGCTTGGTTTTCGGGGTCCCGTATGCGGATAGGCTCCCAAAAAGTCCCACACATGTGGTATCCCGTACTCAGGAGAAGCAGCAGAATGTATTTTGGGGTGTAATTCCACATATGCCCATGGCATGTGTGGGCAATATATAATTTAGTGACAACTTTGGGCAAAAAAAAAAAATGTTTGTAATATTCCCGCAACTTGTGGCAAAATATAAAATATTCCATGGACTCAACATGCCTCTCAGCAAATAGCTTGGGGTGTCTACTTTCCACAATGGGGCCATTTGGGGGGGTCTTGTGCTATTTTGGCATTTTATGGCCTTCGAAACTGTGATAGGTAGTGAGGAGTGAAATCAAAAATTTGCACCCTTAGAAATCCTGAAGGCGGTGCTTGGGTTTCGGGGCACCGTACGCGGCTAGGCTCCCAAAAAGTCCCACACATGTGGTATCCCCGTACTCAGGAGAAGCAGAAAAATGTATTTTGGGGTGCAATTCCAAATATAACCATGGCATGTGTGAGCAATATATCATTTAGTGACAACTTTTTGAATACATTTTTTTTTTTCTGTCTTTATTCAATCACTTGGGACTAAAAAAATAAATATTCAATGGGCTCAACATGCCTCTCAGCAAATAGCTTGGGGTGTCTACTTTCCAAAATGGGGTCATTTGGGGGGGTTTTGTGCCATCTTGGCATTTTATGGCCTTCAAAACTGTGATAGGTAGTGATAGGTAGTGAGGAATGAAATCAAAAATTTATGCCCTTAGAAATCTTGAAGGCGGTGCTTGGTTTTCGGGGGCCCGTATGCGGATAGGCTCCCAAAAAGTCCTACACATGTGGTATCCCCGTACTCAGGAGAAGCAGCAGAATGTATTTTGGGGTGTAATTCCACATATGCCCATGACATGTGTGGGCAATATATCATTTAGTGACAACTTTGGGCAACAAAAAAAAAAAGTTTGTAATATTCCCGCAACTTGTGGCAAAATATAAAATATTCCATGGACTCAACATGCCTCTCAGCAAATAGCTTGGGGTGTCTACTTTCCAAAATGGGTTCATTTGGGGGGGTTTTGTGCTATTTTGGCATTTTATAGCCTTCGAAACTGTGATAGGTAGTGAGGAGTGAAATCAAAAATTTGCACCCTTAGAAATCCTGAAGGTGGTGATTGGTTTTCGGGGCCCCGTACACAGCTAGGCTCCCAAAAAGTTCCACACATGTGGTATCCCCATACTCAGGAGAAGCAGCAAAATGTATTTTGGGGTGCATCTCCACATATAACCATGGCATGTGTGAGCAATATATCATTTAGTGACAACTTTTTTTTTTTTTTGTCTTTATTCAATCACTTGGGACTAAAAAAAAAAAATATTCAATGGGCTCAACATGCCTCTCAGCAAATAGCTTGGGGTGTCTACTTTCCAAAATGGGGTCATTTGGGGGGGTTTTGTACTTCTCTGCCATTTTAGCACCTCAAGAAATGAGATAGGCAGTCATAAATTAAAAGCGGTGTAAATTCCAGAAAATGTACTCTAGTTTGTAGACGCTAGAACTTTTGCGCAAACCAATAAATATACGCTTATTGGCATTTTTTTTACTAAAGACATGTGGCTGAATACATTTTGGCCCAAATGTTTGACTAAAATTGAGTTTATTCGATTTCTCTTATAACAAAAAGTAGAAAAAATATCTTTTTTTTTCAAAATTTGCAGTCTTTTTGCGTTTATAGCGCAACAAATAAAAATCACAGAGGCAATCAAATACCATCAAAAGAAAGCTCTATTTGTGGGAAGAAAAGGACGCAAATTTCGTTTGGTTACAACATTGCATGACCGCGCAATTACCAGTTAAAGCAGTGCAGTGCGAAATTGAAAAAAGACCTCTGGTCCTTAAAGTGGAGTTCCACCCACTTTTACAACTCTTCAGCATCCCTCACTAAACTGTGCACTGTAAACAAATTGGATATTTTTTTTATTTTTTTTTCAGCACAGACTGTATATATGCTGTATTCATTTTTCACTTCCTCCTCCCTGGCCGTGGCCCATCGCATCATTTCCTGTTTGCAATGCCTCCTGGGAAGGGGCAGCAACTTCCTCTGACACTGCCGTTGCTATGGAAACCTGACCTGAAACCTATTACACTGCTTATGCTGCACTGAGCATGTACGAGATCTGCAAGGATGAGATCCAGGAAGAAATACAGTCTGACTTCAGATGCCCACAGTTAAGATGGCCACAGCCTGCTGCAAGTTTATAAAATAACAAACTACTGCTAAAAACTAACAAAACAGACCTTAGTTTACAGACTAACTTTACTAGAATACATTAAACTTGTGTATTATAGGGGTATTTTTATTTAAAAAGTATAATTTCGGCCGGAACACCGCTTTAAGCTGACAATTGGTCCGGGGCTGAAGTTGTTAAATAATAATTATTTTGCTGACAATATCACCGCAAGAAGCTGTTACTTACCTAGAAAAGAATGATATCTGTATTCGATTGTTTATGTAAAAGCAGCAGGCTGGTAGCAGAAATGGAAACATTTTATCTCTGATCTGTTAGGAATTGTATGCATTGTATAGATTTGGCAGAGCCGAGCGCTGGAGCCATAGCAACCGATCAACCAATCACAGATCTTCCTAGAAATTTCCCACAACATTTCTCCTGCATCAGTTTGAAATTTCTAGGAAGATCTGTGATTGGCTGATCAGTTGCTATGGCTCCAGCGCTCGGCTCTGCCAAATGCATACAATTCCTAACAGATCAGAG
Organism: Lithobates sylvaticus; assembly: GCA_028564925.1. Classification (NCBI taxonomy): domain Eukaryota; kingdom Metazoa; phylum Chordata; class Amphibia; order Anura; family Ranidae; genus Lithobates; species Lithobates sylvaticus. The sequence goes on along the minus strand of CM053029.1, from coordinate 562,674,767 downwards.
ATAAAAGGTTGAAGTTTATCTATAGACACAGGCAGTGCCGATCCTGACCTCCCTGGGGCCCTAAGCAAAATTCTGCTAAGGGGCCCTCTACCTGACCCATGATGCCGTGAGCATAGGTCCCCAGAGAGCCTCCCTCCTTACATTAGGGTCCTCAGAGAGCCTCCCCTTACGTCAGGGCCCCTAGAAAGCCTCCCCTTACGTCAGGGTCCCCAGAGGGCTCCCCTTACATCAGTGTCCTCAGAGAGCCCCTCCTCAAATCAGGGTCCCCAGAGAGCCTCCCCCTACATCAGGATCCCCAGAGAGACTTCCTTAAATCCTCACCGCGACAATCATTGCAGCCTCACCGTGCCCATTATTGCAGCCTCATCATATTAATAATTGCCACCTCACCGTGCCCATCATTGCAGCCTTAGTGTGCCCATCACTGCCGCCTCACCTTGTCCATCATTGCCACCTCACCGTGCCAATCATTAAAGCCTCACCGTGCCCATCACTGCCACCTCACCATGGCAATCATTGCAGCCTTACCATGCTTATCATTGCAGCCTCACCGTGTTAATAATTGCCACCTCACCGTGCCCATCATTGCCATCTCACCATGCCAATCATTGCAGCCTTACCATGCTTATCATTGCAGCCTTACCATGCTTTTCATTGCAGCCTCGCCATGTTAATTGCCACCTCACCATGCCAATCATTGCCACCTTACCATGCCAATCACTGCCGCCTCACCATGCCAATCATTGCAGCCTTACTGTGCCCATCATTATTGCAGCCTAATGGTGCCCATCATTGCAGTCTTACTGTGGCAATCAATGTAGCCTCACCAGTCAGTGTCAGTGGATTACGCACAGCAGGCACCTCCCGCTGTGTCACGGAGCTCAATGTGAAATGTTATGCCGCACTATGACAAAAGTCCCACCCTCCTTCTAGACCAGCTTGTGTGATAGACAGAACACTGTATCTATCACACGAGCTGGTCTAGGAGGAGGGCGGGATCTTTGTCATAGCGCTGGCCGAAGGTTTCAGTCAGCTCTGAGACACAGCGGTCTTCTGACTCCCGCTGTGTGACAAGAGGAGGAGGGGGAGGAGGAGATTGGAGCTCGGGAAGCAAAGCCGATCCGCCCTTGGGGGGGGGCCCCCACAGCGGCGGGGCCCTATGCATCTTGCATAGTGAGTGTATAGGGCGGATCGGCTCTGAGTACAAGAATCCATACAATGGGAAACCAACACGTGGGAAAGCGTTTTCTGAGGTGGGGTTCACCTTGCCCCATGCGGCTCACACCCGGGGTCCGGTGCATCCCCATTCACCATTTCAGGTCCAATTTTAGCCTGAATTTTTGGCTGAATTCAGACCTGAAGCGGACCAGAAGACGTACAGGACGCCTGTGCAAATTCGCACCGGAGCTGCTCTGGAGATGTGCGAAATCTCCTGCTATTGCGAATTGGATGCGGCGAACCCACATCCAATTTGCCCTGGTTGGAACCCAGCCTCAGTTAACACCTATGCGTTTTTTTCATGCTTTTTGCAGAAACGCAGGACATTATTTTTAACATGGGTTCCTATGGAACACGTTCACATCAATGCATTTTTAGGCCTCTGCGTTTTTGGATTTTTTTTAACCACTTAAGGGCCGAGCCTCTTTTTGAGATGTGTTGTTTACAAGTTAAAAACATAATTTTTTTGCTAGAAAATTACTTAGAACCCCCAAACATTATATATATTTTTTTCTAACACCCTAGAGAATAAAATGGCAGAGGTTGCAATGCTTTCTGTCACACCGTATTTGCGCAGCGGTCTTACAAACCCACTTTCTTTGGAAAAAATACACTTTTTTGAATTAAAAAATAAGACAAAAGTAAAGTTAGCCCAATTTTATTTATATTATGAAAGGTAATGCTACGCCAAGTAAATTGATACCCAACATGCCACGCTTCAAAATTGCGCCCGCTCGTGAAATGGCGACAAACTTTTTCCCTTAAAAATCTCCATAGGCGACATTTAAAAATTCTACAGGTTGCATGTTTTGAGTTACAGAGGAGGTCTAGGGCTGGAAATATTGCTCTCACTCTACTGATCGCGGCGATACCTCATATGTGTGGTTTGAACACCGTTTTCATATGCGGGCGCTACTCACATATGCGTTCACTTCTGCACGCTAGCTTGTCAGGACGGGGCATGGTTACAAATTTTTTTATTTTACCTTTTATTTTTTATTTTTACACGGTTTTAAAAATAAATAAAAATTGTGTCACTTTTATTCCTATTACAAGGAATGTAAACATCCCCTGTAATATAAAAGAGGCATGACAGGACCTCTTAAATATGAGATCTGGGGTCAAAAAGACCTCAAATCTCATATTTACAGTAAAATGCAATAAAAAAAAAAAAAAAAAATTGGTCATTTAAAAAAATGTAATAATAAAATGGCCCTTTAAGAGCTATGGGCGGAAGTGACATTTTGATGACGCTTCCGCCCTTCATTGTTATGGAGATGGATGGGGGCCACTCTTCTCTATGCCCAGCAAGGGTGAAGATCCGATCGCCTCCGCCGCTGCCGACAGCTCCTGTAAGCAGCGGAGGGCACCGGTAATCGGCGGAGGGCACCATAGCGCGGTGGGAGGGGGGGCCCTCTCCCGCCACCGATGAAAGTGATATCGTGCCGAATCCACAGAGACCACTATTATCGGAAACCGGACCGCCGGCCAAACAAGAGAATACCGGGGTTATGGCAGCTAGCTGCTGCCAGAACAACGATGGATTGAGCCTAAGGTCTCATTTAAACGAGCTCCGGTAAAAACCCCCGCGGTTGAGCCACATTTTTACCACTCTTCAACCGCTCCTCCTCCTTTTTTTGCTGAGGTGGCAGTCAGGGGGAGTACACATGTCATGGCAGGAAGTATATCGCTAGTCACGCTCAAGTGAATGGGGCCACTGGGCAACCACCCCGTAACCGCACACAACATGCTCAGTTATCTGGTCAATTGGGGGGATAATCATGCAGAGAGGAGGCAATACAACACTCTATCACTGCCTGTCTATTGCTGTCTGAAGCACGATCTGAACGAAAATGAAGCCTGAATGAGCCCATAAAGATAGAATGCGACACCCTTTATTGGCTGACTTAAAGGTCTGGTTCACCTTTACAAAAAATCTGCCTATGCATTTAGGTGGTGTCGGTAGATAAATACAAACGGTGCAGCTCTAATGTTGAATAATGCCCTTGTTTTAGGTGTAGTAGGCCATTTACATACCTTCTGAAGCCTGACTGAAAAAATTACAGAGATGGCATTATCCCATTCTGCCTTGTTGCTAGGGAGTTGCTAAGACTGATACTCCCAGCTGTTACTGTTCACATCCTAAATCACAGGAGAGTTCTCAAACAGGGAGAGTAAGAGCATGTGAGGGGGGTTTGAATCAGAGAAAGAGCTCACTCCTGTGATAGTAGAGGCAACGCTGTATCTTAGCCTAGGCCAACAAGGCCCAGGCCTAGGGCGGCACTTTGCAAGAAGGGCAGCACGAAAAGAGTCCCCGCCAGCTTGCGCTACACTTTTATTGTAGCGCCAGTCTTATGGAGCAGACTGGGCCGGGAGGCAAATCGGTCTGGTGCCCCCATTAAGTGTCCGACTTTAGGGAAGGGAACAGCCCATACATATGTAGGGGGCCCCGGGTGGCGGACCCCAACCAATGAGTTGTTGTATAAGTTCCCCAACTTATGGGGAGGCCCGCCGCTTCTAGTTTTGACTGTCCTATCATCACAGCAGACCTCTCACCTGAGTTCTCAGCTACAGAGACAGATGTCATGTCGGGAGGCTGAAATTGTCTGGAGGAAAAAGTCAGATGATGGGCGTGGGCCAGTAGAGTGAAGGGGGAGGGGCTATCCACTGTGCGAGGAGACCCCATGTCGGGAGAGGTGCAGTAAGTACCCAGGCTGAAAGGAAAACCACACCAGTTATTTGTTTGCCTTTGGCAGAGGAGTTGCTGTTATATATTATAGTGACTTACCATGAATATCAGCTACTGGTAATCTAGGAGGTAAGTGTTAACCACTTAAGGACCAGGCCTCTTTTTTAGATGTGTTGTGTTTAGATGTGTTGTTTACAAGTTAAAACATTTATTTTTGCTAAAAAATTACTTAGAACCCCCAAACATTATACATTTTTTTTCTAACATCCTAGAGAATAAAATGGCGGTCGTTGCAATACTTTCTGTCGGACCGTCTTTGCGCAGCGGTCTTACAAGCACACTTTTTTAAAAAAAATACACTTTTTTGAATTAAAAAATAAGGCAACAGTAAAGTTAGCCCAATTGTTTTTATATTGTGAAAGATAATGTTACGCCAAGTAAATTGATACCCAACATGTCGCACTTCAAAATTGCACCCGCTCGTGGAATGGCGACAAACTTTTACCCTTAAAAATCTCCATAGGCAAAATTCTACCGGTTGCATGTTTTACGTTAGAGAGGAGTTCTAGGGCTAGAATTATTGCTCTCGCTCTACCGATCGCGGCGATACCTCACATGTGTGGTTTGAACACTGTTTTCATATGCGGGCGCTACTTGCGTATGCGTTCGCTTCTGCATGCAAGCTTGGCGGGACGGGGCGCGTTTAAAATTTGTATTTTTTTTTTCTTATTTATTTTACCTTTTATTTTTACACTGTTTTAAAAAAAAAAAAAAAAAAAATTGTCACTTTTATTCCTATTACAAGGAAGGTAAATATCCCTTGTAATAGAAAAAAAGCATGACAGGACCTCATATGAGATCTGGGGGTCAAAAAGACCTCAGATCTCATATTTACACTAAAATGCAATATAAAAAAAAAAAAAATGTTGTCATTTAAAAAAATAAAATGGCCCTTTAAGAGCTATGGGCGTAAGTGACGTTTTGAGGTCGCTTCCGCCCTGCAGTGTCATGGAGTTGGGTGGGGGCCATCTTTCCCTCACTCGTCTCCATGTCAGTCCAGGAGAGGGGAGCGGAGTGTATCTCGACGTGAACGGAGTGTTCTCGACGCGAACATCAGTCTCACTTTGGCTATCACAGGGAGAGGATCTCCTCCCTGTGATAGCTGGAGCTGCACGGAGCAAACATCAGTCTCACATCAGTCTCTGTCACAGCTGTCTGGGACATTATTTGACAGGACACCAGGAGCTTGGGGCCGCAAGGGTCGGCTGCGCCCCTGTTATGTCATATGCACACTGATTTTGTTTTACTATAACATACTCCCCTCCCCTTCTAAAGTGCTTTCTTTATTTACACACACAGATCTTGCATCACAGTGTTTCCCTGAACACATCATGTGCTGCTGAGCTGCTAGAGATTAACAGCAGGATGAGATTTGCCGTCGGATGAGATGCTCCGCCTCCATCACACGGTTAAATAGGTCACGTGACCAGTGTAAGCCAATAGGATGTGATGGAGGCGGAGCATCTCATTCCACGGCAAATCTCATTCTATGGCAATGCACCGGCACACTGCTTTGGCCAGGGACATGTCTTCCGGAGTCACTTCCGGGTATCGCGGGCTCCAGCGCTGTTATTGGCCGGAGCCGTGATGACTTCACTCCCATGCGCGCGAGAGCCGCCAGTAACGGCACATCAGCTGAAGCAACGGCACAAACCGTTTGTGCCGTTACTTCAGTGCGCATGTGCCGATGACGTTGGCACATACTGATACAGTGGATATCTCCTAAACTGTGTAGGTTTAGGAGATATCCATGGTATCTACAGGTAAGCCATATTATAGGCTTAGCTGTAGTAAAAAGTTGTTGTAAAGGATTTACAGCCACTTTAAAGACTAAACCTTTTTCTGACACTTGTTAGTTTCACGTTAAAACCTTTATTTTTTGCTAGAAAGTTACTTAGAACTCCCAAACATTATTATATATATATTTTTTTTAGCAGAGACCCAAAGAATGAAACGGTGGTTGTTGCAATATTTTATGTCACTCTGTATTTGTGCAGTGGTCTTTCAAATGCAATTTTTTGGGAAAAAAAAAAAATGCACTTTAATGAATAAAAAAAAAAAAAAAAAAACAGTAAAGTTAGCCCAATTTTTTATGTATAATGTGAAAGATGATGTTACGCTGTGAGAATGGTGAGAGAGTCGCGATCTTTATTCTAAGCAAAAAAAAAAAAGTGATTCTCATTTTGGCCAGAATTGTGCAGCTCTACTACAAACTGTGACCCAAAACAACCACCATGACATGCCCCCATGCCTATAATGAAGTGACACTTGCCTCATATAAAGTCCCATGACCATTGTTTCTTTTCTACACCTTTTTACACTGGTACTGAGTAGTATTCCAGTGTTTCTCTTCTCCTTCAGTTTATCTCCCTCACTCAGCTAATGTGACCCCAGTGCTGATGGAGAGGTGCAGGGGAGGGAAAACAATGCTGTGTAGGTGCCCAACGTCCTTCTTATAAACTGATGACATCATTGGTTGTTACAATGACTAGAAGGTTGTAATAGTGCACAATGAAAACCTGAGGCTTTGTGTAACTATAAAAGGGCAGGCTTGATCCACCCCTGGCTTGTATATAATTTTTGGGCCCAGGCACCGTGGTTGAAAAAGGCTGCTTTTAACAAGCCCCCCCCCAAAAAAAAAGAACTGTATATAGCCCATCCAAAGCCAATATGAGAATTGTAATAAGTTCTGCTGATTGCTTAGGGTCAATGTCACAACCAAAAATACATTTCAGATATTGAAGATTGTTTTTACACAGTTTCCAGTTTTAATACAAGTCAGTCACTAGGCTCAGAGGCTTGCCAGCTACATTACACTTCAATATAATCACTGGTGGTGATGGAAAATGAACACTGCACGCACGCACACCATTAACATTTATAATAATTCTTACCATAACTGGTTTCTTTACAAATTTTGACAATCCATGAGAGCGTCTGTACATACTAGAGAACAAAACATAATTTTATGTTACGGTCAGTATTCAAAAGCCAAATAAAGCAAGTACTGTATTTATCGGTGTATAACACGTACAGGCGTATAACACGCACTTCCATTTTAGGAGGGAAGTTCAAGGAGAGAAAAAAAAAGCGTACATTTTAAATAAAGAACCTTGAAGAAAAATTAGGGTCACAGCTCATCAATGCACCCTGCTCAGTGCCTATCTGCAGCCTCTAAATTGCCCATCAATGCAGCCTGTTCAGTGCCCATCTGCAGCATATAAATTGACCAACAATGAAGCCTGTTCAGTGCCCATCTGCAGCCTTACCTTTCCCATCATTGCAGCCTCGCCAGTGTTGGATTATCCCTGCTGTCTCAGGAGGGAAGAGGAGGCGCGAGTGCCGCTGAATTACACAGAGCCACGATCTCCTGTGTACACAGCGCTCCGTCACTCACAGTCAGGCGAGTGGCTGTGAGTGAGGGAGCGCCGATTACACAGGAGATCGCGGCTCTATGTAATTCAGCGGCCCTCGCTCCTCTTCCCTTGGAGACAGCAGGGATCGGTGTATAACACGCACCCACGATTTTCCCCTGATTTTATGGGGGGGAGGGGGGGTGCATGTTATACGCCGATAAATATGGTATATTTATATTTGTTACATACAGCATTTATTTCATTCTTTTTCACAGCACTAACAAATTACATGGTGCAAAAGTCACGGCATCAGTACTAAATCAGCATCATATAAGAAAATTCTCTTACCTGCTGAGAAGAGGGCTCCAGAAATCGATACAGTATAGATAGGATGCTGACTAACAGCACAGCTTCTTTGCTATTGAATTCATCTTCCCCACAGTTAAGCTGGTTTGTAAGAGACCTCTGTGTAAAGAAAATACAACTTCTATTACAGTGAATATGTAAACACGAACAGTATTTCTAACATGCAACACCATCTTCAACAAAAGAAACCATCAAGAACATCCCTCCTGTGATGATCGCATAACAAACCTAGGCCTTTGGTCCCATGAGAAAATAAAAAACTCACTGTGCTCAACCCAAGCATCCCATACAGGCTGAAACAGACAAATGGGATCCAAAAGCTGAACTCTGAAAAAAATCATCCACTTTATTTAAAGTATAACAATGATAAAAAAACAGCAGACAAAACACTGTGGGGCAAAGAACAAAGTTGACACATTTCACGCTAACTAGCACTTAATCATGGTCATGAGTTGTCACAAAACACGTCGACTTTGTTCTCTGCCCCACAGTGTTTTTCTGCCATTTTTATACTTTCAATAAAGTGGATGATTTTTCACTAGTGCAACTGATTGGATCCCTTATGTCTTTCATTACATACGGCTGGATTTGCTGAGCTGGCACCCAATGATATTAGCGGTAGAAAGGATTGTTGAAGCGAACCCACCTGGAGCAGCGGCATAGCATCTATATAGGTTGAAACCGTGTGGGTGCTCCAGCTGATGCAGCTGTAAGCAATCAAAATCTAAGTGAATTTTATAGCTGGCACTCATTCACAACTTTGTGGTATAATACTTACTGTAAACAGGGTATAAAATCCATGACTGTAACCCGGCTTCGTGTTTCAGCCAAACATGGCCTTAATCAGTAAATTTGGTCACGATCTCTTAGAAAAGGGGGGGAATAGGGTGTCACGTCACATTCGGCTACCCCATCATATTTTGCTACTCGCTGGAGTGCGCATGCGCGACGCCGCCATATGCGTTCCAACAGAGGGCCCCTTGCGGGCTCGCTTCGCTCGCCACTCTTCAAACATGACCTTTGCTGGGCATAAATATAATCAAGCTCTATGTCCACTTGGATGGTGGGGCTTGAATTTGGACTCAGTGGTGGAACCAATACGGCGGCGTCGCACATGCGCATTCCAGTGGGTAGCCAACTGTGATGGGTCACCATATGTGACGAAACAAGGGCAATAAAAACTCCCCCTTTCTGTCAGATATTTATTGCAGTGTCCTTGCTGGGGAGATGTTTTTTTTATAATTTCCTGCCTTAGTGACCACTGTTTCGAAGACAGAAATGAATGAAAATATCCCCAATGAGAAACTGTCAGATTTTTGTTGCTGTGTCCAAACTTTTCCCATTATACATCTTTATTGTTGTGGCTCTGCTGCAAACTTTCCGTTACTTTAAACAGAATAAATTGGTTGGAGCTCTTTTGAATAAAAGTTCATATAAAAAAAAAGCAACTCGGATACACTCACCAATCACATTCAGATGGTCGGGTCAGAATTTGGGGTAAACAACATGAAAGCATGGATCCATCCTGCCTTGTATCAATGGTTCAGGCTGGTGATGTAATGGTATGGGGGGATATTTTCTTGGCACACTTTGGGCCCCTTAGTACCAATTGAGCATCGTTTAAATGCCACGGCCTACCCGAGTATTGTTGCTGACTAGACATTTGCATTAGTTTTCGTTCGAATGCATTTTCGTCCGAATTTCAGGTATTTTCGTTATTGTTTTCACAAACGATAACGAAAGTGCAGAGTCCGAAAAACGAAAGTTCGACATAAACAAATGCTTTATTTTCGTTGTGACAACAGTTCAATATAGATAGGAGATTCAACGCGGACAATAACAATCTGTGTCCATTGAACCTGTGGTCAAATGTGCCTAACCTTAACTCTATTAGTCCAAGATTATTCTACATAGAGAGAAAAGATTTGACGTAGAGAGGAAAGATTTGACGTAGAGAGGAAAGATTGCTGCTGGAATTGGGTGGAATTGCAGCTAAAGTATACAGAGTCATACAGTTTAGCTGCTCCGTCGAATCTTTTTTGAACATTCGACAGACACCATAAGCCTTCAATGACAGATTCGACCTTAATTCATTTGGATTTTTGGACGAATGCAATTTTTAACGAAAAAAAAAATGAATAAAAACGAATTTTGGCAGTAACTAAATAAATTTATTTTTCGGACGAAAACGAAATTCCGAAACGAAATATTTCAGTGTGCACATGTCTATTGCTGACCATGTCCATCCCATTATGACTACAGTGTACCCATCTTCTGATGGCTCCTTCCAGCAGGATAATGCACCATGTCACAAAGCTCAAATCATCTCACCACTGGTTTTCTAAACATGACAATGAGGTCACTGGACTCCAATGGCCTCCACACTCACTAGATCTCAATCCAATGGAGCACCTTTGGGATGTGTTGGAATGGGAGATTCGCATCATGGATGTGCAGCCGACAAATCTGCAGCTTCTGTGTGATGCCATCATGTCAATATGGAGCAAAATCTCTGAGGAATGTTTCCCACACCTTGTTGAATCTCTGCCACGAAGAATGAAGGCAAAACCAGGTCCAACGCGTTACTAGCAAGGTGTAAAAGTGGCCAGTGTGTGTATATGTAAACCCAGCAAGCTTTCACCACACACAGATCCTTCAGCAAGACATATTTCACAAATGAAACGAAATATAGGGCACATCTATACATTGCAAATACTAGCAAACTATACGAGGCAAAATTAAATTACTAAATTTAAAAACGGATTTCTCACTTATCAAGTTAGTTTCCTCCAAGGGAAAAAACATGAGAAAAGCCTCTTGCAGACTGCAGCTTGAAAAAGCTACTTATCTAAAATACAGGCCATTAATTGTAATGTGCCTATGCACACAGGTGCGCAAACAAGCGCTGTGCATTCTTCAGTAAACAAAAATAGAAAAATCTGCATTTTTGGTCAGTAATTTACACCTCATGCCCACAAATGCTCGCACAAATGTGTGCAAATTACCATTCACATATCGTGCAGAACAAAAAACGCCAGAAAATACATGCCAAAAAAAAAGTCTGAAAAAGTAGATGCGCAAAAAGGAGTATCATGTGCAAGAGGCCTTAATCTTGTGCCTTTTTAACTCCTTCAGATCCACGCTTTAGCCGAATGACGGCTACAGCACGGACATACTTTGCTTGAAGGCCGTCAATAGACATTCTTCCCTTTTGCACACTCCCTGCGGCGTGCGCTATGATCACAGAATCAATGAGACTTGGGTGATCACAGATCGGTGTAAGGGGCCGATCCTGGCCCCTTATCACGTGATCAGCTGTCAGCCAATGACAGCTGATCACGTGATGTAAACAGAAGATCGGTAATAGTTTTTTTTTCTCCTCACGCTGAAAAAAAAGCCGATCACCGGCTTCTGGGCAAGGGACATCGGTCCCGAAGAGGAAGATGCACAGCCATCTCATCTGTGCCCACCAGTGCCACCTGCCAGTGCCCACAGTACCACAAATCAGTGCCCACCAGTGCATAACAGTGTCAGCAATCAGTGCCACCTATTAGTGCCACCTAGCAGTGCTTCCTATCAGTGTCACCTACCAGTGCCGATCACTGCCACCTATCAGTGCCTGCTATCAGTGACACCTATTAGTGCCCTTCAGTGCCACCTTTCAATGCCCTTCAGTGCTGACCATCAGTGCCACCTCTCAGTGCCCACCAATGCCACCTCTCAGTGCCCCTCAGTGCCACCTACCAGTGCCACCTTATCGGTGCCCATCAGTGCAGCCTATAAGTGCCCATCATCGGTGCCCATCAGTGCAGCCTATCGGTGCCCATCAGTGCAGCCTATCGGTGCCCATCAGTGCAGCCTATCGGTGCCCATCAGTGCAGCCTATCGGTGCCCATCAGTGTAGCCTCATCAGCGTACATTAATGAACTTGATACTTCCAATGGCACCCCAATCACGGTGTGATTTTTACCGTGATTCGGCTGGCGACAATCGTGGCAAAATCGCACAAAAAAAAACAAACAAACAATCACGGGGTGCCTGTCGCCCCAAATCAAGTACAAGAGTACACGATTTTCCGCCATTTCAATTCCACCCACGATTCAGAATGTGGACATGTGAACGGAGCCTAAGTGTTGGCTAGAATGCAACATTATTTAAGTTTAAGCACTGTGATTAAAATAAAGCTTTGGTCATATTTTCGCAGTTATGCCCCGTACACACGGTCGGATATTCCGATGGAAAAAGTCCGATTGGATTGTGTTGTTGGAAAATCGTGTGTGGGCTCTAGTGGGCTTTTTCCGTCTGAATTTCTGAGGGCAGGATCTCAAATTTTCCGACAACAAAATCTGATCGGATCGTGTGTCGAGAATTCCGACGAACAAAGTGCCACGCATGCTCAGATCAAATTACAAGAGCAAAGCTATTGGCTACTAGCCTCTACATAGTTCCGTCGTACGCAACGAACGTCACCACGTTCGGAATGTTTGGAATTTCCGACAACTTTGTCCAACCGCGTGTATGCAACACCAGTGTCAGACAAAATCCGTCAGAAAAAATCCTACGGATTTTGTGGACGAAATTTCCGACCGTGTGTACGGGCTTACTGTAACTAAAAGCAGGTTACCACATTAAAAATTTCAATAGGAAAAGGGAAGCGCTGACCTAAAGAACTCAGATGAAGTGTAGAATCATAAAGTTTAGTGTTCTAAGGCAAGGGTTTCCTGCATCCCCATCATAATAGAAGTGCCCACATTTTAGGAACATTTGTAAAACATACTTGAAACTGTGAAATCTGAAAGGCAGCCTTCTCCATGATATTGGTTTCTCCAGATTCCTCTTCACCGTCATTATCTAGAATAAAAGGTTGTGGGATCAGATGACACAATGTTAAAGCCATTACATTTAACAGAGATTTATATTGACTGGGGCTTAAAAAATGCATCAAAGTAATAAATCACATAGCATGTGCTACATGCCTTAATTTTAAAGCAGACTTTTAATCAAATGTTACCTTTAGGCTGTGTTAACAGTCTTGCCGGGATTGATAAATGAAGACTAAAACAGAAGGGCTGAAATAATTAGCTTTCCAGGAGAACATTCTGCTCCTCAAATCCTCCTGTGCTCATGATCACCAACAGATTTGGTTACACTACCATTGTTTATTTCAAAAATCATGTTACCAAAAGCCTTGTCTTTTAGCCATTTTGCCAAGCAGTGGAGGTAACGTAGAGCTGTATTTTTCCCAAAAAGGAATTTCAGTCTTAATACTCCTTATGTATCTATCCCACCAACACTGTTATATTGATCCAAAGTGTATCGGTACTTGGGTACAACATACAATAAGCTTCGCCACACCAGGAGATTATGCATCTGAGGGAGCTGTGCCAGGCACTAACCAAGAGTGCTCAACTATGCCCGCTCTATCCAATCACCTCCTCCATTTGTAGAAGATGTACTATAGGTTTTAGGAATAAAACACAATCTATGAATGGAATGGGCAGACCTTATTCATCCGCCCCTCCTCTATTCATAGATGGTATAGTACAGCTTTGATGATTGAGGTTGGGTTCACACCTATGCGAATTGGATGCGTTTTTTGTCCGCATCCAATTCACGTAGCAAGAGACTGTGACCGGCTCTCTTTGGAGCCGGTTCACACATCTCCGCAGCGGCTCCGGTGCGAATTGCACAGGTGTCCGGTGCGTCTTTTGGTCCGTTTTAGGCCAAACATTCAGGCTGAAATCGGACCTAAAACGTGAATGGTGACGCACCAACTCCTGCTGTGAGCTGCTGCGATCTTTAGTGTTAACCCAGCCTGAAGGAGGTGGGGGGCAGGCATAGGCGGGCACTCTTGAGGAGTGTCCATTACAGCTCCCTCAGCCCCGATAACCCCACTACACTGGAAAATGGGGGCTCATGGGGGTTGAGGGAATCACAGGAGGAAGATTTCAATGAATGCTGGAGCAGGCAGCACAAGGGACACATAAGATTAATAGGTAAGAAAAGTCCCTTGTGCTGATTTTTTGTTAATTTAGCTTAAGGTCCCCTTACACTAGACAAAAAATTGTTAGAAAATCTGTCATTTGGACCATTCATTCTTTTTTTGGTCCTGTTAATTGACACACATAGAAAATCGGTTTTGACTTTTCAGAGCCAAAAAAAATAAAAAATCAAGGGAACAGGTTAATAAATTGTGCTGCACGAATAATAAAAGGTTAATGTGTTTCTCGCCCATTAAAAAATTGAATGGTTTGCACTCTGCATATGTGACAAAATAGATGAAAAACTGATTCATTTATGTCCACTGAAGGATTTATCATTTGAAATTCGGTCATTACATGATGGCATTATCGTTTGTTTTAACGACCAAGTGTTCGTTATTCGAAAACAAATTTGAACAATTTATCATATAGTGTATGGCTAGATTTAGGCTTTAAAGCAGTATGAAACCCAAAAACAAACATGTACTATGCCTTTCATGACTAAGCCTATTTCTGACATTTGTTGCTTGCAAGTTAAAATCAGTATTTTTTTTTTTGCTAGAACCACCAAACATTTTTTATTTTTTTATATATATATATAAAATTTTTTATTTATTTATTTTTTTTTTTTAAGCATAGAACAGACCCTAGAGAATAAAATGGCAATCGTTGCAATATTTTATGTCACACGATATTTGCGCAGCGGTCTTTCAAACATAATTTTTGGGGAATAAATACACTTTTATGAATTAATAAAAAAAACTTAACAGTAAAGTTAGCCCAATTTTTTGTATCGTGTGAAAGATGATGTTATACCGAGGAAATAGATACCCAACATGTCATGCTTTGAAATTGCGCACACTCGTTTGAACACCGTTTACATATGCGGGCGCGACCTACGCATACGTTTTCTTTGCTGCGCAAGCTCGCAGGGACGGGGGAGTGATTTACATTTTTTTTTTTCTTATTTTTTTTTTTTTTTTTACATCGTCTCTGTGAAGAATGTAAAACAACCCTTGTGACAGTAATAGGTAGTGACAGGTACTCTTTATGGAGGAATTGGGGAGTCTAAAAGACCCCAAATCCCTCCTTTGCCCTTCAAAGTATTCAGATTGCCAAAAACAGCGATTCTGAATACTGTCATTTTTAAAAATTTGGCGCCATTGGCAACCAAGTAAACCAGAAGTGACGTTGTGACGTCGCTAGAGGTCGACCGATATGGGTTTTTCTCTGGCCGATGCCGATATTTAGAAATTGGGGCAGCCGATGCCGATTTTTGCGGCCGATTTTTCTTTTTTTTTTTCCTTCATTTCATAAAATCGAACAGTATAGTTAAAAAATAAAGAAGGGATACAGAAAATTGCTTACATTAACCAGAGAGGTACAGAGAGGTGTGGTACAGAGGTGGCTGTGGAGGAGGGAGGGTTACAGAGAGGTGGCTGTGGAGGAGGGGAGGGTTACAGAGAGGTGGCTGTGGAGGAGGGGAGGGTTACAGAGAGGTGGCTGTGGAGGAGGGGAGGGTTACAGAGAGGTGGCTGTGGAGGAGGGGAGGGTTACAGAGAGGTGGCTGTGGAGGAGGGGAGGGTTACAGAGAGGTGGCTGTGGAGGAGGGGAGGGTTACAGAGAGGTGGCTGTGGAGGAGGGGAGGGTTACAGAGAGGTGGCTGTGGAGGAGGGGGGGGGGGGTTACAGAGAGGTGGGTGGGGAGGAGGCGGGGGGGGGGGGGGGGGGGGTGGTGGGGGGGGTGGGGGGGGGGGAGGGGGGGGGGGGGGGGGGGGGGGGGGAGGGGGGAGGGGGGTGGGGGGGGTGGGGGGGGGGGGGTTACAGAGAGGTGGCTGTGGAGGAGGGGAGGGTTACAGAGAGGTGGCTGTGGAGGAGGGGAGGGTTACAGAGAGATGGCTGTGGAGGAGGGGAGGGTTACAGAGAGGTGGCTGTGGAGGAGGGGAGGGTTACAGAGAGGTGGCTGTGGAGGAGGGGAGGGTTACAGAGAGGTGGCTGTGGAGGAGGGGAGGGTTACAGAGAGGTGGCTGTGGAGGAGGGGAGGGTTACAGAGAGGTGGCTGTGGAGAAGGGGGGGGGGGTACAGAGAGGTGACTGTGGAGGAGGGGGGGGTACAGAGAGGTGACTGTGGAGGAGGGGGGGTACAGAGAGGTGACTGTGGAGGAGGGGGGGTTACAGAGAGGTGACTGTGGAGGAGGGGGGGTACAGAGAGGTGACTGTGGAGGAGGGGGGGTACAGAGAGGTGACTGTGGAGGAGGGGGGGTACAGAGGTGGCTGTGGAGGACATTAAATAAAGTCTGCAGGGGGGCACAGTAGCACACTTTTTCTGACTTACCCTCCATACATGCTGGTATCTATCTGCATGCACCTGATAGGGCTAGGTGCATGCAGATAGACGCTGACCAGCCAATCACAGAGCAGGAGAGATAGCAGCATCCAGCAGGCTCCGCCTTAGCAGGGAAGCAAGAGGAGCTTAGCTGGTGCTTGCCACGATCTCCTGCGGAGGCTCCTCTTACAGCACGCCGGAGGGGGGTGGGGCGGAGCGGTGAGGCCGGAGGGGGGCGGGCGGAGCGGAGTGGTCCCGTGCTTGTGAAACTTTCTTCCCATTTACTTTCTATAATGGCCGGCCACGCAGGTGAAGATGTTACATGCTACTGTAGCGGGGGCACAGGTCTGTACTGCAGCCGGGTATAGCGTTGCGGCCGCGAATCGGCCTGGTTTACACAATAATCGGCCGATGCCGATTTTATAAAAACGGCCAAATATCGGCCGACCTGTAGACGTCGCTTCCGTGTTTACACATAGGAGACCAAGTAGTTTCCAGCTTTGATTCAGTCTCTTTCTAGCCAGCGGAAGTGCCGGATCGCGCTTCGGGTCTCCCGGTGGGACAGGAGGGCCGGGAAGAGCGGCAGAAGGGGACATCCTGTCCCGCTCCTCCGGTGCAGTTGTTATCGATAAAGAGCCGACTGCCCGCTCTAAAAAACAGTACCGGGGTGATGCATGCATCATCCTGGTATAACCCCTGAAAGCCGAGGCTGCATATGTGCTGCTCCAACACACCAGAAGCTGAAGACGTAATTTACTATGGTGAAACTAGTCAAGCTAGGATGCACGGTGTGTTGGAGCAAGTATCAGATATTATACAGTAAGCTTATCGCTGCTTGGAGAATCTGTGAGGACTTTAAATGCCCCATCAGTGATTATAGCAAGCTGTTACCTTTCCTGAGAACTGTTCCTAAACACTTGTAACGTTTTTCAATAAACCATTCTGGTTTACGCATTATGTGGAGCCCGTTTTTCTTTTAAATGCCATTTGTCCATGTGGAGCACGGATAGTGCAAGGGAGTTATTGGCTGGAGTCCGAGAGTGGAATCTGTGATCGCTGAGATCTGATCGGTGGTTGGACCTCGCAGAGTGTAGGGGAGCGGAGGATTCCTTTCTGGACTGTCCCTTGGGATCACGGATCATCAGTTCCCATCAGGAGCCAGTTCCTGTTTCCACAGGTCTTTCAGACCACAAAGCGCATTTGACCTCTCTTGCTGTAAGGCAATGAGGGTCAACTCCATTTGGTGAGTAGGAATTTCCTCTGTTTATGAATGTTCCTGTTCCTTGCACAGGAGAAACTTCAGACACTGGGGTCTCAGGTTTGAACTCTCCAGTCCAGGAGCCGTCTGACTGCATGAGAGTCTTAGTCCTGATGGTAACCTCTTATGCCACGTACACACGATCGGAATTTCCGATGGAAACAGTCCGATGGGAGCTTTTCATCGGATTTTCCAACTGTGTGTATGCCCATCGGTCTTTTTCTGTCAGAATTTCCGATGGACTTTGGATTGAGAACCTGTCCTTAATTTTTCCGACGGAAAACCTGTCGGATTTTCCGATCGGGTGTATGCAATTCAGACACGCAAAATTCCGACACATGCTCGGAAACAATTTGACGCATGCTCAGAAGCATTAAACTTCCCTTTTATAGTGCCGTCGAACGTGTTGTATGTCGTGGTGTTATTGACCGTCGGAATTTGGTGTGACCGTGTGTAGGCAAGACAGTTTGAGCGAAATTCCGTCGGAATTCCGACGGGAAAACCATCAGAACTTTTTCCGACGAGAATTCCGACCGTGTGTATGCGGCATTAGAAGGCAGTCCATTTTGCTTAGTTTCACTCCAGACCTCTACAATACAACATCCTGGCCACGCGATCGGTGATGGAGACTTGGTCATCAGAGGGGTCTCGTCTCCCAACATTGGTGCATTGGGTGATTTGCCTGTTTCTGCACTGTTGGACCATTCTACTGGATGGTTAGACAATGTGACAGTGGTGACATACATTAATTATCAGGGAGTGAGCAAAAGTTTTACTGTAGCAAGAGGGGTAGAATCAATCCTGTCCTGGGAAGAACTTCACATTCCAGCCCTATCAGTTTAGTACATTCTTTGTTAAGGACAACTGGCAGGCAGACTTCTTCAGCTGCAAGCGCTTGAATCTGGGAGAGTTTTCCCTGCACACAGAAGTATTTCAGGACCTGTGTCATAGGTGGAGGGACACTCAAGGTGGACCTCCTGGCCTCCAGATTGAACGACAAACTGGACATGTTTGTCTCCAGGCACAGAGATCCTCTAGTAAAAGCAGTAGATGCTCTGGTGGCTCAGTGTACATTCTTTTTGTTAACTCCCCTTTGGGGATGCAACAGAATTATGGCATGGGCAGAGCCTTCTTCAGCAGCTTAGCCGCAAGCAGAGCAGATCCACTCCAAACCACAGCATAAATCTGGGGAGTACAGATATAAAATTTATTAGAAGACCAATTTCCCCCCCTGCATAAACAGCTTGTATTTCAGGTACACCTGCCTGTTGCTATATCCACCGGTAGCGCCAAAAGGGACACTTCCTGGTACAAGGTGGAGGACTCTGGATCCTGGTGTCCTACCCAGATTGAACTTTTTATGCACTATTCAACTTTATTTTGGATCATGTTTGTCTCCATTTAGCGCTGCTGCAATATTTAAAGGGACAGAGTTTATCCTTTTCTAGTCAAAATCAGTAGATGCTCTGGTGGCTCAGTGAGATCCGTAAATCCTGATCTTTGCCTTCCTCTACTGAAATGTCTTGTTCATCCAGTGAACAATTCCAGTGATTCTCATTGTACCAGGCTGGCCCAGCCAGATGCGGTACACCAACCTGGTAAGATTCCTAGCAGACAGAACATGCTGTGGGCACCGCCAGGTCATCGTGATCTTCTGTAACAAGGACCATTTTGCCATCATTGACGCGCTCACTTTATCAGCACGACTTTTGAAGCCAAGGTTCTACTTCTCGCATGGACATGGAAGGCGTACTTTATGTGATGTGAGTTTAGGGAGTCTACCCCAGGAGTTTCTCTGTGGGACAAATTCTCTCCTTCCTGCAGCAGGGACAGGACCAACATCCGGCTTGACAACAAGAGTCAGGGTTTCTATCCTTTCTATTCTGTATGAGAGACTATTAGTCTCTCATTCCCTGTTTAAGACCTTTGAACAGGGGGTCTCCCATGTAGCCCCCACCTGGGCTGGGCTACAGTTTGTTTGCTAGTCTCCATTCCTTCTGTAGGCAGCAATAAAACCCAAAGGTTTAAGACTTCCTGTGTCCCTCAGAATTTGTACATAAACAAAAGAAACTTACCCAAAGCTGCCAGGAACTGTGAGATCTTTGTTGGGTAGCGCAGCTGAATGGTGTAAAAGATCTGCACCAAACCCTCTAAACACATCAGAGAGATGTTCTTCCCTTTATCCTTTTTCCCAGAATCCTCAGCAGCAGATGGGATAGATGTGTATCTCCAGATTAGCACCCTGCATATAAAAAAAGCCAGCCACAAAAAGAGGTGCAGATTAATCCCTGGCCATCGCAAAACAGATTGGTCAAGAAGATTTATGTAATTAACTAAATAGCCCTTTTAGACAAATTTTTAAATGTGTCAAGAAATTACTTACTGCTTTACTACCGTGACATTCCAATTACATTTAAAACTGCATATTTGCAGAGAGGAATCAAAAGATTGCTTTTGGAACTACAGTGCCTTGAAAAACTATCCATACCCCTTGAAAATGTCCACATTTTGTCAGATTACAACCGAAAACGTAAATGTAATTTGTAAAAAATGTTGAAAACCATTTATCATGTTCCTTCTACTTCACATGTATGTGCCACTTTGTGTTTGTCTATCACATAAAATCCCAATAAAATAAATTCAAATTTTTTGTTGTAACATGAAAAAATTTGGAAAAGGGGTATGAATACTTTTTCAAGGCACTGTATGTGCAATAGTTGTGCAGATAAAAGAACATTAGCCCTCTCAAACTGTTTCAGTGAAGGAGGCCAACTCCCACATTTAAAGAGGAAGTAAAGCCTCAAAAAAAAAAAAAAAAAAAAAAAGAAACCCTGCAAGGCAAAGGCATAATGAGCAAGTATGCATAGCATA
Source organism: Lithobates sylvaticus (assembly GCA_028564925.1). NCBI lineage: Eukaryota > Metazoa > Chordata > Amphibia > Anura > Ranidae > Lithobates > Lithobates sylvaticus. The sequence goes on along the minus strand of CM053029.1, from coordinate 562,654,644 downwards.
CTAGCTCATTATGAAAGACTTACCTGAAAACAAAGCCCCCGAAGTGGTCCTTATCCACAATCTTCTGCGCCGCCATCCAGGGCCGGAGTGACTTCAGGGTCTCGCTGCTCCAGCGCTATCATTCGCTGGAGCATCGATGACGTCACTCCCGTGCATGCGCACGAGATCGGCATATCGCCGTGATCTCGGCATCCTCAGTGCGCCTGCGCGCCGCTGTCTACATGCCTTTTCATTTCTAAATATCTCCTAAACCATGTAGGTTTAGGAGATATTTATTGGACCTACAGGTAAGCCTTAATCTAGGCTTACCTGTAGGCCAAAGTCATTTGGAAGGGTTTACTTCCACTTTAAGAATAATCTGCAGTCCATCTTCCCATGTCTCTCAGTTTACGATTATACTAACTTTATTTCTCTTCATACAAGCTAAGCACAAGCTTGCACATGTTGGTATGTATACTTATCCAGTAGCTTTAATACCTTTAATCATTGAGCCCTAGATCAGGCGTTCTGTCTTTATTCCAACTTCACTTGCTCTATATGCTTGTTCCAGGTCAGCGACTAAAAGTGTGTTTGAGGCAGGCGACTAGCATTTTTGTGAAGGAGATCAGCTCTTGCTTCCTACATTTTTCACTCAGTACAGGTTTCCTTAACAACCTGATTACTGGGCACTTAAACCCCCCTCCTGCCCAGACCAATTTTCAGCTTTCGGCGCTGACGCACTTTGAATGACAATTGCGCGGTCATACAACACTGTACCCAAATAAATTTTTATAATTTTTTTCCCACAAATAGAGCTTTCTTTTGGTGGTATTTAATCACAGCTGGGGTTTTTATTTTTTGCTAAACAAAAAAAGATGGAAAGAAAAAATAAAATAAAAATCATGTTTAATAGTTTGTTATAGAATTTTGCAAACAGGTAAATTTTCTGCTTCATTGATATGCGCTGATGAGGCGGCACTGATAGGCTGCACTGGTGGGGACAGATAAGTCAGTACTGATGGGGACAGCAAAGATGGCACGGATGGGTGGCACAGATGGGCACGGATGGGTGGCACAGATGGGCACGGATGGGTGGCACAGATGGGCACGGATGGGTGGCACAGATGGGCACGGATGGGTGGCACAGATGGGCACGGATGGGTGGCACAGATGGGCACGGATGGGTGGCACAGATGGGCACGGATGGGTGGCACGGATGGGTGGCACAGATGGGCACGGATGGGTGGCACAGATGGGCACGGATGGGTGGGCACAGATGGGCACGGATGAGCACTGGTAGGTGACACCGATGAGCACTGGTAGGTGACACCGATGAGCACTGGTAGGTGACACCGATGAGCACTGGTAGGTGACACCGATGAGCACTGGTAGGTGACACCGATGTGCAGCACTGTAAAAGCACATTGTGGGCACTGGCACTGACAGATGGCACTGTGGGCACTGACAGGTAGAGCTAGTGGGCACTGGTAGGCGGCACTTTTTTTAGGGCAAAGGTGGGCACCATGGACCCTGGGCACATTGCAGTGAGAGGGACTGATCTCACTGCCGCCGGTGACAGCGCGAGGAGGAAAAAAAGCCGATTACCGGCTCTGTTATTATCACATGATCAGCTGTCATTGGCTGACAGCTGATCACGTGGTAAGGGGTCGGGATCGACCCTTACTCGGATCTGTGATCCAGCGAATCTCACAGACTCGCTGATCACAGAGCGCGCGCCCTTTCCCGGGACGACATCAATAGCATCTTAGATCCGCGCTGTAGCCGTTATTCGGCTATAGCGCGGATCCCAGGTGGTTAAAGCAGTGGTTCTCAACTCCTGTCCTCAGGACCCACTAACAGGCCAGGTTTGCTAGATAACTGAAATAAATCACAGGAGATCTCATTTGCTGCTCAGTGATTGCAATATTCTAGTCTGCATCTCCCCAAGGTAATACTTAAAATCTGTTAGTGGATCCTGATGACAGGAGTTAAGAACCACTGCCTTAAAGGATATGTTCACACTTTGGAACATGTTACATGTTCTACCTGTATTTTAGGTGGAATCTGTAACATGTCCCAGCTCCTACAGCCTCTCTCCCCCGCATTAGTATGACAGTGAGTAGGGGATCTTCTCCCTACACCCACGGTCAAAATTCATCTCTGCCCATACAGCTGCATAATTCATTCAGTTTCCTGTGAATGAATAGACTACAACTACCATCAGCCACCTTGGTTGATGACTTGTAGTTTTGAATTGACTGTAGTGGTGATGAGGGCTCTCATAGTCAATTCACAAGCCCTAAAGCTTGCCAACAGTCAGTCCGTATAGGAGGTAGGGGCTGAAAGCTGCAGAAGCCAAATATTGCACACCTGATCACGGATGCAATGCTTTCCAACCTCCTGTAGAAAAAAAACAATACATGCACATTCATTTTCTGCAAAAATATGTGCAGTTATTTTTTCTTAAAAGGTGAACTTATCTTTTAAGGGTTAAAGCAAACCTGTGCTCAATACTTATAATTTGCTCAGAAAATAATTGCCAATGAAAAAAATTAAATAAAATAAATCGAATCACAGGCCAGCTGCTACCTGCAATGCCATAAATGTAATTTTGGAGATCTTTATCAAAGCTTAAATTCTGTTAATAGCAAAACTTTATTGTGATATAAGCAATTCATTTTTTGATTATTTACAATGTTAAACCCTTCACATTTGAGCATGCTTGTAGTAGTGTCATATTTATATTACTGTACTGCATAGACAAATTTGCAGATTCTCTTTCTACCAGCTATTTGCATTTCACACAATACTGTTGTGTTCAACAACTGTAGTTTTCAAATCTGAATGAGCTGCCTAGTACATTTGCACTGATAAAGTAAATCACATGGCAAAATTATGGACAAGGAAGCAGAGCCTGCATATGCAATAGTGGCTGTCCTACGAGTACATAAAAAATTAGGATACACAGAAAGAAGGCTCAGGCTGGCCATATATTATTCAATTTTTTTTTGTACAATTTTCCTTTAGGCTCCATTCACACCTGAGCGTATTGATTCACTGGCGCTTGTCAGACGTTTTTTTTTTTTTTTCATGCTTTCTTGCAGCTTTTTACAAGCTTTTTAAAAGCATTTTAGAAGCGTATTACAAGCGTTTTACAGCTTCAGGCGTTTTTGTTTAGCCAATAGAAAGTACTAGGGGTAGGAGAGGAAATTAGGGGTGGAGAGTTGCTATTTGAGCAGGTAACGCTCAAGTCAGGTGTTTCGATTGAAGTCTATGGGGCCAAAAACACTTGTAATCTGCTAAAAAGAAGCTCATGTACTTTGAGCTTTGGGCATTTTGCTTCAGGCTACAGAACACTCAGATGTGAACAGGGACCATTGAAATGAATGGGATTTCCCTTGTTAAGCATTTTAAAGCTACAAGCAGAAAATCGCTCAGGTGTGAACGGGAATAAGAAAAAGATTTTGGCGGTGCCCGGATCTACCAGGTTTGTTTAATATATATTTGTATGGATTATATAGATTAAATCCACAGATCGATACTAGACTTAAAATAAGTCTGAATCTAGACCTTCCCCGTACCTGGGGCATAAAATAAGAAAACCTCGTATAGGGTCCCCTTGAAGAGACAAGAGAGATACCCCCCGAGACAAGATGGACGGCTGGAGATCTACTGTTGGATTTTATATATATCACTTTATTAGTAAAATAGAAAAAATAAATGTAAACAAACAATACCACTTCCCATAGCAAAAATTTCATTCAAGATCACAAAGGAATTCCTTTGTGATCTTGAATGAAATGTTTGCTATAGGAATGGGAAGTGGTATTGTTTGTTTAAATTTATTTTTTCTATTTTACTAATAAAGTGATATATATAAAATCCAACAGTAGATCTCCAGCCGTCCATCTTGTCTCGGGGGGTATCTCTCTTGTCTCTTCAAGGGGACCCAAACCTAAACACTTTAAGTATGTAGTGCAAGGGCCTGCATGATTGCATACAAATGGAAAGGTAAATCTAAAGGAAATTAAATAAGAAAATTGTATAATGTATGGCCAGCCTTAGAAAACATTAACACAAACAGATATGATCATTTCCATTAACCTGATTAAGGTATAGCTGGCCATTTTGTACATTACCTGGTAATCTCACAGATATTGTGGAAGATTTTGTCGCTATTTTGTCCATCAGGCCCATCAGTGACCCCTGTCTCCTTCAGCTGCTGTATTTTCTGCAATGCAACAGACACCGTGTATCTCATGAAGTCTAGACTGGCTCTCAGAACACTAAGGCTTTCCTCATGGGCTCTTGTACTGTCTCTGAAAGTGATAAGTGCATACAGTAAAGCTCAAAAGAACAGAAACAAAAAACGTAAAAAAAAAATGCAATGCCAACTGCTAAAGAATTTGTTTTAAAACACAAAGCCAAAATATATATGAACTTATAGTCGATGCACGAACTGAGATTTTACCTGAACAGTGCAGTTAAAATTGTGGAAACAAATCCCATAGAGAGCAAGCTTTTACACGCTTTATTATTCCCAGGTTTTGATTTCCCAGATTTTTCTTTCAGGATATCAGCCAGTTTGCTGTAGCATTTAAAAATTCCCATGATGCCTTCAAATTTGCTTTTACTGTAAATAAAAAAAGGTGCACACACATGAGCATCATACAGCAATAAAAACCAAGGGAAGCTGCTGTTAATCACGTCAAACCTGTTTTTCATAACTTTTGAAGATTTACAAAAAAAAAAATTAAAATTCTTATGCAGAAAATATAATATCAAAAGTAGGCTCCTAAAATATATGTATCCAAGATAGTTATACCTATGCAAGGTTCATATCATCTAAACTCCTACCGTCGAATTGAGCTGAAACATGTCCAGCACTTAAAGAAGTACCGTATATACTCGAGTAATAGCCTTTTCTTTTGTGCAGAAAATGCCCCCCCTCGGCTTATACTCGAGTCAGACACTTTTTTTGAAGCAGAGAATGACATTTTCCGACCCGAATTTGGGGACCCGTATTATTGCTAGGAACCCCAAATGATATATGTTGTAGTGATAGTGACACTGGGTTTGCACACCAAATTTGTGGTTCCTAGCACCAAGTGGCCCCGAGATACGGGGCCCCAAAGTTGGTTTGGAAAATGTCATTCTCTGCTGCAGAAAAGTGCTTGACATTTTACGAACTGACTTTGGGGCCCCGTATCTCGGGGCCACTTGGTGATAGGAAACCCATCTTTGGATATGTTGTAATGATACATGTCCATCTGCAGCAATGTCATTTAGGGACCCTTTGGGTCCAGAGACCCCAAGTTTTGGCTGCAGCTAGGGGGCATCTAGGAACCCTTAACTACCAAGTTTGAAGTACGGGGGACCTATGGCTGCAAATGGGCACAGTGAGGCTGCAAATGGGCATTGTTGACCCTCTTTTCCACTTACAGTAGCTGCGCATTTCTCACCCTAGGCTTATACTCAAGTCAATACGTTTTCACAGTTTTTTGTGGTAATATTAGGTGCTCGGGTTATATTCGGGTCGGCTTATACTCGAGTATATACCGTATCCCCACAACTTCAAAATTACAGCTGAACCCCCCCAAGAACTTGGTCTCAAATGACCACAATGCTCAGCAGGAGACAGGTATCTAAGGCCTAAGTGACAGCGCTCAGCTCTGGCTGCACGTATGTAATAGAGTTGAGTGCTGTCATTCACCACAGCAGGGGGAGGGGAGTCTGTCATTGCAACAATCCTGTGCAAGTGTTTATAGGATTGTTGGCAACAAAAAGCAGAGACTTCTTTATTTACTTGTTGTAGGCACAATCTATGTGTTCCCCGAACACAGAGGAGAGGGGGAGGTGGCTTGAGCGCTCTGCTGTAGAACCCCCTATAGGAATGCTCAGAAATTGGGTCTAGCCTGGGGTGGAGCTACCAGCAAAATATAAAAAATAAAGGCAATGTGCTTTTATTAAGCCACAATGCTGCAGAGAGCTGCATAGCAATGACCATCGCCTTCAGACACTGGCAGAAAAACTGAAGCCCTGCAAGGGAGGGGATGTTGCATTCCTTTTTTTTGCCAGTGTCCATTCACCTGCGGGTGACATTTACAAAGATCAGAATCCCTGCTCTTTGTCTCCTGAGGGATCCTACAACTAATGGAAATTATAGTGAAATGTTTTCTTTCAGGTATATGTAATGCCATTTTTTTTTTTTTCTAATGCCATTTTTTTGAAAAGTTTTTCAAGAATACAATACAGGCAAAACGCAATGGTATTACAGTCTTCACACATAAGAAAAGACAAACAATCTCAAAATAATGAGGCACTATAGATCGCTACAGGTAAGAAAAATGATAGCCACCCCTCTCAGGTTAACTATCTGTTCAAAACAAAACCAAAAGACATTCCCAACTCAACTCACCATCTAATCTGCTGCCAACCAAATTATCCTAACAGTTTGTGTTAAAAACAGGGGTTTAGTTAGCACACTTTTGCAAATACATGCAAATGTGTAATATTGGTGAGGGGACACACTGGACAGCCTTGCTGCCATTGTGCTATGTGTCCAGTGTGCCCCTGTGCCTCTAAGGAGGACTGGTCGACCTCCAGCCTCGCCTGCCCTCTATCTTTCCATTAAAATGCATGTGCTTCCACTGTCTAGGCTCTCATAAATTTACAAGAGTTAGGACTGCAGACATTTTGGGATGCCTTGGAGTGGCTCTATAGCTTACGCATGTATTTGCAAATGTGTGCTAACTAAACCCCTGTTTTTAACGCAAAACTGTTAATTTGGTTGGTAGTAAATTGGCTGGCGAGTTGAGCTGGAAATTTCTTTGGTTTTGTTTTGCATGCGTGGCCCTTCCATGTGCTCCTTGCTGTGAAGGCCAGTTAGGCCATTTTCACACTGGGGTGGTGCGCGCTTCGGCGGTAAAGAAGCTCTATATTTAGCGTTGCTTTACCATCATTTTAGCAGCGATATTCGGCCGCTAGCGGTGCGGTTTTAACCCCCGCTAGCGGCCGGAAAAGGGTTAAAACCACCTGCAAAGCGGTATAGCCGCGCTGCCCCATTGATTTCAATGGGTAGGAGCGGTATAGGAGCAGTGAATACACGCTCCTTCACCGCTCTCCAAAGATGCTGCCTGCAGGACTTTTTTTACCATCCTGCTAGCGCACTGCTCCAGTATGAAAGCCCTCCGGTTTTCACACTGGAATGAAAGGACCCGCTTTTTTCAGGCGCTTTACAGGTGCTATTTTTAGCGCTGTAGCGCCTGAAAAATGCTTCAGTGTGAAAGGGGCCTTATAGGTTGGGGCAGTGGCCAGTTATTTGTAACTATATGTTCAACAATTCATCTTGAACAATAATCTTCAAGATAATCAATCAGGTTATAAGTAGAAGCCTGAACTATAGGGTAATTGCCTGTTGAGTAAAGGCATCTGATTCTGTTCTGTTAGGCCAGCCATAGGTAGAGCAAATTTTCTGAAACCATTGTGTTCTCCCAGCAGGGGAAGTAGTCCCAAATACAGCCACTAGCAATAGTCGCAGGTAAAATCTGGCAGGCAGGTTGTATCCATGTTGATCATTTGGTACATTCACCCTGCCCATACAGGGTTCAAATCTTGGCTGGTTCCTGCTGAACCAACCAAGATTTGCACAATCTATGGCCAGCTTTAACGAGTTCCAAGAGGAACTGTAATCTGAAGCAACCAAAAGATAAAATGAGAGTAAAAGAAAGTAAAAAGAGAAAAAAGTAGAAGGAAGAAGAGGGAAAGGGAGGACAGGCGTGAGTAAGAGGATATGGGAAGAAGCAGGAAAACAGTTAGTCTTTTTTGTATTTGTTTTTTAAACAAGGAAGCATGGGTGTAAACCTCCTATAGGGGAGTCTCAAAGCAGGACCAGGGATCCCACACCCATTCATAGGTAGTGAAAGTATTAAGTCTGGTCATAAGAGCTTCCATAAGTTTGACCTCTCCAATATGAGAATTTAGGTCAAGTGTGGCTGGCAATCGAGCATCTCGTGGCTGTAAGAAATGTATGGTCTGCATTCTGGCATCCTTAGGCACATGGGGTGGTGAAAGACCAAGAAAGTATATGGCTGGATCAGGTGTGATTTGTATAAGTGTAGAAAAGGGCTTCTACTTCTAGTCTGAATGGGTGTATCTTGGGATATGCATCTTATGGAACAGTTTCCCAGAGTGCCGTCTGCATCTTCAGCAATAGCCTTTTTTTTTAATTTTAAAGGTTGAATACAAGTAGGGAATGTAAAGTTTTATTTTTTTCCCCATTTGTCAGTGTCCTATTGGGAGGATTTTCTTCACTTCTGGTCTCAGAAACAAAGGAACTCTCTTCAAAAAGTAAAGCTGGCCTAATGAAAGCAAACTAACAGATTCATTGATCCACACAAACATGGTGGGTGGAGGAATCCCTGTTCACCAGGACATTATATTTTGAAAGAATACCTTGTTGAGCAGTTGCAACCGCTGATCAATGGAAACTTTTCCAACAGGTCCCTTCAAAAGGAGTTTATGAAACAAATTGACTTCCGTTGAGCAGGGAAGCCTACACATTGATTGAAATTTGGCCTGTCTTTGCTGGACTGGCCAAATTCTGGTAAGTGTATGGACAAGCTTAAAGATGAGTTTTGGGTATTGTAGGTAATTTTGACATAGTTGCATAGGTCCAGATTGGACCAATGTATGTATGTGCCATACCTGTAGGATTCCCGTGGAGCCTCAAAATCATTGTAGTAGGCACTGCTACTACAGTGATTGCCGCTAGCTTCCGGGTCATGTGTGAGCAGCTTGCTTAGTGGGTTGTTTGCTCAGCACTGGCGCTATTCAGAGAACACTTTGCTTTTCTCAACCAATGCAAAGTGTTCTTCTTAGAGGAGGTGGAGATTGTGACATCACTGCCCTGCCTCTGCACCTTGTCCAATCAGAGAATACTTTGCATTCATTGAAAAAAAAAAGTGTTCTCTGAATAGTGCCCATGTCGAGTGAGCGGGACCTGGATAAGTGGATATCACTAAAGCAGCAGTGTCTACTACAGTGATTTTCAGCTTTCATAGTGATTCCACAGGTATGGCAAATACTTACTTAAAAATTGCTATGCCTGAAATTTGGCTTGAAGAGAAATTCTCTTTTAGACCATTGTCACCGCACTGGAAGTTCCTTCTATTTCTGTTTTGGTGACAACTCAAAATTGTGTATTTTTACCCTTACTCACAGTGCAGGTGACAGTGGTCACCAAGACAAATGGAAAGGGTGATACTTCCCAGCGGGGATGCAGACACCAATAATAACCAGAGTTTTCAATGCTTCCCTATCTTTAAAAAAAAAAAAAGAAGAAGAAGGGGGCTTTATATACAATTTAGGGAGTTTAAGTGGTGCCTCCCCCTAAAAAAAAGAAAAAGGCTTAAAAATCCTACAAAGAATTAAAACAAACTAATTGGAAATTATTTTTTATTTTTTTTACATACCTCTAAATGCCTGTTGCTATGGGGTCCCTCGTAGTCTGCCTCCTGCGTAGCCTCGGCTGGTGACATCACTTAACCTCGGCGCAGGAAGGGCTCCCCAGTCATCTGGGTCCCGTCACGTGTCCCAGGTGACTGTGCAGCTAATCACGGCGCAGCTCACGCATGCGCAGTGGGTACCCGGGTGGGATACACCTCTTTAAATACAGGTTTATACTACATACCTAACAGAAAATGACCAGAAAATGGACTGTGTGCTATCTTAAGATCATCCCAATAATATATTACTGATGTAAGGGCAAGCTAGCACAAAAGTTGGGATTCTAAGCTGCTTCTAAATCTTTTGCAGATAATAAAATCGGTAAAAAAAAGACAAAAAAGTACCTGGTTATAAACTTAGGGGGAAAAAAATCAAACCTATTAATAGGCAGCTTTTCTTACCTGAAGTTTGCTGTGCTGTAGTTGTACTCTATCAGCACCTCACACACTCCCATGACCAAAACAGCATAGGTATAATTTTTCATCCCAACGCTTGAATTTGGCGAGAAGTCAGCCGACTTGTCCTAGTATGGTGGGAGAAAAGCACAGTAAATTTTGCCTGTAACAATCAAAATTGTAGCTTTTCATTTAGAGAAAAAGCGCATTACCAATTCAAACTCTTCTAAATCACATTTGGTCATTCTTCTTGTGATAGATTCCAACATTTCATCAATTTCCTTCCGACATTCCATACAGTCATCATCGTCATTCTCATCTTCCATGCCCCTCTCCTGCAGTACGCTGCTCCTCTGCTTATACCAGCTCAAGCAATTATGAATACTGCTCAGTAGGTGTGCCTAGAGAACAGGAGTGTCAAAATGTTAGGAAACGATTAATAATGTCCCTTTGGAATCAATAAAGTATTCTGAATCTGAACAAACAAGAAGAGCAGCACTTTTGGCTGTCCAGTTCTCATAGTAGAATTGGATATGCATGCAGGCTAAACACAAGAAATAAATTGGTACTCCTGTAATCAAAATGCAAAGCTTTTTACTACCATTGAGTACAATCATATCAATCACAACACACATCTTCCATAAACAAGGTACATATTTCAAGACATCTTTTATTTTATTTTAAAACCACTTCAGCCCCAGAAGGTATTACCCCCTTCCTGACCAGGCCATTTTTTGCAATATGGCACTACGTTATTTTAACTGACAATTGGGTTGTCATGGGATGCTGTACCCCCAAAAAAAAAAAAAAAAAAAAAAGATGCCTTTTATTCCATCGCAAATAGAGCTTTCTTTTTGGTGGTATTTGATCACCTCTGCGGTTTTTATTTGTTGCACTATAAACAAAAAAGACTGACAATTTAAAAAAAAAAAATTATATATATATATATATATATATATATATATATATATATATATATATATATATATATATATATATATATATATATATATATATATATATATATATATTTTACTTTCTGCTATAAAACAACACACCCAATAAAAAAAAATGTAAAAAATCTAATTTCTTCAGCAGTTTAGGCCAATATGTATTCTGCTACATGTTTTTGGTATAAAACAAAATCCCAATAAGCGTATATTGATTGGTTTGTGCAAAAGTTATAGCTTCTACAAACTATGGGATAGATTTATGGAATTACTAGTAATGGTAGCGATCAGAGATTTTTAGTGGGACTGCGACATTGCGGCAGACAAATCTGACACTAAGTGACACTTTTTGGGGACCAGTGACACAAATAGAGTGATCTGAGCTAAAAAAAAAAAAAAAAAAAAATGCACCATCACTGTACTAATCACACTGGAAGGAAAGAGGTTAACATCAAGGGCAATCAAAGGGTTAAATGTGCTCTTAGGGAGTGCTTTCTAACTGTGGCGGGGGTGCTTTGGCTGTGAGAAGACAGAGATCTGTGTTCCTGCTTAGCAGAAACACAAGATCTGTCTCCCCTGCTAGCAGAACAGGTCTCGGCGAACATCAGGTCTGCAGGACCCACTGATTGGCTCCTGCTGTGTCCAATCAATCGGTACCTGTACGTAATTTCACGCAGAAGAGCTGCAATCCCACAGTATATGTACGCGGGGCGGCCGGCAAGTGGTTAAACACAGGAATGAAAGAGTAACTCCACTTTTGTTGAGAAAAAAAAAAAAAAACATTCCCCTCTGGGTGATCTATGTACAGTACATTGCAAGGATTTTAACAAACTTTGCTGCAGATTACTACCTTTTGGTATTCTGAGGGAATAGCTGTTTGTCTGTGTTCATGTGAGTGAATCTGTATGGCAGTGGTTTATAATTAGTCAGCTGCTGCACCTGCAGGGCTCATAGAAAGAAACTTGCAGGTTCTGCATCACTTTAGATGCGATTTCCTTTTCAGAGAAGCTAATCAAAAAAAGTTAATTTTTATTGCAGGGGATGCTAAAAATTTGACTCATATTTTAGTGCAAACTTCTGGGAAAATCAGTGAGCCAAATCATAGAAGCAAGAAATGTAATTTCTTGGGGGCATTCTGTACACCATCTGTGTGCACAGAACACCTCCATGTAGCCATATTGCATTGCATTTTACAGAAATTTACAGTGCTGCAGATTGAAAAGGAAAGGTAGTTAACTTTAACTGAATTAATAACTTCAAATACAATATGACTGTTGCATTAATATATGCTGTATTATTTATGCCTAAAAAGTGGGAGTTACCCTTTAAGCATGTGGATACCCTCTCTATTTGTCTAGAATAACATATTTCGGGACCTTGATACAAGCTTAATACTCCCAATAAAAAACTAAGGACATTGACATGTATAGCGTTTGTCTCTCTCACCAAAGGTTCTTGCAGGATAATCTGCTCTTTTTGGGCTGTGATACACCTCTCAAGCTTCAGCGGTGGCAACAGATCAGGCTCTGGTTCATAATAGCGCTTTAACTGTACAAAACAACAGTGAACAAATAAAATCAGACAAGGACAAATAGAAAACACAAACTGAACGTCACACACTGAAATGGCCACAAAGGGAATCTCATTTTGCAATATGTGTTGGGTTTACATGTAAAAAAACAGTGCTTAGTGGAGATTTTCATAAATTCTTCCTGGTCACAACATGGCAGCTACTGCTGGCACCCAGATATGTCATATCGATTAGTAGAGCAGCCTTTTTTTTTTAGCAGTAAAGCTGGTTATAAACGGCTTTGAATTTCATCTAATTATTGCTAAATCAGCTGAAATACAAGGCATGGGTGGTCCAGCCAGCATTATCCTGCTCAGCAAAAGTGGATTTAAAATTGACTGGGTCGGGTGGAAAATCATCATCCAAACAGTGACTGCATTCTATCATATCAGATGCAGTCACTGTTCAGCATCCGGCAGTGGAGATTCCATGCCGATAGTGTGGATGCGGGAATTTACTTTCTTCCGCTTGTTCAGCCAGCAGGCTGAAAGACAGAAAAACAAGCCATACACGGTGCATCCGGAAAGTATTCACAGCGCTACTTTTTCCCACATTTTGTTGTTACAGCCTTATTCTAAAATTGATTAAATTCATTATCTTCCACAAAAAAATTCTACAAACAATACCCCATAATGACAACATGAAAGAAGGTAGTTGGGGAGGGGGGAGGATAGATAAAGAGGACTATTGCGGTACTGGTATAATAAAGGTCAATACTCGTGATTTTTGTAAAAGAAAATACATACGGTAGTTTATTTATTACAAAATACAATAGGAAGCAAAAAGGTGAAATAACAATACAATTGGGATAGTGCAGGATAACATTTGGGTGGGTCCAAACCCAAATTTTATCCTGCACTATCCCAATTGTATTGTTATTTCACTTTTTTGCTTCCTATTGTATTTTGTAATAAATAAACTATGTATTTTCTTTTACAAAAATCACAAGTATTGACCTTTATTATACCAGTACCGCAATAGTCCTCTTTATCTATCCTCCCCCCTCCCCAACTACCATTTAATCCAGGACGAGGTACACTGTTTAGCGAGTTTTCCAGACCCCTCTATCTACACAACATGAAAGAAGTTTGTATGACATCTTTGCAAATTTATGCAAAATAAAAACAAATCCCATGTACATAAGTCTTCACAGCCTTTGTCATGACACTCAGAATTGAGTTCAGGTTCCCCCTGTTTCCGCTGATCATCCATGAGATGTTTCTACAACTTGATTGGAGTCCACCTGTGGTAAATCCAGTTAATTGGACATGATTTGAAAAAGGCACACACCTGTCTATATAAAGGTCCCACAATTAACAGTGCATGTCAGAGCACAAACCAAGCCATGAAGTCCAAGGAATTGTCTGTAGACCTGAAAGGGTATGGGACACAGTGGTTTGTTCTAGAGAAGTGGTCATCAACCCTGTCCTCAGGGCCCACTAACAGGCCAGGTTTTATGTATTACCTTGGGGAGAGGCAGACTAGAATACAACAATCACTGAGCAGCAAATTATATCACCTGTGATTTATTTCAGTTATCTTGCAAACCTGGCCTGTTAGTGGGTCCTGAGGACAGGGTTGATGACCACTGTATTAGAGGATATAATTGAGTCATATACTTCCTGTGGAGCAATACTGAGAAAATGCCTACAACGAGATGCAAGTAATCCTCTTGGTTGTTCCCACAGTCCTCATAGATTAAAAAAAAAAAAAAAAAAAAAAAAGAATTGCTCGCTCTACATGTTTCGCGACCTGAACTGTCGCTTCTTCAGGAGCTTCAATATTTCTAGTTAGAAACACATACTTTAATTAGAATGCAGAACACAATTTTTTGTACCAAGATACAATTGTGCATGTGTATACAGCACTATACACAAACTCACCAATAGTATGTGCTTAAATAAAGAGTTTCGGAGCTCACCTATGCCACGATCGTGAATGCAAGTCGACAACCGGGGACACTGGTGCTGGGCAACAACCACAAAATGGGCACATGTGTCACCCTGACACATGTGGGTATGTGCAAGGTAACTGAACATAAAGAGTATTTGAGTAAGTATTAACAATTACTTCAATTGTTATAAAAAAAAAAAAAAAAAAAGCTATAATGCTAGGTCCCATACTCGCATATTGATTGATATGTAGCCACTACTGTTCACATCGCCTTACACAGGTACTTTCCCAATCTATAGAAAAGACCATAGAGTTGGTCCTCCCAGGGTCTTTAACCATGTGATGACACACTTTACCAAGTAACTTGGACTGAGAAAGAAAGATGGTAGCTGACAAACCCGAAAATATCTTAGTTCCCTGATAAGGGATAGAAGGATTCAGTTTTATAAACAATGTGTTGTATATGTATGAATTTTATGTAAACTATTAAAATGTGTTATTATTTTTATACGTGCCTACAAAGTCCATTATTCACAAATTTCAGCATTCATAGATTATGTAGGATGTGGCACATTTATACCAAAGTTGTTTGACTGCCACCTGAGGGCAATGCACTCTAAATTTCACTGATGAAACAAAGATTGAACTCTTTGGCCTGAATAGCAAGCATCATGTCTGGAGGAAACCAGGCACCGCTCATCACCTGGCCAATATCATCCATACAGCGAGGAATGGTGGTGGCAGCATCATGCAGTGGGGAGGTTTTTCAGTGGCAGGAACTGGGAGACTAGTCAGGATCGAAGGAAAGATGAATGTAGCAATGTACAGAGACATCCTTGATAAAAACTGCTCCAGAGCGCTCTGGAACTCAGACTAGGGCAAAGGTTCATCTTCCAACAAGACAATGACCCTAAGCACACAGCCAAGATAACAAAGGAGTGGCTACGGGACAACTCTGAATGCCTTTGAGTGGCCCAGCCAGAGCCCAGACTTGAACCCGAATGAACATCTCTGGAGAGATCTGAAAATGGCTGTGCACCAACACCCCCAACACAACCTGATGGAGCTTGAGAGGTCCTGTAAAGAAGAATGAATGGAATAACCTAACCAAAAATAGGTGAGCCAAGCTTGTAGCATCATACTCATTGAGACTTAGGCTGCATTCACATCTGAGCGTAGCTTTTCAGGCAGAAAATCGCGCGAATTGCGGCGGTTTTTACAGCGATTTGCTGCGTTTTTTACAGCGTTTCGCTGCGTTTTTTACCGCGTTTTGCCGCGGATTTTGTGCAGAGCAAAAGGTCACCAATGTAAAAAGAATAAAAACGCCCAAATCTGCCCGATTCGCGCGACAAAAAAGGGTCCGGAACTTGTTTGAGCTTCAGGCGTAGGGCTTCAGGCGTTTGGGAGTGGAGATGTGAACCATCTCCATAGAGAATAATGTATTTTTTCCCCTCTAGCGTTTTGTAGCTTCAGGCTTCAAGCTACAAAACGCTCAGGTGTGAATGCAGCCTTAAGGCTGTAATTGGTGCCATAAGTGCTTCACCAAAGTATCGAGCAAAGGCTGTGAATACTTATGTATATGGGATTTTTTTTCGTTTTTTTATTTTTAAAAAAATTTGTAAAGATTCCAAACAAGCTTCTTTCACGTTGTCATTATGGGGTATTGTTTGTAGAATTTTGAGCAGAATAAAGAATTTAATCCATTTTGGAAGGCTGTAACATAACAAAATGTGGAAAAAGTAAAGCACTGTGAATACTTTCTGGATGCACTGTTTATGACCAACTTAATGTTGAACTCAGACCTCTTACACACAAGAGTAAAAAAAAGGCACATTTTTTACTGATCTAAACACAGGTGCACTGTTGTCTATGGAACAATGCACACAACTGCATAAGGCTACTTTCACATTGGGGCGTTGAGTGCGCTGGCGGTAAAGCAGAGCTATATTTAGTGGTGCTTTACCGTCGTTTTAGTGGCGCTATTCGGGCGCTAGCGGGGCAGTTTTAACCCCCGCAAGCGGCCAAAAAAGGGTTAAAACTGCCCACAAATCGCCGCTGCAGCGGCGGTTTGCAGGCAGGTTTGGAGCGCTGCCCCAATGTTTTCAATGGGAAGGGGCGCTTTAGAAGCGGTAAATACACCACTCCTACAGCGCTCCAAAGATGCGGCTTGCAGGACTTTTTTGACCGTCCTGCAAGCACACCGCTCCAGTGTGAAAGCCCTCAGGGCTTTCACATTGGAGTGCACTGAGTGTCTCTTTCAGGGCGCTTTGCAGGCGCTATTTTTAGCACTTAGCGCCTGCAAAGCGCCTCAGTGTGAAAGGGGCCTAAAGGTCAGTAATACAGGGATAAGTACGGAGCCATAAAATAAAAAGAGACAATTTTACATTCAAGTGCAGTAATTTACACGCATACGCATGTATTGCAACACTGGCAACTAGAAGAGGGTGAAGAAGATTTTATGCATGTATACGCATATGCACGTTTATGCGCCTTTATAGAAAATTGTAATCAAGATCTTTCTGTCAACAAGATCTGGAGTATAAACATCAGTAAATTACTACAGTGCCTTGTGAAAGTATTCGGCCCCCTTGAACTTTTCAACCTTTTGCCACATTTCAGGCTTCAAACATAAAGATATAAAATTTTAATTTTTTGTGAAGAATCACCAACAAGTGGGACACAATTGTGAAGTGGAACGAAATCTATTGGATTTTTGAAACTTTTTGAGCAAATAAAAAACTGAAAAGTGGTGCTTGCAAAATTATTCGGCCCCTTTACTTTCAGTGCAGCAAACTCACTCCAGAAGTTCAGCGAGGATCTCTGAATGATCCAATGTTGTCCTAAATGACTGATGGTGATAAATAGAATCCACCTGTGTGTAATCAAGTCTCTGTATAAATGCACCTGCTCTGTGATAGTCTCAGGGTTCTGTTGAAAGCGCAGAGAGCATCATGAAGACCAAGGAACACACCAGGCAGGTCCGTAATACTGTTGTGGAGAAGTTTAAAGCCGGATTTGGATACAAAAAGATTTCCCAAGCTTTAAACATCCCAAGGAGTACTGTGCAAGCGATCATTTTGAAATGGAAGGAGTATCAGACCACTGCAAATCTACCAAGACCTGGCTGTCCCTCAGACAAGGAGAAGACTGATCAGAGATGCAGCCAAGAGGCCCATGATCACTCTGGATGAACTGCAGAGAACTACAGCTGAGGTGGGAGAGTCTGTCCATAGGACAACAATCAGTCGTACACTGCACAAATCTGGCCTTTATGGAAGAGTGGCAAGAAGAAAGCCATTTCTCAAAGATATCCATAAAAAGTCTCGTCTAAAGTTTGCCACAAGCCACCTGGGAGACACACCAAACATGTGGAAGAAGGTGCTCTGGTCCGATGAAACCAAAATCAAACTTTTTGGCCACAATGCAAAACGATATGTTTGGCGTAAATCAACACAGCTCATCACCCTCAACACACCATCCCCACTGTCAAACATGGTGGTGGCAGCATCATGGTTTGGGCCTGCTTTTCTTCAGCAGGGACAGGGAAGATGGTTAAAATTGAGGGGAAGATGGATGCAGCCAAATACAGGACCATTCTGGATGAAAACCTGTTGGAGTCTGCAAAAGACCTGAGACTAGGACGGAGATTTATCTTCCAGGACAATGATCCCAAACATACAGCAAAATCTACAAAGGAATGGTTCACAAATAAACGTATCCAGGTGTTAGAATGGCCAAGTCAAAGTCCAGACCTGAATCCAATCGAGAATCTGTGGAAAGAGCTGAAAACTGCTGTTCACAAACGCTCTCCATCCAACCTCACTGAGCTTGAAGGAAGAATGGGCAAGAATTTCAGTCTCTCGATGTGCAAAACTGATAGAGACATACCCCAAGCGACTTGCAACTGTAATCGCAGCAAAAGGTGGCTCTACAAAGTATTAACGCAAGGTGGCCGAATCATTTTGCACGCCCCACTTTTCATTTTTTTATTAGTTAAAAAAGTTTCAAAAATCCAATAGATTTCGTTCCACTTCACAATTGTGTCCCACTTGTTGGTGATTCTTCACAAAAAATTAAAAGTTTATATCTTTATGTTTGAAGCCTGAAATGTGGCAAAAGGTTGAAAAGTTCAAGGGGGGCCGAATACTTTCGCAAGGCACTGTACATCTGTGTGCAAAACTCCTTAGCAACCCACAAAGCTCATTGATACTAGGGTTGCACCAATACCGTTATTGGTGCTGATACTGAGCATTCGCACGAGTACTCTTTGCAGTGCGATTTGAGCCCACACAAAATGCATGGACTCAAATCACACTGCAAAGAATCGAATGCCATCTGAACAGCAATGCGGTCGGATTCCTGTCCGAATCACATGCAGTTTCCCCCACCACTCCTGTGTGAACCCAGTATAGAAAGACAGGGAAGCACCATCTAAGTGCAGCAATGGGCAAACAGTTAACTAAAATATTTTTTTAAACAACTCACATGTTAAAAGTACATATCTCTACATATCCAAATCTGCACGGTCATATTGTGCCCGTCCCACGAGACCCGCTTATGATGGAAACAGGCGTGTAGAAGGAGCTCGCGAGCTCCAAGCGCATGGCCTGTTACTGCAGCAGTTTGTTTCCAAGCTCACATCACTTCCGCCCTATACTCACTTGTGTGCTTCAAGCTGGTTTATAGGGGCCCCGGAAACTTCCTACATATCCTCAAGCCCTGTGAGCACCGCAAGCGGTCGTGGTTTTCCCATCATTAGCGTGTCAGGTGGGACGGGGGCATTATGACCATGCGGATTTGGATTTGTCATGCGAGATATGCATT
Organism: Lithobates sylvaticus; assembly: GCA_028564925.1. Taxonomy (NCBI): domain Eukaryota; kingdom Metazoa; phylum Chordata; class Amphibia; order Anura; family Ranidae; genus Lithobates; species Lithobates sylvaticus. The sequence goes on along the minus strand of CM053029.1, from coordinate 562,635,526 downwards.
TTTAACATGCAAGTTATTATAACATTTATTAATAAACTGTTTGCCCATTGCTGCATTTAGATGGTTGTGCCCTGTCTTTCCATGCTAGGTTCACACAGGAGCGGTGTAGGAAACCGGATGCGATTTGGACAGGAATCGCATTACATTCCTATTCAAATAGCATGCTTTTCTTTGCAGTGCGATTTGAGCCCATTCATTTTGTATGGGCTCAAATCATACCACAAAAGGTATCAGTACTCGGTATCGGCGTATACTTGACCGAAAGCATCGGTACTCATACTCACCAGTAAGGAAACCGGTATTGGTGCAACCTTTATTGATACTGATACATCTTCAAAGGGTTTCAGGACTGGGGACACACTGGGGTTGATTTACTAAAACTGGAGTGCAAAATCTGGTGCAGCTGTGCATGGTAGCCAATCAGCTTCTAACTTCAGCTTGTTTAATTAAGCTTTGACAATAAACCTGGAAGCTGATTGGTTTCTATGCAGAGCTGCACCAGATTTTGCACTCTCCAGTTTTAGAAAATCTACCCCAGTGAGTTCTATTAAGTATTTTCAAGAGACACATGAAATCTACTTACCAGAATTTGCAAACTTTGGTAGTACAGTACAGCACTAAGGCCCCTTTCACACATGCGGTCCGTATGTCCATTTTTCATCCATGCGTTTTCGGATGAAATACGGACATACATGCATCCCTATGGGATAGCGGGTGTCAGCGGATGAGCATCCGCTGACACCCGCTATCATCCGTCTCTGCTATGGTCCAATTCTGCAGACGGAGGAAAACCCTATTTTTCTATCCGTCTTCAGAGCGGATCAGATGAACACGGACAGACGGTCCGTGTTCATCCGATCCCCCATAGAGGAGAGCGGAGATCTGACAGGGCGGTCCCTGCACAGTGTGCAGGGACCGCCCTGTCATCCGCCGGCTCAGCGGGAATCAACAGTGCGATCCCCGCTGAGCAAGCGGATGTTCATGGGGAGGATCATTACGGATCCGTCCCGTGGGAAAGGGGCCTAAGGTTCAAGCAGCGGCTGTTATTAACACATGTGAAATGTATGAATCTAAAGAAATAGACTGCCAAATCAACAAATAAAAGGTAAAACTTATATAAGTTATAGCACAAACCTGGATTTTAGATAAAAATTCAAATCTTTTAGAATGATAATCTGGACCTACTAACAGACAGACATACCTGAGACACCAGTGTCTGCATGATAGGGCTGGCCAGTTGAGAGTTTCGTTTGAGCACATCATAAAAACCCTGAAATAGAGAGAATTAAAGATACAGATCAATTGAGGCTCACAATAAATGAACTGATTACACACACACACACACACACACACACACACACACACACACACTTCAACCTGATTGTGTAATCTTCTTTAAATTAAAATTATTATTATTTCATTTGTTTCACTTTGTTTGTATGGTATTATGTATGAAGTCAATTGGTTCACTTTATTAGCAATATATATTTAAAGTGGTGTGCAAAATATTTGAGGAAATCACATTTGTGTTACATCATATATCACTATATTATGCAAGCGACTTCCCGGTTGATATTCTAATGCACCAAGCATGGAATTGTACACATTTTTGTGAACAAATGTTGTGCGAGGGCCACAGATTAATTCTAGGGTTCAGGTGCATGCTCATATGGCATAGTTTTCATAAATTAAGATTGTAAGTTCAGATTGCCATACAAGTATAGATTTTTCTCTTGCCAGTACATGAGCTAAACATGAGAAAAACACTCCATTCCCTCATCCACGCAAAACAGAGCAGAAGGAAAAATCTTCAACTGCCGTCTATTGTATTCAGGCACCTACAGCTGTCTGAATACCCAGAACAGCAACTGAATCTGATAGGATGCCGTCACCACTCAGCTGAGAGTTTTCCACCTGGCTCAGTCGATTGTGAATTCAACTTTTGGTGAGGCAGGAGGTACCAATAAGGACACCCACATCTCAAACTGTGGCCGACTCAGCAGGAACTGGCTAAAAATCGAGCCATGTAGGAAAGCTTAACATTTATGGTAAACGTAAATGAAGACTGCCAAGGCAACAGAATAATGTGGACATAAGTAGTGAACACCAGTAAATAAAAAAATGTTACTTCATAAAGTAGACGTCTAATATCTTCTTGCTGACTCAAACTTCTTCTCAGGCAGCCCAAAATCTCCAAGCAAAAGGCCTCATTTGCAGCAGAATTGTAGCGGGTATGGACATCCACCAGAACCTACAAATTAGACTTGGATTTGTAAAACAGTAAATGCTAGAAGGCCATGTTACCCTATATGTGCATTCATTCATACCTGGCTTGCACCAATGGCTTGGCTGCATTGTGAGGAGGACAAGCTTCCAAGAACCTTAAAATTCTTCAGTAACAGTAAGAAACCAGCAACAGCAGACTTCCGGGCCTCTATATGACTTGTCACAAATACAATAAAGAAACAAATAAGTTGAGGTATTTTGGAAAGTCAGCTTTAAACTGAAAATGAGAATATTGAGCACATTACAAAACACACTAAGGTGCATATACAAGACCTGAAAGGAACCTTGACCCATTTTTTTTATATATATTATATATATTTATTATACACACATACACACACACACACACTCGAATATAAGCCGAGGCACCTAATTTTACCACAAAAAACTGGGAAAACGTATTGACTCGAGTGTAAGCCTAGGGTGAGAAATGCACAGCTACTGTAAGTGGAAAAGAGGGTCAACAATGCACATTTGCAGCCTCACTGTGCCCATTTCCCCCGAACTTTAAACTTGGTAGTTAGGGGTTCCAAAATGCCCCCTAGCTGCAGCCAAAATTCGGGGTCTCTGGACCCAAAGGGTCCCGAAATGACATTGCTGCAGATGGACACAGCTGACCGAATTTGTGGCCCAGTATCTCTGGGTCACTTGGTGCTAGGAACCCCAATATATATTTATTGGCGTATAACATGCACCTTTTCACCATGAAAATCGGGTGCAAATAGTGTGTGCGTGTTAAAAGGCCGATACTGCAATTTGGGCTGCCTAGGAGGTAATGGGGAGGGAGGCGGGAAGAGCGCCATCAGATTATATACAGCGAGAATCTCCTGTTTACTCAGCGGCCTCTGTATTAGGAAGTCCCGTCTCCTGGGCCAGCATTGGACCAGTGTTCTGTCTATCATAGAAGCCGGTCCAGGAGGCGGGACTTTGTATTAAAGAGGCGGCCGGGTAAAAAGGAGATTCTCGCTGTATGTAATCGGGCGGCGATCGCCCCAGCAGTAATCTGAGGTAAGGCTGCAGATGGGCATTGATCAGGCTGCATTCATGGCAATGGTGAGGCTGCATATGGGCATTAATCAAGCTACAGTCATGGGCAATGGTAAGGCTGCAGATGGGCAATGGTAAGGCTGCATTGATGGGCACTGACCCTTATTTTGCTTCAAAGTTCTTTATTTAAAAAAGTTTTTTTCCCTGAAACTTCCCTCCTAAAATTAAGGTGCGTGTTATATGCCGATAAATACGGTATATTTGACAATGTATTTATCTGTCATTTTAACGGGGAACAGTATTGCTTTTTTTTTTTGCCAATGCTGGAGGACAAATAGAGGTCTTACTGCCTGTCTTACTGTTTTACAGTAAAACCTCTGCCCATATGGTCACCCTAATAACGATCAGGGGTGGAGGACACAAATTTTTTTTATGCAAAAAACATTTTACCCATCAAGCTGATATCGCTTTTTTCAAGATAAGAATACACAGTGTGGCAGGCAGAGGGGGAAAGCTTGTTAATGTAATAAACTAACAAACACCTGTGATCAACATGATTGGGTAATCACGTGATTGGTTCCTGATCTTCCGTCTAGGTGCAACCTGGTTGAGGGCATCTCACAGAGTGTAAAATGGACCTCAAGACAGGGAACATTTGCCATGGCTAATGCTGGTGTTCACATGGCCAAGAAACAAAGTACAGGTCTAAAGTCTAGTACACACCGAGTTTTGTTTTCGCTCAACCCAGCAGGCTGAGTAAAAAAAACTGGAGGGCTCAGGAGGAGCCACTGTACTAACAAATCGATGTTGGTAAAGTGATCTCCCCTGCTTAACTATTGTTCTCTGACAGGGGGTCGGCCCCCCCGTAAAAACAACCAGTCAGTGATCTCAGCCATTGGCTGAGAGCGCTGAACGGATGCTGGTCGGCAGACCTTTTTCGGTCATGCCCCATCGACAGAAGCCAGCCAAACAGCTGCCGTACACACAGGCTGAATGTCATCCGGTTTCCATCGAACTGGCCTGTGTGTACGAGGTATAAATCTCCTCTGCAATATCATCAGCCTGGTCCCTATCCCATTATTGTTCTGCTAGCATGCGATACATTTACAGTCTATGGTCCGCAAGTCATTAAGTACATACAGGGATTAATCCTAAACAGTTAGACATTCATCTATGAACACAATATCAATTAGCTGTATTCTACACCATGGATTGGTAAACAAAATCAGTATTAAAAGCTTACCTACAAAACATTGCCTTCCTTAGAACGAGGATGATACAATCCCTCACAGAAATATTTATCTTAAAGAGAGGCTGTAATGACAGAATATATATTGAGTTTGGTACTCACAAACATGTAGGTAGATGGCGAGTGAGCATCATAAAGCATATGTCAAGCCAGTTTTGGATGCAGTGGGACAGAGTTAGAAACCCCCCTCAGGTTTATTTTTGCTAACTGGGACTCAGAGAAATGTACCCTGGTTTCCTATCCTGACATTTTATCAGGCAGGAAGTGAGGAGGAGAACTCTCCAACAGTAAAGTAATTTTTTTCTTTACTATTGTAGAGGCTAGAAGCCCTGTCAGGTTTTTATTTGTGTAATGCTAAGGCTTACTGTACTACTGTATAGGTATAGGTCAGTGTCCGCCTACCTGTAAAGCTTTGAGTAGGCCCAACACTGTGGAGAAGGGCAACTGGAACAAATGGTCAAAAGCTGCAGTCAGTTTAGAGGCCGAGTTCTGGAGAATTAGGGGTGTAGCATATACAATATCAGAGAGAAGATCTGAAAAACAAAATTTCATAAGGTTTTTAAAATGCCCTGGCTGTTATACAAATAGATTGCAACATCCATTAAAAAAAAAAAAAGATTCACCATCAGACCATCTTTATGCATGACAATTAAATTGCAACGTCAAACATTAACGCTATCAGGTACTGAAAAGAAATTTCAAAAAATGATAGTACACATAGAAAAAAAAAAAATAGAACTCCTTACAGCTAGCTCATTAAGGCTTTGTACTTATACATGATAGGCAGAAGTATGCAGCAAAATACAAAACTGTTTAACCCTTCTTCAATATACTAACCACTTATACCCCAAGAGCCGGTTCACACAGACCACAAGTCGCCCCAAGTCGCTTGACATCTGAAATTACATGCAAGTGAATGAGAGCCGTCTTAATGAACTCTACTGAAGTCGCTCCGACTTCAGAAAAGGTTCCTGTACTACTTCAATCCGACTTCTAGGCGACTTGTACCCATTGATTTCAATGGAAGTCGCCTCCAAGTCGGATCTCCATCTATATGGACGCGACAGTGTCGCCTTGAGGGGGAACTCCACGCCAAATTTTAAATAAAAAAACGGCTTGGGTTCCCCCTCCAGGAGCATACCAGGCCCTTAGGTCTGGTATGGATTTTAAGGGAAACCCCCTATGCCGAAAAACCGGCGTGGGGGTCCCCCCAAAATCCATACCAAAGCCTTATCCGAGCACGCAGCCTGGACGGTCAGGAAAAGGGGTGGGGACGGGCGAGTGCCCCCCCCCCTCCTGAACCATACCAGGCCGCATGCCCTCAACATGGGGGGTGGGTGCTATGAGTAAGTACTGTATATAGTGCGAAACGCGTCAGTATGTGCCCCCCTTTTTGCTTTGTTCTGCTGTGGACTATTGGACTGATGGGATTCCTGTTTTTTTTTAAATAAACTGCATAGGATTTTATCTTCCTCCGGTGTGCGGCTGTCCAGAGTTCTTTTGATACTTCCAGTCTATTGTGTTATTAGCCAGCACCTGGGGCTCCTGAACAGGAGTAGGAGCATTCGCCCTGAAGGGCTATCCTGGAGCGGTGGTTATCTCTTCCTATCCATGGGGGTGGGTGCTTTGGGGAAGGGGGGGCCCTGCGGCCCCCCCACCCCAAAGCACCTTGTCCCCATGTTGATGAGGACAAGGGCCTCTTCCCGACAACCCTGGCCTTTGGTTGTCGGGGGGTCTGCGGGTGGGGGGCTTATTGGAATCCAGGAACCCCCTTTAATAAGAGGGCCCCCAGATCCCGGCCCCCCACCCTATGTGAATGAGTTAAAAAAAAAAAAAAAAAAAAAACAACAAAGTTTTTTTAAAGTAATTTATTAATCAGGTCCGGGGCCTTCTTCCGACTTCTCCACTCTGTTCGGCCTCTTCTCCCGGTGTCCGGCCTCTTCTCCCGCTCTCCGGCATCATCTCCCGCTCTTCTGACGGCTCCTCCGCTATCTTCTTGCAGCTCTTTTACCAGCGGAGGAGCCGGTCTCCTCCGTCCTTCTTCCCTCTTCTTCTTTCTTCTCTCTTCTTTCGTTGTTGACACAACGCTCTCTCCCACTGTAATGCCTAAGGGCCTGGTATGCTCCTGGAGGGGGAACCCATGCTGGTTTTTTTATTTAAAATTTGTTCCCCCTTGAGAGCTGATTATTCTCTGATTGGCCACAGCCAAAGTCGCCTGAGCGGCCAGGCTGCGTGCTCGGATAAGGGTCTGGTATGGATTTTGGGGGGGACCCCCACGCCGTTTTTTCGGCATAGGGGGTTGCCCTTAAAATCCATACCAGACCTAAGGGCCTGGTATGCTCCTGGAGGGGGAACCCATGCCGGTTTTTTATTTAAAATTTGGTGTGGAGTTCCCCCTTGAGAGCTGATTATTCTCTGATTAGGCCACGGCCAAAGTCGCCTGGCCTGGGGCGACTTAAAGTCGTGTTGTAAGTCGCTCCAAGTCGCGCTGTTATTCATACTCAAGTCGTGTCCAAGTTGCCTCCAAAAGTCACGCTGGAAGTCGTGTTGCCCCAGTGTGAACCAGCTCTTAGTGCTTTTTGTTATTTGAATAGTAATTTCTAAAAACAAAAAATGTCTATTACTATGGTTATCCCTAAGCTTTGAGCTAACAAATCTTTCTGCATACGAGACTGTGTTATACCACCCAAGAGACTCAACATCCCCTCTCCCACATATCTAAAACTACTTTTGAAACTCCCAGCACCTCAATCTCGGTGCTAAATTAGGGAATGGGAAAAAGAACTTTGAGTAGAGTTTTTCCCCACCCCAACTTAAAAAAAAGAATATAGGACTTACACATGTCTCCTCCATTATCTCTAAAGTGCAAGAGTCATGTTACAAATTCAAGTCTAGGTGGTATAAAACACCTGCTCGCCTAGTACCAGTATTCCCTGGTACAGATTCAAGGTGCTGGAGAGGCTGTGGTCCAAAGGGCACTTTGCTACATATATGGTGGGACTGCCAGTAGACCGCTCTTACACCTATCGAACTCACACTCCTACATTACTTTTTCTGCGCCGCACCTATCACTTTTAAATCATGTCAGTATAATGCAGTGGTTCTCAACCTTTCAAGTGCCGTTACCCCTTGATAAAATTTCCCAAGTAGTGGGAACCCCTAACAGTAAAATTTTTGTAGTGTGGGTTGTCAGCACCCAAGGCAAGCCGAGTACTGTATTTATTGGCGTAGAACACTCACTTTTTCACCATGAAAATTGGGTGCAAATAGCGCGTGCGTGTTATACGCCAACACTTCAATTTTAGCTGCCTCGGAGGGGGCAGAAAGGGGGCGGGACGAGCGCCGTCAGATTAAATACAGTGAGAATTTCCTGTTTACTTGGCGGTCTCTGTAATAGGAAGTCCCGTCTCCTGGGCCACCATTGGACCACTGTTCTGTCTATCATAGGAGATTCTCACTGTATGTAATCTGTCGGCGCTCGTCCCACGCCACCCCCCCCACCCTGTCCCCTCTAGGCTGCAGATGGGCATTGATCAGGCTGCATTGATGCCAATGCCGAGGCTGCAGATGGGCACTGACCCTTATTTTGCTTCAAAGTTCCTTATTTCAAATTTTTTTTTCCTGAAACTTCCCTCTTAAAATGAATGTGCGTATTATACGCCGATAAATGCGGTAATTTGCTCCCCTAACCCACGGACATTAAGCGCTCCCTGAGTCCCTTCCACTCATACAGTCTTAAAACTCCTTATGGTACATTTTAGGATGTACCTCTCTCTCTCTCTTTGTTCTCCTTTCTTTCCCTTTTATCTCTCTCTATCCTAATTTCTTGTTTTTTTTCCCCCACATCCCTCTCGCTAGTCGTCTTTCTTGTTCTCTCTCTTATTCTTTCTCTCCCTTTTTCTTTGTTCCTCCCCCTTCCATGTATTCTCTATTTTTATTCCTTCTCTTACTCCTTGGTGGGGAGAATGGGATGAGTGGCAGTGCTGGCGGGGAGTTCTGATCAGCCTACTTAGGTGCTCTTGATCAAGGTCATCTGCTGATCTGAGAACTGTAGTGGGGACTTTTAATGGTACTCTAATCACAGGTAGTGTTACTCACTGCGTCTCCGGCTTCACTGTGTCTCCAGCTCTGTGGTGTCTCGCAGCAGTGACACCTATGCCGAAATCAGGAGATAGGGTCTCCTCCAGCCCCTCCCACTTCACATTCCTCACCAGTCAGCTGACCTCCAGTCTCTGCCCCCCAGCCATGCCCTGAATTGAATGGGCAGCTGCTAAGAGGCTGAGTGGGCGGCCACGTGCCCCAGGAAGAGCCCTGCTGGGCGGTCGCGAAAAATCTGGGAGAGTGGTGCGGGCTTCAGGAATAGCCCAGGATTCGGTGACCTCTGGAAAATCGTCATTCGACCCCCAAGTTGAAGGCTTACCAAATGAAGCTAAAGAAATGGCATGCGGCTACAACCCAGCCAGGGCCTTTTCCTCTGTCTGTTTGAGATATAACCGATATTTATGGGTAACTACTGACGTATTTTATCTGTTATCTGAATAATCACTGTCATACACTACTCACATTATTTGGCTAACACTTTTCATAGCGCATCCTTTCCCCTTTTTATGTTTATTTTTGTTTATCACATGTGGTTTGCTGCTTACGTTGCACTTTCTCTTGGTCCAGCGCAGTTTTTTTGTTATTATAGATTATTATTCACGTGCACTAATAGATACCCCCGTTTCCTGGTATTAAAGGAAAAAAATATATATCTTTTCTACCCCTGTAGGACACTATATCAAGAAAGACTGTCCACTTGACTTTAGAAAAACCTGAATATTGTACCTGTATACTGGTCCATCAGATTTTATGGCCACATAAGCCGAAGCATATGTGACCATTTGTTTTCTCAGGATTTGACATCTATCTTGATGCTGTGGTGAACATTTATATAGTCTTAGGCCAGCCATACACGGAGCGAATTTCAAAATTTGCTAGATTCCACCATCAACACGGACAGCATTGATACAGGAATCTCTCCACTCGGGCCATTGTCTTCTTCCAGCGAGGGAGGTTGGGGGAAGCCATCCCTGCTGGGAGAAGACAGTGGTTATCACTAGCGGCTGCTATAGCTCTGTATATAACGGGCCTAAGACTATATAAATGTTCACAACAGCGTCAAGATAAATGTTGATGGGGAAAATCGAGCAAGAGAATACAGCAGCCTGTGTGTGGCCAAGTTGATCAAATCGATCAACTTGGTACATTCAGCCTGCCCGTTAACAGTTCTTGGTTGATTCCTGCTGAACCGGCTGAGATTCGAACTGTATATGGCCGGCCTTAGATCTGAAAGTCTATAATGTGAGTTTATCAGCAATGTGGATTGATCTCCATGTACAGTTAGGCTTTGTATATTTTACTGCCTATACCTGTAGATCTACACTCTCTGAAAAATAATTTCACACAAGCCTGTAATGTCTAATGATGTCAGATACTTGTTTATCCTTTTTTTTTTTTTTTTTTTTTTATAAAAATCGATTATGCAAAAAAAAAAAAAAGACACTACACTTAAAGCGGTGTTTCAAATTTCAATTTGTAAAAGTCAACAGCTAAAAAAAAAGTAGCTGCTGACTTAATAAGTACACTTACCCTCCCAGGGCACCCGCGATGTTGGTCGTGGAGGCCGAGATGTCCCTCGGCGCTCCGGTCCCAGCGCCGCCATCCTCAGTAAGGGATGCGTGCGGCGCTTTGTGAATGGGGAATGCGATGTGTTGTGGGACACACAGTACCCATAACACACCGCGCCCCATTCATTAGAAGACGGCGCTAGGAGCAGAAGACAGAACAGCTCCGCGGAACAGGAAGAGGCAGATTAGGACGATCTGCCTAGCAACAGCCATTTCTGGTAAGTAAACAAAAAAAATAAAAAAATAAATTTTTTTTTCCCATTTTAAATTTTTATTAACATTTTTTTTTTTTTTCCAGGGTGGCTCTCCACTTTAAAGTGGTTGTAAAGTCAGAAGGTTTATCTTAATGCATTCTTTGCATTAAGATAAAAAGCCTTCTGTGTGCAGCAGTCCCCCTAACTCCTGCAATGTTGTAGGAATGTCTCGCCCATCCGTGACTCGCCTCCTCATTGGTTGAGACAGCAGCGCGGCGCCATTGGCTCCCGCTGCTGTCAAAGTCAGTCAGCCAATGAGAATAGAAAGGGGGGTGGGGTGAGGCCGCGTCGCAACTCCGTGTCTGAATGCTTTCTGTGGGGGCACTGAACAGGAGGGAGGAGCCAGGAGAGCCAAAGAGGGACCAGAGAAGAGGAGGATCAGGGCTGCTCTGTACAAATCCACTGCACATAGGAGGTAAGTACAACATGTTTGTTATTTTTAATTAAATAAAAATAAATAAAAAAAGGGAGAGACTTTACAATCACTTTAAAAGTAAGCTTGTACTTACCAATAGATAAACTTAAAGAGGTTCTGCACTGTCTGTAGTGTTTTCCTATCTTTAGTGCAGTGCAGCAGATTATGACATGTAAATTAGATACTCACGTGTCCCATTTCTGTGCCTCTCTGCTGCCGGTTTTCGTCATTTAAAATAATTTTAAAAAATTTGTCCTGCTGGGGGCCATCTTGCCTGTGGGCATGTGAACCCACGCAGGCACTTCAGATAGCCCAGCATGCACCGCCGTTACTGCGCCGTTCTCGCGCGTGTGCAGTAACGGCAAAGAGTAGCTCACGTTCCCGGACATCTTCCGAAATCTCGCGAGATTTCGGAAGATGTGACCGAAATCTCGCGAGATTTCGGAAGATGGCCACACTGTTTCCGGGGATCAATGACACCAGATCCCAGGAGACAGTGCGGCGTGACGACGATCGACGCAGAGACCCCGCCCACCCCCGCAGAGACAGAGGACAGGAAGTCAGCGATTACAAGGTAAGTGGGAAAAAAAAAAAAAAAACACATTTCATTTAGTACTCTTTGCCTGATTTGGAAGGCAAAGAGATTTACTAAATGAAATGTGTGCAGAACCGCTTTAATAAGCTTGCCCCCTACTATCCCCAATGCAAACAAGTGGGTTTACATAGTCAAAAATAATACATTGACAAATGATACAACAGAACTGGGCTTACATTATTAACATAACAAGAGCTTTAACCCCTATTGTACACATAAGAAAATCCAAAATAATCAGGTTGTTTCATTACCTATGAAATGACTTGTCGGAGATGTGGCTTTTGTAATAACTCGATTCAAAACTTGCTCTAAAATCACATTTCTTATTGCTTCGTGGACCTAACAGGAAAATGTTAAATATAATAATGTTGCAACATAGGTAACAAAGAAATGTGTGTGGTTAGGACTCCCTACACACAAGGCTATCCATCTACAGTGCGTCTCTCCCAATGTTTTACTGCACAGGCATTTGTCCCCGAATGCACCGGGCCCTAAAACGCCAGTACCACTCGTTACAGCGTACAGCCCTGTCCAGCCGATGCCTGCCCATAGACTTACAGGCTGCCCGGCAGCAGGCCTCAACTCTGCAACTGTTCCTAATGGCTTCAGTAAAATGCTGGGAAGAACCCACTGCAGCTGGATGGCCCCGCGTACAAAGGGCCCAATACTTAATGTGTGAAAAATCGTGTACGAGGACCACTTTACCTTAAAGGCCTCGAGTAAAATCTTTGATCCCAGCTGACTGGCCTGTTGACTTGGTGATCCTGCTGACGTCTCCAAGATTTTTGCTCCTGGAATAGCTTTAGGACCATATGAATCCATTAAGAGAAAGCCAAGTTCCACCAATCCTTGGGTGACATGGTCCCAACCAAAAACACTGAGGAGGTAGAAGGTAACATAATGAGGTAACACAAACTGATCTGTGATCAAACAGTGCATCCAGAAAGTACTCACAGCGCTTCACTTTTTCCACATTTTGTTATGTTACAGCTTTATTCCAAAATGGATTAAATTCATTATTTTCATCAAAATTCTACAAACAATACCCCATAATGACAACGTGAAAGAAGTTTGAAATCTTGGCCAATTTATTAATTGCCGCCTACGACGGTGACGTCATCACACTTTTACTCTCAGGATGTGGATGGGCGAACTACACAGGAAGTGAGCAGAAGTTTCTGGAGATGTTGTGGTTCCGTTTTTAAACAAGCACTGTACAGCTTTCAAACAGCTTCTACTTTGTAAGTGCAAGTCTATTTGTTTTATTAAACCCTTTTTATACAGTATTATGCTATGGGAGCTTTTCTTTTTTATGTTTTTTAGAGTACCATCGGCATCAGCTACAGTTCCAGGCAGCCTTTTAATGGTCTTGGGGAGACCTAATCATTCCCGATGATTGGTGAGATCACTGATTAGTGATCAAGGTGTTCTGGTAAGCAGATTAATTTTCTCACCGGGGTGTGGAGCTGGAAGCACTTATATGAAGGATTTCCTCACTGAAAACTATCATTCTTAGGCCCCTTTCACACGGGACTGATCCGTATTGATCCGCCCCGTGAAGATCCGCTGCTCAGCGGGGATCGCTCAGGTGATCCCCGCTGAGCCGGCTGATGACAGGGCGGTCCCTGCACACTGTGCAGGGACCGCCCTGTCAGTTCTCCGCTCTCCTCTATAGGGGATCGGATGAACACGGACCGTCTGTCCGTGTTCATCCGATCCGCTCTGGAGACGGATGGAAAAATAGGGTTTTCCTCCGTCTGCAGAATCGGACAATTTAGTTTTCTTTTTTCACCTTGTTTTTTCAATGAAATCTTTATATCACTTAGTGATCAATGAATTTATCAGTGCTGCATTTACTTTGTATACCATACCTATTTGAGTTTTTTTTTATTAGACTTTAAGTGCTAGCAGCTGTTTATTGTTCATTTCACTTTTTATATTGTTTTTCACACATTTTCTAGCGCTACGTTGGCCTTAGGGCCTCCTTTTTTCATCTTCCAACAGGACAACGACCCTAAGCACACAACCAAGATAACAAAGAAGTGACTACGGGACAACTCTGAATGTCCTTGAGTGGTCCAGCCAGAGCCCAGACTTGAACCCGATTGAACGTCTCTGGAGAGATCTGAAAACGGCTGTGCACCGACGCTCCCCATCCCACCAGATGAGGCTTAAGAGGTCCTGCAAAGAAGAATGGGAGAAACTGCCCAAAAATAGGTGTGCCAAGCTTGTAGCATCATACTCAGAAAGACTTGAGGCTGCAATTGGTGCCAAAGGTGCGTCACCAAAGTATTGAGCAAAAGCTGTGAATACTTACCATATGTACATGGAATTTGTTTTTGTTCTATGTTTTTAATAAATTTGCAAAGATTTCAAACAAAACAATGAAAATGAATTCCATACATTTTGGAATAAGGCTGTAACATAACAAAATGTAGGAAAAGCGAAGCGCTGTGAATACTTTCCTGATGCACTCTATGTAGATATAGAATACTTGTTAGTGATAATACCTGTTCTTTACAATTTCCAGGAGCATAGAGGAGACACATGTTGGTTGTGGGACTAAATCCTGGAGAAACTTTGAACCTTGCTGAAACTGGAGGTCTTTAAATCCTTTTGAAATAATAGCTTTCAGGAAATCAAAAACCTGTATAATAATAAAAAACAAAAATGTCAACTGAAACTAAAAGCATGTAAGCGATCACTGATATAAAGTTGTAGGGAGCAGAACATGCTCTTCCTAGGAACGTATTTCTAGGAAAAATAGAAAATTGCATACTTATTTGTCCAGTGAAACTGCATATACATTCGCTCTGTGCAAACTAGCCAGCTGTTGTGAGAATGAGGCAAAATTGAATGTGATTAGGCCATTTTCTCTTCTGGTTGAGTGTTCTTCAAATATTATAGGCAGTTGGAAAGATAGAGACATTCATAAAGAACAGTGAATCAGAAAAATACTGCATTATGGTCACTAGATAGAGCTGAGGATCATAGGAAACAAATACATCCTAGTGAAAAAATACACATACTAAAATTTGTAGAATGCTGGGAGGGAATTGGCAAAATGTAAGCATTACTACTACAAGACTCGTGTATTTGCTAATTCCCTCCAGCATTCTCTAGAATTGTTGCATTGCATCTATTTTTAATTAGGTTGAAAATATATAATTTTTTTTTTTTTTTTTTTTTTTAAGAATTACAGAAAGAAACGGTACATACACGCACGAGCCATACCATAAACTGTAGACAAATGACAAAATGGAAAGAGACACTCAGTAAGTAAAAGGAGTATGGAAAAAACAGTGTCTTGTCAATATGGAACATTAATGGATTAAGACATATCTACATGAAAATAAATTCAGAAATTGCTATCATACCGAGCGCAAAGAGTGAGTATCGTAGGCAATATATGAATCATTGGCAAAAAAAAGATGGAAGGGTTAAAAAAGAAAAGTGGAAAGAAAGACAGAGGTCCGTACCTGAGCATCACATAATAACGAAATAAAATTGAATAAACCGCGCTACACATTAGAACAAAAAGAGGGGGGGAAGAAAAAAGCCTAACCTAAAAGGCTGCTGCTAGAAGTGGGATACTCACACACAAGATCATATGAATGGGTAAAGCTGCGCCAATGGCGCAGCTTTACCCATTCACATAATAACGAAGACTGCACAATCTATTCCTAATAAGATGTGTTTATATCCTATGACCTCAGCTCCATCTATTGACCATAATGTGGTTATTTTCCCGATTTATTCTATGTTCTTAATGAATGTAGCCATCTTTACTATACCCAGAGCATCTGAAGAACATTTGTCCAGAAGAGAAAATAGCTTAAAAGGGGTGTTCCGGGCAAAAAAAAAAATTAAAAGCCAGCAGCTTCACATACTGCAGCGGCTGGCTTTTAATAAATGGACACTTACCTGTCCTGCAGTCCCTCGATGTCGGCACCGCAGCTGATGTCTCCATCTGACGTATCCTGCCCCCCCCCCCCCCCGAAAGGTGACACGGGAAGGGGGGAGGAATCCGATGAGCGGAAGTTCCACTTTAGGGTGGAGCTCTGCTTTAAGAACATTTGATTTTGCCCCATTTTCAGAACATCTGGTTAGTTGACATATAATTAATGTACATGCTGTTTCAATAGATGAATTGCATATTTTTGATTATTATACCCCCAAGTGTTATGTATTGCATCCTAGAAGCCATTTCAGTTAGAGCACTAATGAAATGGCCCTTAAAGGGCAAATGCTCAATGAACCAATAGTCTGTGAGCTTAACTTAAAAAGGATTGTATGCAACCTATCCTTATCCACCAATAAAGGAAAACTGCCATGAAAGACATATGAGGAAAAAGGCCAAACATATGCAGGACCAAATGGCTCCACTGGCTGAGAATATGACCAGAGTGCCAGTTGGCCCAGTACTGATCTAAGGCAAGAGAAAAAAGTGTTATAGTTAGTGTAGGAAAGGGGGGGGTTAAGATTTATTAAAATTTATAGTTATCTTCCAAAAAATGAATGAGACTAATTTTCACATGCTTGCTTTTCCATTTTTATTGTTATGGTATTAACAACTTTGGCTCCGGCGAGTTTATCGGCACTGCGTTGCTTTAACTGACAATTGCACAGTCCTGCAACACTGTACCCAAAATACAAGTTATGTCCTTTTTTCCCGCCAGAAATAGAGCTTTCCTTTTGGTGGTATTTGATCACCTCTGTGATTTTTATTTTTTGCGCTAGAAACAAAACAATATTTCTTACTTTCTGCTATAAAATATATCCAA
The DNA here is from genome assembly GCA_028564925.1 of Lithobates sylvaticus. Taxonomy (NCBI): domain Eukaryota; kingdom Metazoa; phylum Chordata; class Amphibia; order Anura; family Ranidae; genus Lithobates; species Lithobates sylvaticus. The sequence goes on along the minus strand of CM053029.1, from coordinate 562,619,287 downwards.
TTTAAAAAAAATAATTAAAAAAAAAAAAAAAAAATCAAATTTCTTCATAAATTTAGGCCAATATGTATTACATTACATATTTTAGGGGAAAAAAATCCCAATAAGCGTATATTGATTGGTTTGTGCAAAAGTTACAGCATCTACAAACTATGGGATATTTTTATTTATTTGAAAAATACCAGTTACACTTACCGGTAACGGATTTTCTAGGAAATCTTCCAGGACGGCACACCTGAGAGGATGACTGGTCACACCTGGCAGGAAACACAATTAACAAAGTTTAAAAAGCCCCACCCCTCCCTCTGACCCTCAGTTATGACAAAGTAAACACCCACACCAGTGTCAGAGGGTACATTCTGTGAAGAATAAAACATCACCAACATTTAAGGGTAGGGAAGTAGGCCTGCCGTCCTGGAAGATTTCCTAGAAAATCCGTTACCGGTAAGTGTAACTGGTATTTTTCTCTAGTCATCTTCCAGGACGGCACACCTGAGACGATGAGCAAGAAGTTAAGGCCTACCTTAGGGTGGGACCACCGCCTGTAGGACCTTCCTGCCAAAAGCCAAGTCCTGAGGGGACAACAGCTCCACTCTGTAATGCCTCAGGAAGGTATTATGGCTCGTCCATGTTGCTGCCTTGCAGATCTGATCTATGGAAGCACCTGCCCTTTCTGCCCAGGAGGTCGCCAGAGATCTGGTTGAATGAGCCTTAAGGTGGGATGGAACCGGTTTATCCGAGTGTTTATAGGCTAAAACTATTGCCTGCTTAATCCACCTGGCTATCATAGGTTTTGAGGCCTGAAGACCCTTTCTTTGGCCCCCAAAAGTAACTAGAAGATGATTTGATCTCCTAAACTCCCTTGCCCTTTCTAGATAGACTAAAAGACAGCGTCTAACATCTAAAAGGTGCAATCTTTCTTCCTTCTCATTCTTCGGATTCTGGCAGAATGATGGAAGAATAATCTCTTGTGACCTGTGGAACCCCGAGGTCACTTTTGGTAAATAAAGAGGATCCTGTCTAAGGATTACCCTGTCCTCTAGGATCAACAAAAAAGGCTCTTTTATTGTCAGGGCCTGTAGGTCGCCTACTCTTCTAGCTGAGGTAATGGCTAGAAGAAAGGCCATTTTAAGGGAAAGAAATTTAAATGAAATCTGATCCAACGGCTCAAATGGCCCTTTCGTCAGGGCGTCCAGAACCAGGGACAAATCCCACGGCGGGAAACTAACTGTCCTTACCGGGGTTAACCTTTCCCTGGCTAGCAAGAATCTCTTAACAAGAGGGTCTTGAGCTAACCTCGTGTCAAAGAACACTGACAGGGCTGCTACCTGGACCCTAAGGGTACTGACCGCTAACCCTTGGTCTACCCCTTCCTGGAGAAAATCCAGCACGGTTGGAATCGTCTGGATAGTTCTCTGATTTGCTTGAGCCCATCTAGAGAAGATCTTCCAGACCTTTGCATAAATCTGTCTGGTAACCTTCTTCCTGCTAAGGAGAAGAGTGTCAATTACCTTCTCCGAGCATCCCCTGTTCCTGAGGATCTCCCTCTCAAGAGCCAGGCCGTCAGGGACAGAAACCCCGGGTTGGGATGCAGCACTGGGCCCTGGCAGAGAAGATCCCGCCTGACCGGGAGATGCAGCGGAGGCACGACTGACCACCTCCACATGGTGGGGAACCAGACCCGCTTCGGCCACCAGGGTGCAATCAGGATAAGGTCTCCATCCGACTGTGACAGCTTTTGAAGCACTCGTGGGATGAGTACCAGGGGAGGAAAGGCATATGCCAGGCTGAAGTCCCAATTCTGAGCGAGAGCGTCTACTCCTGAGGATCTCTGTTCTCTCGTGAGAGAAAAGAATCTCCGCACCTTTGCGTTCCTTTGACAAGCGAATAAATCTATCTCTGGTACTCCGAAATGACGTCTTACCAGAGCGAAAACTTCTTCGTTCAACTCCCATTCTCCCTGAAGAATGGGCTGTCTGCTGAGGAAGTCTGCTTGTATATTGAGGGAACCCTTTATGTGGACCGCAGAGATTGAGAGAATGTTTTTCTCTGCTTCTCCCAGGAAATCTTGGGTCAGTGCCCTTAGACTGACTGACCTTGTTCCCCCTTGACGGTTCAAATAGGATACTGCCACCCGGTTGTCCGAGAAAATTTGGACTTCCCTTCCTTGGATCAAGTCCCGGAAGACACTTAATGCCTTCCCGACTGCCAGAAGCTCCCTGAAGTTTGAGGAAGCTCTGCTCTGACTCTGATCCCAGGGACCCTGGGCGTAGCGGTCTCCTAAATGAGCCCCCCAACCCCAGGCACTTGCGTCTGTTGTAATGCCTATTGGGTCTAGCTGTGTCCACGTCCGACCTCCCGATAGGTTGACGGGATCGAGCCACCAAACTAGGGAGCTTCTTACCTCCTCTAACAGAGGAACTTTCTCCTCCAGGGTTTCTCTTCTCCCGCCCCAAGAGGAGAGAAGGAAGCCCTGGAGGACTCGTGAGTGGAGCTGAGCCCAGGGAACTGCCGGGATGCAAGAGGCCATCAGGCCCAACACCCTCATGATGTTTCTCAAAGATACCTCCGGGGCTTCGAGACACACTGTCACTGCGCCCCGAATTTTTTCGACCTTTTCGGGAGGAAGAAACACTTTCTGGGCTACTGAGTCCAACTGATACCCCAAGTATATCTTTGACTGTGAGGGATCCAGGGAGGATTTCTCCTGACTCACCATCCACCCTAGGGAATCCAGGGTCGACAAGACCAGCTCTCGATCTCTCAGGAGCTGGTCTCTGGATGGACTGTAGATCAACAGATCGTCGAGGTATGGTATCAGAGCTACCCCCTGAAGGTGTAGAAAGGATACTACCTCTGCCAGGACTTTGGTAAAAATCCTTGGACTGGCCGCAAGGCCGAAGGGAAGTGCCCTGAACTGCCAATGCTGCACCCCCTGTTCTGTCCGTACTGCGAAACGCAAGTACTTCTGATGATCCGGGGCAATGGGTACATGCAGGTAAGCATCTTTGAGATCTAATGTGATCATGAAAACTCCCTTCTGGAGGTGTTTTCTGACCGTGTAGATGCTCTCCATTCTGAATCGCTTGTACAACAGGTAGTGGTTCAGTTTCCGTAGATTGATAATCAACCGAAACTTGCCCGATGGCTTCGGGACCACAAAAATGTGGGAATAAAAACCGAAAGCCCTCTGAGTCACTGGGACCGGGATAATCACTTCCTGTTCTGCGAGCATGCGAACGCTGTCTAGCAAGCCCCTTGCCTTCAGAGAATCTTTGGGAAGGTAAGTAACCAAAAAATTTTGAGGTGGGAGTGACCGAAATTCCAGCTTGTAACCTAGTTTTATTAGGTCTAAAATATAAGGGCTCTCTGAGATCTTCTCCCATTGGGGAAGGAAATACGAGAGCCTTGCGCCCACTTTTATGGCGTCATTTAGAATCCTTGCTGGACGGTCCGGACCCAGAAAAAAGGATTCCACCTTTTTCTTTGCCCTTTCCGATCCCCCATTTCTTCCTTTGTCCCCCTTTGCCCTTGAACTGGCCTTTTGCAGGGGGGCCACGAAAAAATTTCCTCCCTTTTTCCTTCTTGGGTTTGGAGGGAAATTTCTTACCTTTTTCTGTGGATCGGGAAAGGACCTGTTCCAGACCCGAACCAAAGAGTAGGGAGCCCTCAAAGGGAATACCACAGAGTCGGGACTTAGAAGTGAAGTCTCCGTCCCAAGTTTTAACCCAAAGGGCCCTCCTGGCTGAGTTCAGTAATGCCGCTGACTTAGCAGTCGTCCTTACTGTCTCTACTGCCGCGTCCGCCAAAAAGGCGATAGCTCTCCCCACCACTTCCAGGGATTCTACTACCTCCCTGGATTCCTTCTTACGTGTGAGATGGTCCATCAGCTTGTTGAGCCATGCGTCCGCGTTCCTGGCTACACAAGCTGAAGCTAATGCAGGGCTCATGGCCGATGCATTCGCTTCCCAAGCTCTACGCAACAGCATCTCAGATTTTTTATCCATCTGATCCTGAATGTTACCCGCGTCCTCAAAAGATAAGTCCGACCGTTTAGAAACCTTTGCCAAGGACGCATCTAAACGTGGGACTTTGAAAAATTTTTCTTCCTCCTCCTCCTTAAAAGGACATCTCCGTTTCCAAGTTTTAAGTCTGAGGAGTTTACGCTCAGGTTCCTTCCATTCCCTCAAGATAATATCTTTCAGGGACTGGTGAACTGGAAAGGATCTGGCCTGTGGCTTACCCAAACCTCTATAGACCTTATCCTGAGCTGACACTTGGGCGGAAGGTAACTGAATGTCCTCTGACGCATATACTGCCCTGAGGAGACCCTCCATATCCTCTGCTGAAAAGAGGTGTCCCCCAGATCTGGTCTCTACATGGCTATCCTGATCTGAGTCCTCCCCCTCCTGGGAACTCAGGTCAGAGCTGCAAACCTCCTCCTCTGAATAGTATGGGGCAGGTTCCTGAGACCCTCCTGTAAAGGTAGATCTATCTTCCTGTGAGGGAGAGCTTTCCCTTACTGATCTGGCATCCCCCTGACGCTGATCAAGTACGGCTTTAAAAGACTGAAGGGTAGCTAGCATCTCAACCTGAAGTGCCCTGCATTCCTTCGCAACTTTTGCTGTCTCTTTGCCTGCCAATTTGTAAATACATTTGTAACAAAAAGGCTTGCTGTGGTCCTGTGGGAGTTTAGAGCTACAAGACCCACAGCGTTTAGTTTTGGATGTGGCTTTCCCAGACCTACTGGCTCTCTCCTGAGCAGGGCATTCGGTCTCTGTAAGAAAGGGACACCCCATTAGCCACATCACATACACACACAGTGTGGGGGACAAGGACAATAGGGCCACCCCAAATGTCTGCCCCCCCTCGCTCCAGCCGAGTCACTCACCCCCTGTGGCGACCTCTGATGCCGCGAGCTCTGGTCCGCCTTCCATCCTCTGCCTCTACACCGGTAGATGGATCGTCTGTGAAGGCTGTGGACCTTGGGCCCCCTCTTTCCAAACAGCCGCCTCGTGCTCTGACCGCCGCGCTCGCCGCCATTTTGTTGAAGCCCCGGCGCGCCGGATATGACGTCACACCGGCGCCCGGCGGCTTCCGGACATGCGCACTAGCGGCTACAGACGCCGCTCTGCGCCGCGGTCTATCCCTAAGGATGGCACGGCCCCCTAAGGGGAAGAAAACGTTCGGCCATTGGAGCCCAGCTTCCGGCCGACGTGGGGTGTATCAGCGGCCCCCCCCAACCGTCCACCACTGTCAGGTATGAGGGGAGGAAAAGAGGGAAGGTTAGGTGGCCCCTGGGGTTATGGACAACTCACCTGTCCTAGTGCCCCAGCCTCTCCCATTCGGCTTTCTAGGGAGAGCAGAGGGAAAACCCCTTAATTTAATGGCATTTGAAAAATGCTTGAACAGAGAACCCCACAGGCACCACTGACTGCTCTGGGTTTGTTCATTAAGGGGGCGACCATGGTCCCAGACCTGAGGTCTTAGAAAAAATAACAAACGGTTTCGCAGCCATCAGCGTGTGGGAAACACAATCAATAACTGAGGGTCAGAGGGAGGGGTGGGGCTTTTTAAACTTTGTTAATTGTGTTTCCTGCCAGGTGTGACCAGTCATCCTCTCAGGTGTGCCGTCCTGGAAGATGACTAGAGAAAAACATTTTTTTACTAGTAATGATGGCGATTAGTGACTTATTGCTGGACTGCAACATCGCCAGGACCAGTGACATTATTACAGTGATCAGTACTAAAAAAATGCACTGTTGCTGCACTAATTACACTGGCAGAAAAGGAGTTAACATCAGGGGCGATCAAAGGGTTAAATAGAAAGTGTTTACTAACTGTGGGTGAGGTGTTTACACTGGTTGAAGACATGGATCGGTGTTACTTCTTCAGGAGGAACACACAATCCATGTTTTCTGTACTTGATGAATGACAGATTGTCATTCTGCCTGAGTAGAGAACGATCGCCGGGTGCTCGTGAAGATCGAGTTTGCGGGTCCCGCTGTGTAAAATCACAGCAGGAGCGAGCTGACTTCAGCGCACTCTTGTGCCCAAAACCCGGAAGTGCAGAATCACTTATAAAAACACGCGATTCTGTGCACAGTGGCTGCCCTGTAGCAGTAAATCTACTATGGGGTCGAAAACAGATTAAAGCTAATTTACAGAATCGTCACTAGGCTTAGCAACCACAAATGTTGCCATCATATTTCCTCCTAGGCCCTTTTCACGCGGCCGTTCTGATCAGGTCCACCTAAAAGACTTGATTGGAAGGTCCATTTATCCCTATGGACAGGTAGGTGTAAACGTGCTTGTGTTCATTTACACCTGTCTACATTTGGGTCTGATCTGATCCACTAAAAGAAATGGAAGGGGATCTCTGTCCTCTTCTGTGTAGGTGGTGCGAATCGAGGAGGGCAGTCGGGTGTAAACGGTCAGCGGAGTCTGTTTACTCCCGGGAGCCCATAGAGCTGGGCAGGCTCCATATGTGTCCACTCTGCAGAAACTGAGCAGACACCAATGTGTCATCCACCTGCTCTGCTCTGATCAGCTCTGAGCTGAGCGGAACAAAATCCGCTCTGTGTGAATGGGGCCTTACTGCTGAGATAAGATGTCTATTGTCAATAAGCCAGCTAAAAACTTAGACCTGCATATATCTGTGAGTAGGAGCAGAGTAGAACCATTCTGTAGCACTGCAGAGCCAAAAGTAGAGCTGTCATATGTATTAAAAAATACAGTTGAAAAGAAAATTTGCATTTCAGGGGAAGAAAAGAGGCAAGCTCAGGGTGAGGACTATGTAAGACTTTGTGTGTTTGCATGTTTAGATCAAAAGGATAACATTTACCAAATATATACAGATTTTTATGGAAATTCACATTAATAAAAAAAAAAAAAAAAAAAAAGTTATATAATAATAATAATAATAGTTTGTTCCTTATTATATTATCTAGGTAATGATTTTCCTTAAAAAATAACATTTTTACAAAAGTAAAAAGCTGAACCCCAGGCAGATAAAAAAAATAAGCACAATTGCATTGTTGTCATCAATAATTCAGCAACAGTCACAAAAAAAAAAAAAAAAAATCAACAGGGAAAACTTATTGAAAGGAGGACATAGCATCGTGATGACCTCAGCAACTGGATTCTGCCCTTTCATTATCCACTCAAAGGTTGGAGCAATGACCTTGAATAGGCTATATTGCTTAACAAATACAAAAAAATGTCTTTGTATTTGTTTGACGTACGTTGCCCTTCCAGTGCTCCTCCATGCTGCCATAGTGCTATGTGCTGGGTGTTCGGTGTGCCCCTGTGCCTTTAAGGAGGGGTGGGCTTCTTGCCGGCTCACCTGCCCTGTACCTATTCCATTGAAATGCATGTGCTCCCATTGTGGAGACTCAGAAGTTAGAGGTAGGGAATACAGAAAACAGGGTGCCTTGACGAGGCTCTGTAGCTTACGCATGTATTTGCAAATGTGTGCAGACTAAACCCCTGTTTCTTAATGCAAATTGTTAGACAGAACAATTCGGTGGCTGATTGGCAAGTTTGAGCTTGGAAATCTTCTTTGTATTTGTTTGACATACTGTATGTCGCCCTTCCAGGCGCTCCTTGATGCAAAGACCAGTTATAGGTGGGGGCAGTAACCACTTGTTTGTATATTGCGGAACAACTTCAATACTTAGCACTTTCACCCCCTTCCTGCCCAGGCCAGTCGCACTTTGAATGACAATTGCACGGTCATGCGACGCTGTACCCATATGAAACGTTTATAATTTTTGAAACAGATATACCTTTCTTTTGGTGATATTTGATCACCACTGGGTTTTTTTTTTTTTTGCTAAAAAAAAAACAAGAAAAGACACAAAATTTAGAAAAAAAATAAAAATAAAAAAAAGTTTGTTTGTTCGAAAATTTTGTAAATAAGACATTTTTCTCCTTCACTGATGTACGCCGATAGGCACTGATGGGCACTAATGAGCACTGATAGGCAGCATTGATGGGTGGCAGGGATGAGGGCCCTGATCAGGTGGCACTTAGAGATACTAATATGTAGCACTGAAAGGCAGCACTGACTGGCATGACTGATGATCAGTGCCCTGATTATCTGTGCAGGTCTACCCTGTGAAAAAATGCAGCTGATCGGATCTCCTCCCCTCTCACGCTCTCAGTGTGAGGAGAGGAAAGCTAATGACCGGCATTTCCTTGTTTACATGTGATCAGCTGTGATTGGACACAACTGATCACATGGGTAAAGAGCCTCGACATCAGCTTTTGTGACATGTTATTTAAAGATCAAGAAAACATGGGTTTACAATCATTTAAACTGCAGGGAGGTCACAAGCCTGGTTATGAAATTTAGCAAAGCAGCCTGCATAAGATTGAACAGATATACAAATTATTTGGCAATGAAAACCAATACACACACTATACTGTGTATTTGTATACAGCACTCAGCTCTATATATAGTTATAAATCCTAAAAACTGATCAGTGTAGAAAGTGGTAGCCCACAAAAAAAAGTCAATGTGAATATGTGGCATAAAATAACAAATCTTACCTGCTTTTCAAACCTATGTATTCTGGACACAGACAAGAGGAGAGCGACACTGAAAGGGCAAAGAAATTTGTTTGTGTCCCCCTGCTGTGCAGCCTGTTATAAAAAATAAAAAAAAAGATAGGGTGAGACAACATCCATGCCATGGATTTAAATAAAACAATTGCATCAATTTAATGCAAAATTATAGTCCAAACCACATGCTGGGAAAAAAAAGCCTTTTTCACCAACAGTTCATGCTGTACTTTAATTCTGTGTTTAGCTTCTCGGCTTTTTGAATAAAAACATAATAAACATTAACATGTACAGTGTGTCAGAATACAAATATTGAAGCTTGCATTGGTGAATATTTTTGAAAAAGCAAGTTCCAGGGCTAGAATGCTTTTTTTTCTGTCACTATTTAGAGTGCCATGGACTCTGCACAAGAATGTATATATCAGGAGTTCCCACTACCGATACAAACATACACCAGGTCACTGCCTTGAAAAATATTGAAGCACAAACTAAACTTGCAATGTAAAAAAAAAAAAAAAAAAACGGTTAGCAGATACATCATTTTGGTGCAAGATGCTTTATGTTTCAAATTGTACACTGACAATAAAGCATGTGCAGCTCAGTGTTCAATCCAGCCATATGTAGATTGCTGGAAGTGGCAGGTTGAATTAACTCCTGTACACATGCTTGGAAGGTATGTCATTCCCAGCCTTACCATTCAAGGTGACTGAAGACTCCTGAACCTGAAAGACAGGGAGGATATGGAAGAGCCAGGGACTTCGCGAGAAGGGAGATTGTGGATGTCGCAGCTCTGGAGAAGGGCAGGTTACCAGATGAGTGCATAAAGTGCAAATATGATATGCATACTTGCAGCATCTTTTACTATAATGTGCAAGGCCAAAAACGTTACTTCTGTTGTAAAAAAGGATGAGAATGGCAGCACCTTTATTGGAAGCTCCAATACATCTGTCCTCACAGGTTCCTTCTAAACATCAAGCAGGGCTTTAGTGGCTGCACATACAGTAGCTCATGTTTGTGTGTATATTTTCTTGCAAAAGAAGAACAGCCAGATGCCCTCATCTTCGTACTGTACCCTTTTATAAAATAAGTAATAAATCTCAATACCTTGACTAGCTCTCTTCCCAGGTCCTGGTCAAATTTAATAGCAAAGACAATATGCAAGATGATGGTGCCCTCTACTTGACGGAGCTGTTCCTTTGGGATAGTGGAATCATCGAGATCTATTGAGCTAAAAAGAAATTGCAAAGATCATGTTCACAACTGCATGTAATGAGAGGAAAGCATACTGCGATTCTTTCATATCAAGAAAACAAATGCTAGTTTATATAGTTCAGCCTAAGCTATTACAACTGTGGGTCTAATAGACAGCAATTCAAATTAGCATCAGGTAGTATTAAAGGATAGGTTCACCTTTGTAAACAAATGTAATGCGCATCTTTTTGCAGGTAAATTAAAAAAAAAAAAAAATGTGCTTTTATCATTTATTTTTTTACTTTGAGCCTTCAAAGCATTACACCCGCAATCAGCCGATCACAGGTGCTATGCAGGGCTCTAGCAGACAGTCTGTGTAAGCTGTCTGCTAGTACCTCATAGGAGCAGACAGATACACACTGAGAGGAAGACTCAATGAACTACCTAGCATGTTTAACAGTATTAACAAAGGCTGTTGGAACTTGTTTTCACATTCACAGAAGTCTGTGAATGAATAACGCCGTCGGGCGGGCAAAACTTCGCACGACTGCATTTTTTTTTATTGTGAGATTGGCTGTGTTTCGCCACCACCACAGAGCCCGTTTTACTTTTGAGGTGAGGCTGAATTTATTTTTTTTTATTGTGATAGCGAACGAGGTGAGATGTTCCCCAGCTCACTGCCAAAGGAGGCTGGTGCATCTGTATCCTGAATATGGGTGTAACATGCAACATGTTACAAAAGGTACACTTATGCTTTAAAAATGGCATGTATGTCACCTGACCACGTTTTAAGCCAGACAGCTCTCCTGGCGGAATTCACCAGGGCCGCAGATCTGACTGCCATTTTGATGGACTCCGCAGAGGCATCAGCCATGTATTCCATCAAGTCCTTACGTGGTGTGCCTGCTTCCACGTGGCTCTGCAATTTATCTATCCAACACTCTAAATTCCTAGCCACCACCGTGGATGCCATAGCTGGTTTGAGGCTGGCAGATGCTGAATCCCATGCCCTCTTTAAAAGAGTATCTGCTCTTTTATCATGGCATCTTTGAGTACCCCCATGTCCTCAAAGGCCAAGTCTGTCCTACGCGATACCTGTGAAAAGGCTGCGTCCACACGTGTTTTTTGTTCCACACCTCTGACTCTTTTTCATCAAAGGGAAAGCGTCTTTTCTGGCTCTTAGAAAGGAAAGGACCCCTCTCTGGGTCCTTCCATTCTTTTTTAACCGTGTCCGACAAAACTTTATGAACAGGGAAAACTCTGGATTTAACCTCATCCAGCCCCTGATACATCCTGTCGTGTACAGACAGCTGGACCTTTTCCTCCTGGATGTCCAGGGTCGTATAGATAGCCCTCAAGAGGTCATCTACCTCTTCTAAAGACAGCTTGTACCTGGAACCACGGCTGTCATCCTCCTCTTCTACCTCCTCCTCTGAATCTCTGAGGGAAGGGAGAGTACTTGCCCCTTCGTCCTCTGAATCTAACACCTCCCACTGCCTGGAGGTAGATGCTCGAGGACTTGATGGTGGTGGTTGCTGGCTACCGCCCTGACTTGCTGGGCTCTGAACCAACAGAGTCTTGACGGAGCTTAGTGAGCTTGCTATTTCTCGCACAGATGAATACAGCTCACCATACTGCTGAGAGGACTCCTCCTCCACTATCTCCTTAATACAGGACCTACATAACGCCTTCTGCCAGGATTCCCGTAAGGGGTTCTTACACACAGGGCATCTCTTTCCTGGCGGGTTTGCTTTCTTTACTTTCCCTGACACAGTTTCCTAGGGAAAAAACAAAAGCTTGTCTTACTACCAGAGTCTGGACTAAACATACCACCACCAGAGTAATACAGACCACCTGAGTGCAGCAACCACCAAACTACAGGTCCAAGGACAGTAACCTTTGACTCTTGTAGTGACAGGACCCCCCACAGGGAGGAATAAACAAGTGACAACAGAAAGAAACAGCCCATAAGGTGAAGAATAAAGAGTACCTTTGTACCCCTCTTACCTGGGCCTGACCGGTGCTTGGGGTGCCTGCCTCCACCGTTGCTGCAGATCTCTCCTCCATGTTGCAGAGAGCGCAGCGGGGCTTGAACAAACAGCCGTTTTTAAATCTTCCCGGGGACACGGCGTCACTACGCACGCCGGAAGCGGAAGTACCGGTCTGTGGACCCGCCCCCTGACCCTTGCGTTCCGGGCGGCTGGAACCAACGCCGCCCGAACAGGAAGCCGCGTCACTGGCCGCCGCGTCATCCGCCCGCCATGTGACACCTCCCGGGAGCCTCACCGCGCGGCGCGTGAAATTCAAAACCGGCGGCTCCCGGGGGCATGGACGCCTCGACATTCCTGCCGGCCACTGCTCCTGTGAGCTGGAGAAGGTCCGGGACTCCGGAACCCCCCCCGTTCGTACTAGGGGGGGGCTGGGATGGTCTCTGCAGCGGCTCCTGCATAAAGGTAGGACTACCTCCCCTCCCCTGGAGAGAACGCAGCCCTGGTTCCCACAAGTGCTTCCATCCATGGCGGAGGAAACACAATAACTGAGGCCATGGTGGAAGAGGAGGAGCTTTAAAGAAATGCAAGTGTTTCCTCAAAGTGGGCGGAGCTGCGCTCTCTCCAGGGTTGTCCTGAAAGGCGACTGGAGAAAAAGTGCTTTTATCATTTATTTTTTTACTTTGAGCCTTCAAAGCATTACACCCGCAATCAGCCGATCGCAGGTGCTATGCAGGGCTCTAGCAGACAGTCTATGTAAGCTGTCTGCTAGTACCTCATAGGAGCAGGCAGATACACACTGAGAGGAAGACTCAATGAACTACCTAGCATGTTTAACAGTACTAAACAAAGGCTGCCTGAAAATGAAGCCGCCTTATAAATGGTTACCTACTGGTATGTGGCCTTAAGCAACCTGCATTATTTGGATCCTATCTTGCCTACATAAAGTACTCTGATATTTATCCGAACTTCTTTCCCCAGGTTACCCAGAAAGATCACAAAGTCTTCTTTATTTTTGCAGTGATTTAATTGTTACAAAACCAGTAATTACCACAGCGATCCTATAACTGAGGATAATCTGGATTGCTGTCTTGACAATGCAATGATTTCTTATGAGCAATGTCTCTACTGTGTGCAGCTATCTCATGTCACTGTTGCCGTTTCCATTCACTTTCAGCAGTGCAGCACCAAATAACAAGACAACTTTCAGTTATCAAAAGGAAAGAACAGAACATTTGGAGGACTAAGGGCGCTTTCACACAGGCAATCCAATCAGGTCCGTCCTGTCAGTTTTTCAGGCAGACTTGTTCGGAAAGTTCATGCTTTGCTATGAACTTGCGTCTGTTTACACCCGCTTACCTCTGGGCATGGCAGAGAGATGACCACCGCTCCAGAGGGATCCTTCAAGGCGAATGCTTCTACTCCTAGTGTGGAGCTCCAGGTGCAGGCTAACAACAAGGTAGTTAGAAAGTAACAAGGGGAACTCTGGACAGCCGCACACCAGACGAAGATGAAAAATCAAATGGATTTATTAAAAACAGGAATCACATCAAAGTCCAAAAACAAAGTCCAAAAACAGCCTGTTTTGCTATGTTTTTGGACTTTGATGCGATTCCTGTTTTTAATAAATCCATTTGATTTTTCATCTTCGTCTGGTGTGCGGCTGTCCAGAGTTCCCCTCGTTACTTTCTAACTACCTCTGGGCATGGGAAGGCCAGATTAATAAAAAAAAAAAAAGTGGGAGGACGACTGCATCCTCTTCTGTTTAGGTGGACTGGATCAGAGGTAGCCGTGTGTAAAAAACGGAAAGTGGAGTATGTTTACTCTCGGCCACCCATAGAGCAGAGCGGGGTCTGTCCTTGTCCACTTTGCTGAAACTGAGCAGACACACCTGTCATCTGCCCACTCTGCTCCTATCAGCAAGGGATCAGCTCATAGATCCCTTGCTGATTGGAATGGAAGCCACCCGTGTGAAAGAGCCCTAAAGCTGGCCATACATGGCTCCGTTTTTCTTTTATCCAGCCAGGGGGATGAAAAAAAAAAATTTAAAAAAAAAGAGCCAATTCCCCTAGCCACACATTGGCGGTGGATGAAGGAATCACTGTCAGAATAAGCTGCTCAATGCTGTAGGCCATTGGTTGCATGCGCTGGTGGAAGCAAAATTTTCCAACAAGCCCGTTCATGAGAAATCGATCATTAGATAGACTTCTCATGAACAGGAACAGCCATAGACTGATCAAAATTCAGCCAGTTCAGCAGGGACCATCTATGGCCAGCTTAAGCCTATGCATTGGGATGGATGAAAGCTTGGTTTAACATTCAGGCTGGGTCCTTACCAGAAAACTTTAGTTTAAAGAAAATACGCAATGATACAGAGAAATTACAAGGACAAATACAAAGCCAAAACTAGTTTCTACAGAATCATTAAATAAATGTATAAAGTACTGTGGAACAGTCTTAACCTGTGCATAATTACCAAAAAACAAAGAATTAGATGCTTACAGCACAGACCCACAGTGTGCACAGCACAGCAGTGTTAATTTAGTCGACTAAAACCGACTAAAACATTTTAGTTGACTAAAATAAGACTAAAACAATTAAGACTAAAATATGACTAAAACTAAAATGCCATTTTAGTCAAAAGACTAAGACTAAAACAAAATAAAAATTTGACGTCAAAATTAACCCTGGTCTGTAGTGCATGTTCATACCTCAATACCATATTCGATTTTTCACTCCACCAGTATATAAAAGAGTTTGGAAATTGTAGAGAAATGCTTAAATAATGCATTACAATTTAAATCTGCCCATTAGATTTTAGATGACTAAAATGAGTTTTAGTCGACTAAAATGTACTGGAGATTTAGTCGACTAAATCCGACTAAAACAAACAATTGCAGAAGACTAAAATGGGACTAAAACTAAAAATGCCATTTTAGTCCTAAGACTAAAACTAAATCGAATTTGCTGCCAAAAGTAACACTGGTGCACTGTCATTGTGCAATACAGACACAGGCTGTAAGGCCTGATTCACACCTATGCATTTTTTAATGCGCTTTCAGTTTTGCAGAAACACACTGCAGTCCATTTAACATGCTAAATGCACCTGCAATATGCAAACTGCAACCTGCATAGGTGTGAATCAGGCCTAAAGACACAGTGTAGGGCTTCACAAAGTTTATAGCTAAAACAAACATAATATACTGCTGCACACAGACCAGTTATGTCTGTGGAAAAAAAAACATGCTGCATTCTTTGTGTACAAAATTATAATTAAGACATCTAAATAGTGCCCTATAAATGGAATGCCAAGGCCATGGTGCCCTATAAATGGAATGTCAAGGCCAATGTATTTAAAGTAAAATGAAAGTATAATGCACTCACTCATCATTTTTGGCCTCCTGCATCAACTTCTGATCCAGATCATTAAAAACTGTGATAATTCCTTCCAGAATTGTCCTTTTACTCCCCTGTATTAACACAATTGAAAAACAAAAATAAAATAAAAAACGTTTAAAAAAAAAATTGAATATAAAGGAAGATCCCATAATATTCATACAGTACTCACATTCTGGTAAAGCTTGCAATAATGACTGTCCCCTTGTTACATACAGTAAAAGCTACAGTATGACATTACCTTGGCAGAAAGAAGCAGAAGCTGGTAAACCAAAGGGGGCATTTCTTGGAGATCCAACTTGGATAACAGTCTTAATACTTTCTCCACTACAAACTGCAACTCTTCTGTACTTAGTAATACATCTCTAAAAGAGAAAACATTTAAGAAGCCCCTTGAAAATATAAATAAGTTCTTGTTTCAGAATAGAATAGCCTGGGGATATAACAAACAATGCTAAAAGAAGTGGCAATATATAGTAGGGGGAGAGTGTATGGTGTGATGGGGCCAGTATGTGCAGCCAGTGGGCTGCACACACAAAAAAAAAAAAAAAAAAAAAAAAGAAGAAGGATTCCTCAGATTGACTGCAGCCGCTGATCAAGAAAAGTTTTCTAGCAAGTCTGTTTGACAGAAGTCAAGCTAACAATCAATTCCTGCCAAACATGCCACATAGAGATCGAAGTTTGGCTAGTCCCTTCTGAACCAAATATCAGTTTGCCTATGCCCAGATAAACATACACACAATGGGAAGTAGTAAGAACTACTGCAGATGGGGAAGGAGTACAGACTGCTGAACCTCAACACTGTGGGTGAGATTTACTAAAACTGGAGCACTCATAATCTGATGCAGCTGTGCATGGTAGCCAATCAGCTTTAAATTTCAGCTTGTTTAATTAGGCATTGACAATAAAACCAGGAAGCCGATTGGTTTCTATGCAGAGCTGCAACAGATTTTGCACACTCCAGTTTTAGTAAAACGACCAACCCCTGTGGCCCCCTGTGTCAACCAACCCCTGTGTCTGGGCTCAGTGGGCCGTGCCTATGGGGAAGACATGGCAACTTTTAATATGCAATTTGTGTGGGAAGAGTGTGCGAGTGCAGATATAAGATTTTCTGGTAAAGAAACTGGAAAGTGTGCACTCAAGGAGGTATACCAGGGAAAGACCAACGCGTGTGTGCTGGAGACGAGATACTGGGGAAAGACCAATGTGTGTGTGCTGGAGGTGGGATACTGGGGAAAGACCAATGTGTGTGTGCTGGAGGTGGGATACTGGGGAAAGACCAATGTGTGTGTGCTGGAGGTGGGATACTGGGGAAAGACCAATGTGTGTGTGC